>CM035140.1:97295799-97670799 GCA_020205605.1 Panax ginseng
GTACCATTTGCTGCTACCTTTGATTTTTTTTAATTATTTATTTCACTCTCTTGTGCTTAATAGGAACGCATAAGGCGTATGCAAAGTGTTTTCAACAGAGAGAGAAATAAATACAAAAGGAGCTATGAGAGCTGGAGGGAAAATAGCCAGGGTCAATATCATCAACATTTCCAGCGCGAGGATTGGTATTGGAAGACTGAGACATCAAATAGAGATCGAAGGACCAACTTGGGCGGCACTCCACAGGATAATTTAAGCTACCCATTATCCCACCACTATACAGTTTTGGGTCTTGACAGGTAATTAATTATAATATTGATATTAGCTCAATACGGCCCATGAGTGCGCACACACATACACACGTATGAAACAGGAAAGTATGTCTGCATCACTGCTTTGGTTCATGAGTAATTTTTTTATCAGATTAATATAAGATCAATTAAGCACTAGGAAAAAATAAGAATTGGTTCATTCTTTCTAAGTGGGTCGTATGGGGAGGTGGGGAGGTCAGATGTACGTAACATTACCTCTAAAAATCTAAAGATTTAGACAATTAGCCATTTCTTTAAAAAAAATTCAAAAGAACTAAGTTAACATATGTTCTATTAATTGAAAACTAAAAATGAAGAGAAACTTATGCCCTTTTGGATCTTGTAAATCATTTTGCTCCATCAGTTTAATGGTTGAATAATAATATAACAACTAAGACGATGGTATTTTTTATTTTTATTTTCTTTGAAAGTTTGAATGGAATTTTTCAATTTAACTATAAAAGCTAAATACTAAGAAAAGCTAAAACCACTATCTATAGTTCTAGTATATTTGTTCTGAAGTTGATAAGTTGTGATACCCGAACAATTATAAAGAAAAAACTATATAACCTTGTGAGTTTATCACTATTAAATCCCGTGCCTCGAATAAGGCAATGTGTTAAGAATCAGTAACACCTTTTTGGAAATGAAAAAGGAAAATATAAAGAAGCCCTATTGGGGTCAAAGCAGGTACTTTTGATACTGTCTGTTTGTTGATTCTTATCAAGTGTGAAATGATATCTTTTTTGTATCATTTGGGTATAGTATGTTTCTTTGTACTGCTAGTGGCAATCAATGTCCATCAAATCACGTCATTTTTACTTCAGATTATGTTTGTTGAGTAAATAAAGAAAACTTGTGCAACGAACATTAATAATGATTTTTATGTGAAGACTTGTATGCTTGAACTTATTGTATTTTAAATTTTCTTTCCCTTGTCTGACAGGTTGCGGACAAAACCTTACACCGAAGATGAGATTAAGGTACACGTCATTGATTTAATCACGTTTTAAATGAAAAGAGCACATAATCTACGTAATAAATAATGGACTAATCATGGGATAAAATAGTACCGAAGGCTATGTTTGTTTGTAAAAATGATAGGTCCAATAGGACCAATTTGCACTAATTTATAATCACTTTGGATTATTTTATCCAATGATTAATCTATTATATAATCCCATGTACTATATTTTGTCATTTTTAAGGCCATTTGATGATAAATTATATTCCCAAGTGGAAACGTGGGTACTATATTTTCCCCTTTTGAGGTATCAAATGATCCCATAGGCTTTCATTTTTGCGTCTCTCTAAAATTGGAGTCATGGTAAAATCTTGGTTTATTTAATCATTAGGGACAACCAAACACATGATTTTTTTAGTTAAGACTAACCATGGGATAAAATTATCCAAAGTGATAATAAATTAGTGCAAATAGTTCTATCCCACCCTTCATTTTTACAAACAAAAATATCCTAAATGTATTAAATTAGCACAAGTAGTCCTATACTCCTAACCCGTCCATCATATAGCAAACGAACATAGCCTAAGAGAACCATGACACACTCACTGAGCTGGGGTGTTTGTTCTATAGTTTCTGCGCTCTATTTCTCTAAAAACTTGGCTAAGAATCTTATTTTAAAGTAAAAAAAGAAGAAAGAAAAGAAAATCTAATATATTTTTGTGTTGCAGACAGCTTTCAGAGAAAAAGCAAAACAGTTCCATCCAGATCAGAATCAGGATAATAAAGGTTGACCTTGATTAACCATTTAACTAAACTATTGTATATTCTTATTGTTCTAATGTCTAATTATCCCATTCCTTGTTTTGCACTTTGGTGATTTTGTTGCAGTGGCTGCTGAAGCAAAATTCAAGGAGGTTATGACATCTTATGAGGCTATAAAGTCGGAAAGGAAGAACAATAAATAAAGGTTTTACAAAATTTACAAATATTGAAGGGTGCCGTGCTTTTGGCCGCATGGTCACCCCTTTTTGTTGATCTTGTAGTAGTTTTCTGCACACTGAGGAAAATATTCTCAAGGCAGGTCGAGATTACAGATTCCATGTTGCAACTGTAGGTCGAGTCTCCCAAATTTTTTCCTATGGAGGAAATCATAGGAAAAAATTTGCTTGTATATTTATATAGCTTGTCTACTTGTGCAATTATGCAGAAAGAAAAATAATGCCGATTCTAATGCATGGTCACATTCGAAATGCTTCATTTCTTTTTCCCCAACTATTTACTTTTTCAGTTTGAACTTTGATCATCAGAATTTTCTTGATATACATCTTAAGTGCCAAAATATAATATCAACTTGCTAAAAATGTAAAAGCTAAAAACTCACTTGTATATTTAAGTCTGTAAAGTTATCTTGATTTAGACCTGGCAATATAGTTAGTTAACTGTCCGGTCAATTCATATTAAAGAGCTTAAATTCCACCCCTTATATCTGTCACTCTATCTATAGTATATATTAATTTCATTTTTTTAAAATTTATCTTTAAAAGTCAAAACATCTCAAAATGGTTAATATGGTTTTTAACCATAACCATATGGTTCCAACCCACATTACCCATATTAAAAATGGTTAATATGGTTTTAGTTCTTAAATGGAACCATAACTATATTTTGAAAACCAAACCAACCTATAACCATATTTTGTCAGGCCTATCTTGATTCCATTTATTTTAGAATAAAATTAAAATTCATTTGGGTGTTATATTTTGGAATTAGTTGGGTCCCATGTCTCCGGCACTGTATAAACGGTGTGATTTATTTCAAACTTTGAACGGCCTAGATGATTTATTAAGTGAGTAGGAAATTCAAAATTATTTATATTTTATTAGATAGATGATTTTTTTTCCCCGTCAAATTTGATGTTTTTATTTTGATTTTTGACAAATTTACTTCTTCTTGGCTGCTGGTAAGATGGGTATAAACTTGTAGAGATCTTGATGTTGTGATGGTTTCTGGCAACGGCTCCTACCATATACGTCTAAGAAAATTAAAGAGGCCTTTTGAATGTCACAAGCAGTAGGGGTTTCGTTTTTTCTTTGCGGTTGTTTCTTGATATCATGTGTTATCTATTTTGAGAGGATTTTGTTATTTTTTGGGTTTGTAGGATGCTCTAGTAGACTTGGTTTTTTTTATTTTGATTTACATAAATAAATGGATTAATTACATATTTTAGTACATTTTTAGAAATAATTACAATAATAGTACATAGATAAAATAATTACAAAAGTAATATATTTTTTCATATTTATTTACAAAATTAATATAATTGAGTATCCTTTAATCGTAGCCCACCATTATCTCCCTTATCTCTTCCCGTTAATTATTACTTTTATCTTTGTTTCTCTCTCTTTTTTCCCATATAATTCACGTCATCCTCTTCGCTTCTCTCTCTCTCTCCGTCCTCTTCCTTTTATACTTCAACCACATCTGCACATCAAGAAATTTGTCTTGATTTTTTAGGGTTAATTCCATTGTCTCTCTCATAAGGTAACAATGGAGGTCTTTTTGGGTTCTCATCTATTGGACATCTGCCGTGGTCAGAACATGGTAATTACCATGGCTCATTTCTTTGTGAGATGGGAGATATTGGCAATTACTTAGTAGTTAGGAGGGTTTTTTTTTCTTCTCTCCAGTATTCCATCCATGAGATGGTTGTAATTATAGGTCATGAAGAAATTTGGATTCGGTCATGGGCTCCCCTCCCCTGCACAAAGATACCCAAGGTACTGGACTTGGTCTTGTACAAAGCAAAGTCCAATTTTTTCATCTAATGCTCGTCGATCCTCACCTCACCTTGTCTAGGAGTAGTGACTGTATTACTCTCTATGTATGCATGCCTTTTATTCTGCAAATATTGGTGTCCAGTATAAAAGTTGGTAACCAAACTTGTATACTAAGGTTACCAAACCTTCATACCAAGGTTATCAATCCACCTCCACACCTTCAGTTTTTCATAGTGCAGTTGGTAACCAAACCTTCATCTCAAGGTTACCAATCCACACCTGCAGTTTTTTCATAGTGCAGTTGGTAACCAAACCTCCATACCAAGGTAACCAAACCTTAATACTAAGGTAACCAATCCACACCTACAATTTTTTCAGTGCAGTTGGTAACCAAACTTTCATACCAAGATTACCAATCCACTTTCACACTTGCAATTTTTTCATAGTACAATTGGTAACCAAATTTTCATACCAAGGTAACCAAACTGTCACACCAAGGTAACTAATCCACCTCCACACCTTCAGTTTTTTCATAGTTCAGTTGGTAACCAAACATTCACACCAAGGTAACCAAACCTTCATACAAAGGTAATAAAACCTTCATACCAAAGTAACCAATTCAGTTTTATTAAGTTACCAATTTATTTTGAATGTGATACAGTTGGTAGCCAAACCTTCATGCAGTTGGTTGCCAAACTTTCAGACCAAGGTAACCAATTCATACTGCAGGGATGTAGATTGGTAACCTTAGTATAAAGGTTTGGTTACCTTGGTATAAACGTTTTGTTACCTTAGTACGAAGGTTTGGTTATCAACATTACATTACATATCACTCTCTTATCTCTTTCTTTCCTATGCAGTGTTCTTATTTTCTTTTGGACATGAAATTGGATTTGGAATTTCCGAACATGAATAAATTCTCTGAATTTGAATATTTGTTCAAATCTGCAATGGCGTATTAAATGGAAAAGCAGGTCTTGAAAATTTTATCGAAGAATTAGCTTCTACTTTGGAATGGATTATGAACCATTGCTTTTCTCTTCAAGATGTTTCAAGCATGAGGGATGCCATCAAGAAACACTTTGATTGGGACGAATCACGAAGAGAGAGTGAGATAGAAGGTGGAATGATTAATCACTTTGCAGAAGCAGATAAATTACAAGTTTCCATTATTTCAGATCGGAAATGCTATTGAATTTGAATATTTGAATTTGAATTATTAATTTGAATTTGAATTTATTTTTGTTGTTAGATTCCAGGTATTTGAATTTGAATTATGGCAGTTATTTCTCCTTGATTTTAGGTTTCCTTATTAATGTGAATTGCATTATTTTTGTAATTATTTTGTGTATGTATTATTTTTGTAAATACTTTCTAATGGTTGTATATTAGTGTTAAGGACCCTAAATAAATAGCTTAAATTACAAAAGATTACAATATTCCTACTACTGCACAGAGCCGGTCCTGGATTTTTTAAGGCCCATGACAAATGTTCTCAAGTGTGTCCTTTTATACAAAATAAATAAATAAATAAATAAATTATCAACTAATTAATTTTATTAAAATTATAAAAATTTATAAAAGATAAGGAAGAACACTTTGGGGGCTCATTAAAACCTTGATTGGGGAAAATTCAATGGGACAAAACCCCAAACGAAAGAAAAAGAGTATCCCTGATTGTAAACATTGCATTAAAAAACGAAAACTACATATTTGAGTCTACATGCTTCCTCTCGAATCTCCATAAGCATTTCTTGATTTGATAAATCTTCTTTTCATCCTCCACAATTAATTGAAGCAAAGAATCATCACATGTACCTATAAAATAAAAATAACAATGAAATTTGAACCACAAAACATCATTTAAAGAAGTTGCCCCTATATTTATTGATTTGCTTTATATTATATTTTATAATTAATATGAGACTTCCTTACTCAGTACGTTTCTTCTTGAAATTGAGTATATAAAGATTGATTAGATTGACTGGATTGATTGACTTTGTTAGTTCCCAGTAGGCACAATAGATCTAGAAGGGGGGGGGGGGGGGTTGAATAGATCCTTTTTATTTCAAATACTTTTCTCTTTTATTTTGTATTGCTATTACATTAGCAGATGACAAACATAAGAATCTTTTCAAGCACAGCGGAATAAGTAAAAGATCCCCTTCATTGATATATTCATAATTATACATACATTGTTCGTAGAGTTAGTTTGATTGTAAGCAGTTAAAACATACATAACAGTTATAGCAGTTATAGTACATAATGTAAATGACATAATGTAAAAGACACAAGGGGTTTTAAGTGGTTCAGAGACTCAAGCTTCTAATCCACTCTTCTGCTTTCAACTAGCAGGATTCCCACTAAGGAATGGCAACACCCTGAATCACTAAGATTCCTTCAAGGCCAACATCCTTGGGACTTCAGTTCACCAAGAACTCTTCAAGGCTAGCAGCCTTGGGACTCCTCTAGTTCCCTAGGAACTCTTCAAGCCCAGCAAGCTTGAAACTTCATTTAGTCCCTCCGGACAAGGACCTTTCTGGTCCGACTTCATTTAGTCCCTTCGGACAAGGACCCCTTAGACCCCGACTTTTGTTGTTTGTTTGTTGGTTTGTTGGAGTTGGTGTTGAGCTGCTAAGATGTCTTCATGCTTTGAACATCTTCTATACTTAGCAGCTTTGCGTGATCATCCTTGAAGTGCAGTTGAGTGTTGCATGATGTTCAGCTTCTTCAGCTTCTTCAGTTACTCAACCACTTCGGATGATCCCTTGATGACTGCCTTGAAGATCTTTCCTCTTGATACATGATGGCTGCACATGATAGGTTTCCAAGATGACTATAAGCTCTTCTGCTAGGTACTTAGAAACTTTCTCATGCTTGCCACCATGTTGACATTTGTGATCTCCCTTCTTGATACTTGATGTCTTCTCATGATGGACTTGCTAAGATGACTGTGAGCTCTTCTCTATTGTACTTAGAGTCTTCCCATGATGGGCACCAAGATGACATGATGCTCTTCTTTCTCTCGGTAGTTCAGAACACCCTTCTTGTAGTAGAACTCTCACTTCTACATAGTAGAACTCTCATTTCTACTTCTTCCTTTGCATGTATCTGAGTGTTCTTGGTGGATCGTAGAGTGAGCCTTTCGACTCACGATTTCACATAGTTGGAACAGTCCACCTTCTCTCCAAACTCGGCAGCTCCAGTAACCCTCGATCTTTGAAGTTCTTCCTTATTTATACTCCTTCCCAATCCTTCCATTGGAAAGTAGCCGTTGAAGGCTATTCAAATATCTTCACAGATCTCGAGTTGACAAAGGTAGACTGCTGATGTGACATGTCATACTTTATCCGACATTGCGCTCTCATCGCTTTTCCTACCCCATCGAGTTGTCACTTTAATGTCTTGGTGTGTCAAGAGTTTATTTCCTCCTTCAGATTTCTCGATCAGAGGTTGTCCTTTTGCATCGATGCTCTCAATAAGCTCTTGTCCGAATATTACCCTTCAGATTTAACCGTTATCAATGCTTCAGTCTTCAGCTATTCGAACTCTATGATTCTGATGCATGTCTTCGAGGACCTGATCGTAGTGTCATGTTGAGTGTTGCTCTTTGACTGGTAGAGTTAACACTATGATCTCGAAGAGTGTTTATTGGATCTCCAATTTGGAACACCTCTTCCTTCTATTGTGCAATGGCTTCAACACTTCATTTGCTTCGATGTTGTTCTCGTAGACCGATGGCTTGACTCCTTTGATCGCCCCTCTTGAATAGCAAGACACTTGATTTGTGGCGCGTTCACTTTCGCTTTCTCTGGTGATCTCCTGTTCACTTATCATCAATGGATCAATTTCTACACTTAATCACTTTAGCCTTGTTCTTCGAGGTGGCGGTATCTCTGTACGCTCCATCGGTTCTTTCTTTGTTTGGAAAATACTACGATCTGGTAGCTTCCAAGATCGTTGTCTTCTGCCTTCTTGGCAATCACATGACTTGTTGACTTTCCTTAGTCAGTTACTGAAGTCTTCTTCTGATCTCCTTGTGGAAGACTTCATTTCGAATGGCTTCACAACTCAATCTTGATGCTGATTGGGTTGGTGCTTAGATCTTCTGTTTATCTTGCATGCCATTCGTTGAGTGGGATGTATCTTTGCAGTGCCAACCAGAGGCTTTGTTCATTTGGATATTCTGGGAGTGCTCATTAGTTGAGAATCGTACTTGCTCTACGATTCTGCCTCTGCATTGTGAGCACTTCTGTTGAGGTCGTAGTTCTGCACTCTCGATTCAGCTTCGGCTGTGAAGACACTACGATCCCGAGATCAGATCTTGACACTCTACGGTTTCTGCCTTATGCTTGTTGTCTTCATCTGATCTTGCTCGACTACGATCTCTGCCTGTAATCAATAGACTCTACGAACTCAGAGTGTGATCTACAATCCTTGACTTGGTTTCGGCATTGGTAGACTCTACGACTCCGAGTGTAGTCTACGTTTTTGACTTGGCTTCAGCAGATGACCGGTTGGCTCGTAGGCAGGTTGTCTCTACAATTCTGAACATGACTTCCTCGGCACTACGATCTCGAGGAAGCTCTTCTCGATATACCACGATCTTTCATCGTTTCTCCTGGCAGTCTATGAACTCTGAGATCTACTATATTGCAGACTATGATTCTACCTCGATAGCTCTCGAGTTATCCTTGACTCTCCTGCCAGACTACGATCTCTGGTGCAGTACTCGATGATCAGACAAGCCTATCTATTACATCAAAAGATCAACCTAACATGCTTGATCTTTCTATGTTTATAGTCCTTGTACATCATTTCTTTTTAAGGACTTTATAAAGCTGTTTTGCTTATGTAGGATCAACCTAACATTCTTGATTAATTCAATTTAAGTCCTTGTACATGTATTTCTGTTATCTATCAAAGGACTTTATAGCTTTTCTTAATGCAATCATACTTGCATATTCATTCATATATATATCATAATCAAATCATATGTAAATAGGAATATCATTCATATGTTTATTCCGGACAATCTCCACCTATTTGATTATGACAAAAACAATAAGTGCATATGCATGTTATGAATGAATCTTATATACAGTGAGCAGCTGTATTTGTAAAACAGATAATCATGAATGTCATTTATAATGAAATGGCAATTTATACATTAAGACATTCTACATCCTGGATCCAGAACATACCTAACTAGTTAGAGATGTCTCTTTGGCGCAATGTATGTTTCCAGGATGTTTGTTGATCAGCTACTCATCTTCTTGTTCTTTTTTCTCTTGCTCCCCCTGGGATGATAACCTTCTGTCTTTGCTTTGCTCCCCTTCAGCATCTTTCTGAACATGCTCCCCCTCAGACTCTGTGATCATGTGATCATCATCTTTTGGCTCCCCCTCAGATGATGACTCTGCCTCTTCTTCTGCTGTTAGCTTCTTTGACTTCTTTTCTCCTATCCCTCTATTCTTCTTTGGGTGCCTCTTGCTCCTCTTGCTCTTCCTCTTTCTATGCCTCTTTTTCTCCCCCTTTTTGTCATTAATCATTTATGAGAGCTGCTCCATGTTGGACATAAGCTGCTCCATCAGGTAGGAGGAGTTGGCAACTTCAAACTTGAGTTCTTGCTGGCCTAGCTCAAATTGTACTGAGAAAGACTGCTTCAGGTCGTCAATCTTGTCAGAGAGGGCTTTGATCTGCTCTTTAGTGGCCTTCTTAACTCGTAGAGCTTCTGCCTTTTGATCTTGTATGGCCTTCTGATAGATGTTATCTCTCTCTTGGAGTTTGAGAGATACATCAGCCATAGTAGATTGAAGTTTGTTCTGAAGTGAATCTTCTCCTCTTGCTGTCAGTTTCTGTGACTCTTCAGCGAGTAGAGATATTTTCTCACTTAGTTCATCAGAGCTCTTCAGTAGTTCTTGCTCCAAAATAGTTTGATCCTTTTGTTGGGAAACTTCGGGTTGAGTAGTGGATTGGACTCTACGATTTTCATTCTTGGACAGATTTTCGAAGGCTTGGAGAATCTGAACAATCGTTGAGTACCAATTGCTGGTTGAGGATGAAGGAATGTCAGAGAGCACTGTTTGGTCTGTTGGAGGCTTCTGATATTGAATTTTAACAGTCTCAGCAGTAGAGTAACCAGACTCTACGATCATCTCCTTGATCATGTTCCTTCTTCCTTCAGAATCTACTCTACGATCGTAGGGGATATAGTGATTTCCAGACTGTCGATAGACTTTGAAGTGGGGCTGGTTTGTGATCATTTTGGTTGCAAACTTCTTCACCCTTGGGATTTTTTGAGCCACCAGCTCCATGCTTAGAAAGTGAGAGAAGCACCAGTTGAGATAGCTTCCATCTCCTTCAGTATGGGCCTTTAGCCATGGCATCTACTGAAAGAACCATCTCATCAGCAAGTCGTCAGGATTGTAGAGAATGGTCGAGCAGTCTAGCTCCATGTTGTTCCAGTTTTTAGCTATGTCAAAGGTAGTCATTCTTACTACCTTGAGCTGTTCATCTCCATAGTTCACCCATCTTTCAGGAGGTGTCTCTGGTAGTTCATTTGAAACTTCCACTACTATTCTTCTGTTAAATCTAGCAGGAGAGAGAACTGGATAATCTTCTTGTTCTTCTGGTTCCTGTGTTGCAGAATCAGAACCTTTTTCAATCTCTTCTCTTTCGGAGCCTGAACCATCTTGATCATTTCCAGCAGAGAATTCTTCTTGCTGCATTTCATTCTCAGAACTTTCTTCAGCACGATCTTCTTCTGATTCATCTTCTTCATAGCTTGTCCTTTCCTCGTCACTTTCATCCTTTGATATAATCTCATCATCACTCAGTTCAATGATAGCATTTGATTGATCCCTGCTTCTTTTGGAGGCAAATTTTGCTTGCAGTCTGTAGCTCTTCCTTCTTCTTGGAGGTTCAGCTTTGGGAGAGTCAGATTCCTCTTCTTCTTCAAACTTGGAAGCCTCTGGTTCATCAGAAGAACTTCCTTCAGGTTCAGCAAGGGTAGCGACAGTCCCTTCTTCTGTAAACTCATCACCTTTTGAGTTATTTTGAAGGCTTTCAGAATTGGAAGGGGCTCGTTCTTCTTCTTTAGAATCAGCTTCATTTGACCCATTATCTGGGCTTGTTGGGGCAGTTACATTTGGGGATAGAATTGGGTCATCTTGAATTTCTTCTTTATCAGCAGAGTGACTGCTCTAGGAATTAGCCATAGGGCTTGAGCATTCCTCCTCATCAGCAGATGCTGAACTTTCATTCATTAATCCAGCTTCACCTCACTGCTGGATTTGGTCTATGGAGACTCAGCCTTTACATCTGTCTCCTTTTATTCTACTGACTCTACGTCCTTCTCTTCAGCAAATGTACTATTTTGGGAAGCTGAGGCTGGTTTGTTTTCTACCTTAGCTTTCTTGCTGACTGGCCCTTGAAGCAGCCTGTTGCTTCTCCTCTTTGTTGTTTCAGCAGTTATGACTTTTTCTTCTTTATCCTTGTCCTTGGAGGAGAGACTCCTTGATGGGGCTTTGGTTTTCTTCACACCACTAGCTTTCTTCACATCTGTGGATTTCTTCCTGGCTGGTGTGGTTGATGCTGGCACAGAGTCATCAGACTCAGAGTTTTCTACCTCTTCTGCTTTTCTCTTCTTTGAAGAGGCCCCTGCATTGCTTGCTTGCGATTTGTCGATAGATATCGCTCTCCTTGGGGTTCTTCTCCCAATTCACAAATAATTGTGGAGACATCACTTTGTGAACATTCAAAGTCTCTCCCTCATCATCCTTGATCTTCCCACCTAGCTTCTTCTTTATCACAATACTCGGTGATGCATGAAAAACACCTTAGTCGAGGGGTTTTCAAAGGACTTCTTCATCTCAGCTTTTTCTACCCACTTGGAGATTTGATCGAACAAGATAGCTCCAAAGTTGATTTATTTCTTCAGAACTATTGCTGACATTATCTTCAACTGTTGGTCAAGCACTGTGTCATGTGCAGTGTCTTTGCACAGTATACACTTTCCAACTATTTCAGCAAGGAACTCGTACTCTTCAGGAAACTCCTTCTTCTTCATGTATTTCAGACTAGGGTTTCTTTGGTACCCCATGATCTCCTTTGTTTGTTCAGTATTGACATCATCAAGGTTCTTCAGCCCTTGGTTAGGAAAACCTAGGCATTGATTGAGGTAAGAAGATTTCAGCTTTAGATACTGACCTTTGACCTTGGTAGAAAGGGTTCCGGAATTTATGGAGGTGTTTGAGTAGAATTCTTTCACCAGGTTGACGTATACTCGAGTGCTAGCCTCAAGAAATTATGAGAATCTAGCTTTCTTCACAAGTTCGAGAATGTCTCTGAACTTCTTTTTGGATTTCTCGAATGACTTAGTTCCGAGCTGAATGCCAGTGATTACTCGCCAGTTTTCCATTTGATCAGTTCGAAGAATGTGGGTATTTGATTCAGAGAGGTTTATAAGGGATGACTGATTGTGATTTGATAAAGCTCTAGAGTGTTAATCTGTTCTAGCTCTTGAGAGGATTTTAGGGTTTGAAAATGGGAGGGAGAAAGGTTCGATAGCTTCTGATAACCGTATGCAGATTTGAACTTGTCTTTATGGCTGTTCCTTCTAACTCTGCATAACCAGTGATGTGTCAACCGACCATTGGTTGCACGATGCCTAGTAATGAGCTGTAACTCCCCATAACTTTTCAGTTAGATATTTCCTTTTAGAAGAGTAGACGTTTAGACGACGTGTCTTTGACCGTTGACCTTTTGATTTGTAGAGTAGCATGGTAAGGCAACTATGGACTCTACGATTTCCTTTGTTGACTCAACGATCAACTTTTGAGAGATGCTGCAGTGGATGGCTTTGTCTTCTATCCTTATTTTGATGTAGCATAGTTTAATCACTAATATACTCAAACTGATCTCCTCATTTTGAATGGTTGAGTAATTGTCTTATTTTCCAAGCTCCTTGTGAACTGGAGTACCCTTTGGTAGAACTACGATCGTCGAGTTGTCTTCTACGATCGTTGAGGTTGCACTGCGATCGTAGAGTTCTCTTCAACCTCAACTCTACGATCGTTGACTGACTTGGTCCTTGAGATGAATTTGATCAAGCAATTCTTCTGGGACAAGGTAGCTCAGGAAGGGCCAACCTCTTAGAGTGAGCTAAGGGTCAGGTTTGTCCCTGAGGCGATTTCCAGATGAAATACTATAGAAGTGATTTGTAATGACATCTCATTCGACCTTTTTTGGTGGGGAGATCCTCTACCAACTTTAGACAATTTCTTGCTGAAATCGTGGTATCCTCCTGTTCTTACACTACGATCACATGTTTGATCGTAGGCACTTCACGATGTTGGGTTAGGTGGCTGAAGGTTTATCAGTAGTACGTTTTGAGACGTTCCTACTGACTATTGATTATCATTTGGTTCATCAGCCACAAAGTTTTGGGACTTTGTAGCTGGTATATTTCCTCATAGTATAATTCAGTGCTGTTGTTTCTCAACAGATCATTTCTCCCCATGGTTGAATCTGTCTTCCCGGATAGATGTGATTCCCTTTGCTTTAAACTCATTTGAAGGAATCCCTACATATCTCCTTCTGACTGGAATCATCATTATCACATAAATCTCCTTGTATCGTAGGCATGGATATCTTTAGGACTGATCACTCTACGATCTTTTGACAGCACTACGATCGTAGTCTCCTTTGACAGTCTTGTGTTTATGAAGTTCTGCTTCCACTATGAGTTCCTCTTGACTGATGCTCGATGATCCTCTGTTATAAGCTCCCTTGAGGATTCTTCTCATATAGCATGCTTTGTTTGATTTGAGCATATAAGACTCTTTTCACCTTTGGTTGAGTGTCCTGCTTCCATATATAGATTAGCAGCCATGTGAGCTCCATTCTGGTTAGCTCAGAGGGTCTTCAAGGACAGGCTTGGACAAATAGGAACTTTATCAGAATCATCTCTGAACAGTCCTTAGCTTTCTGCTGGTTGAGTCTTCTTGACTAAAGTCTTCTGCTTCAACATTCGTTAGTGTGGTCAGATTGACCAAGTACCTGCAGGTTTAAATATATTTCTATTTTTGGTACCCATAATTAAATGGGTCTTGCTAGGTTAGTTTTTTAAACCCCTGTTCCTCTTATTTGGATAATCATCACATTTATCACCAGCATCATATTCATGCATAAGACTAGTTTTAGATAATACATTTTGATATGCATGAAGGTGAGTGTGTGTAAGACTTGAAATTTAATGACACACTCTTTATCTTTGATGGTTTCATCATTTGCTGGGTTATGTTCACAATGTTTAAGTGTTCACAGAGTGAGAATCAACTCTACGATTAAGAGTATCTAGTTGATTTATGGAGGTGATCAGTTTCTACACATCATCAAGATACTCTTGTAAAACTGATCATACTATGTGTGTTATTAAACACTTAGAGCAAGGATTTGTACATACATACTAACCCACCAACAAAGATTACTTCACATAAAATTAATTTGACCTGTGATGCTCTTATGACCCATTTCAGATTTCCTTCAAGATGTCATCTTCATCCTAAAACTTGGATGGAGAGAAAGCTTATAGACATTTGAGTTTCCATCCTCAGGGTACTTTTTCTCTTCACCTTTTTAGGTAGATTATGACTTCTTGACAGAACACTGTTATGGTTCATAAGAAGGTGCTTTTATGATGAACACATGTAATAGTGAGGAACCATACCTTTTTACTGTCAGTCTTCTTAACAGTCATTTATCTTAGATATACTGAGTTTAGGCATTGATGTGCATAGCTTAACATTTGCTCCTGACAGCTTGTTGCTCGTGTTGGCCTTTAATCAATCAGTCATGGTCTTGAAGATGTAGGCCAAGAGAATCTCAACATTAAGATCTTTGACATCCTTTAGTTTACAAAGTTTTCACCCAATTGCTGGTTGGCCAGACATAAGTTTGAGAAGATCTTCTTTCTTCTCTTGAAAAGCATTTCTTAGCATTTATGGCCTCTTCATCTTTCAGACTGGTGGATGCTTGATTCTTTGTCATTGATGTATCTTGAGCTCTCTCGTCTGATCTTCAGACTACAAGATTGACTGCAGGCAAGGATTGGTCTTGTTGATGTAGCAATCGAGAACATGGACAAATCTGAGCAGCTTCAGGTGTATATACACATTTACCTATACATAGTATTTCCAACGTGTGAGCTCATCTGCATATAACAAGTTACTTACTACTAAACTAAGTTTAGAACAATGTTTGTGCCTGGGATCAGACTCAAAGAGATTAGCTTTTGAATATAGCATGAGAACCTGTTCTGATACCAATTGTTAGTTCCTAGTAGGCACAATAGATTTAGAAGGGGGGGGGGGGTTGAATAGATCCTTTTTATTTCAAATACTTTTCTCTTTTATTTTGTATTGCTATTACATTAGCAGATAACAAGCATAAGAATCTTTTCAAGCACAGCGGAATAAGTAAAAGATCCCCTTCATTGATATATTCATAATCATACATACATTATTCGTAGAGTTAGTTTGGTTATAAGCAGTTAAAACATATATAGCAGTTATAGTACATAATGTAAATGACATAATGTAAAAGACACAAGGAGTTTTAAGTGGTTCAGAGGCTCAAGCTCCTAATCCACTCTTCTGCTTTCAATTAGCAGGATTTCCACTAAGGAAAGGCAGCACCCTGAATCACTAAGATTCCTTCAAGGCCAGCAGCCTTGGGACTGAAGTTCACTAAGAAATCTTCAAGGCCAGCAGCCTTGCGATTCCTCTAGTTCCCTAGGAACTCTTCAAGCCCAGTAGGCTTGGAACTTCGTTTAGTCCCTTCGGACAAGGACCATGCTGGCCCGGCTTTATTTAGTCCCTTCGGATAAGGACCCCTCAGGCCCTGGCTTTTGTTATTTGTTTGTTAGTTTGTTGGAGTTGGTGTTGAGCTGCTAAGATGTCTTCATGCTCTGAACATCTTCTATACTTAGCAGCTTTGCGTGATCATCCTTGAAGTGCAGCTGAGTGTTGCATGATGTTCAGCTTCTTCAGTTACTCAACCACTTCAGATGATCCCTTGATGACTGCCTTGAAGATCTTTCCTCTTGATACATGATGGCTGGACATGATAGGTTTCCAAGATGACTGTAAGCTCTTCTGCTAGGTACTTAGAAACTTTCTCATGCTTGCCACCATGTTGACGTTTGTGATCTCCCTTCTTGATACTTGATGTCTTCTCATGATGGACTTGCTAAGATGACTGTGAGCTCTTCTCTATTGTACTTAGAGTTTTCCCATGATGGACACCAAGATGACATGATGCTCTTCTTTCTCTCGGCAGTTTAGAACACCCTTCTTGTAGTAGAACTCTCACTTCTACTTCTTCCTTTGCATGTATCTGAGTGTTCTTGGTGGATCGTAGAGTGAGCCTTTGGAATCACTATTTCACATGGTTAGAACAGTCCACCTTCTCTCCAAACTCGGCAACTCCAGTAACCCTCGATCTTTGAAGTTCTTCCTTATTTATACTCCTTCCCAATCCTTCCGTTGGAAAGTAGCCGTTGAAGGCTAGTCAAATATCTTCACAGATCTCGAGTTGACAGAGGTAGACTGCTGATGTGACATGTCATACTTTATCTGACATTGCAGTCTACTGTTTCACCTACCCCATCAGAGTTGTCAGTTTAATGTCTTGGGCAGGTCGAAGACTTTATTTCCTCCTTCTGATTTCTCGATCAAAGGTTGTCCTTTTGCATCGATGCTCTCAATAAGCTCTTGTTCGAAGATTACCCTTCAGATTGAATCGTTGCCAATGCTTCAGTCTTCAGCTATTCGAACTCTACAATTCTGATGCATGTCTTCGAGGACCTGATCGTAGTGTCATGTTGAGTGTTGCTCATTGACTAGTAGAGTTAACACTACGATCTCGAAGAGTGTTGATTGGATCTCCAATTTGGAACACCTCTTCCTTCTATTGTGCAGTGCTTCAACACTTCTGTTTGCTTCGACTATTCTTAGAGACTGATGGCTTGACTCCTTTGATCTGGCCCCTACTGAATAGCAAGACACTTCATATTTGTGGCGCATTCAGCTCGCTTTCTCTTGGTGATCTCCCGTTCACTTATCATCAATGGACTGACCCTACACTTAATCTCTTTAGCCTTGTTCTTCAGAGGCTGGCCAGTATCTCTGTGCATGTGACGCCCCCAAAATTAGGCATACATCACCCATTCTGAGTCGCCAGATACATGGTACAAAATTCAAATATAACTTCATTTATATAATCATGTTGGTGTCAGATAGAATACGACCACGCTTAATCGTGAGTTTTAATACAAATGTATGTAACTCTCATGGTGCCTCGACCACAACCTTACAATGGTAATTTACATAAAAGTATAGACAAAAACTGTTTTAGAAATTAAAATCTTTAGGAAGTGCTCAAGGAAACCTTCGTACATGGGAGGCCATGCATCTAGGTTATAATAGATATCATATGGCCACAGAATTATTCTTGGTTGACCCAATAGACCCCAAAGAAAAATGAGAAGATTACTATCATCTTCTTTCCAATGGTGAGTCTTCTCTTGACATATAACTATCTCCACTGTCTCTAAGTGAGTATTATATTTCAAATAAACTCCAAGATCATATAGGTAGTGCCCGTAGATATACTCAGAAAATGGATGCGCACAACCCTATCTTATGATATCACGAGGTTGTATATCATTAGACATCTTATATGATAGTGGTAAATCACCCTTCCAAAGTTGGGTTCGCCTCACCCTATTTGATTCACCAAATATAACTACTAAGTGATGTATAGAATACAACACACTTTTCTATACTGTTTAGGGAGAACCTCCACAACTAGAGACCACCGTTCTATTCCCCTATTATCCTCGCTCGACCCGGCAACACTCTTACTACCTGAAAGGAATTGTGAAGCAGAAAGGGTGAGCACAACTAGCCCAGTAAAGAATATCATGACTAAAGATAATTAAATTATCAATAGCTTTCATCAATAATAAATCAGAGATTTAGAACATATGGTAGATGATAAAACTTTTCAACCATAGTTGCAGCATAACGAGCAATCCATTAGAAGAGTCAAATAGACCATAAGGTCTATTATTTTCTCTATGTTAAAAGTCCACCAATAATGTTTTATCCATGTAAAATAAATCAACAGTTCCTATCCACAATCATATGAATAACTCATAATCATAATTGTGGTTCTAAATTCCTCTTCGCAACCAGGACGAAGATAATTTTCATCACCTATCTTCACTTGAAACATCAAAAATCATGGTTATACCAAATCAGAATTCCTGCTCATAATCATACTAATAAATTCATCTTTGCACTACGGCCAAAGATATTCATTAACAATTCATCTTTGCACTACATGCCAAAGACATACAACCGTATTTTAGAAGAGTCAAGTATAGCATGATATCTACTATCTTCTACGAATTAAAAGTGTATAATAAATATTTTATCGCTGAGACTCAGCTTAATAAATAATCCACATCATCGAATTATCCATGCACTACGGCCAAAGATATTCGTTAGTATCACATCCATGAATTATCCATGTACTACGGCCAAAGATATTTATTATTATCACATCCATGAATTAATATTTCATCGCTGAGACTCAGCTCAATAATTAATCCACATCATCGAATCACCCCTGCACTACAGCCAAGGATATTCATTATTATCACATCCATGAATTAATATTTCATCACTGAGACTCAGCTCAATAATTAATCCACATCATCGAATCACCCCTGCACTACGACCAAGGATATTCATTAGTATCATGACCACGAATTATCCATGCACTACGGGCCAAAGATAATCGTGTTTTCATCAACGGTCCTGATCATGCCATAAAATAATTCATCTTTGCACCCTTGGCCGAAGAGAATCCATAGCCATAATCATACCAAAAATTGTCCATCAATGCACTACGGCCAATGAGGACTTTTTCCACATCATTTATAACATTACGGTCATGATTATACCGAATAATCCCTGGTCATAATCATACCAAGTCCATCTATGCACTATAGGCCACATATGACTTTCAACATAATATAAACATGAGGATGATGACAATGACATAATAATTCAATAAAACAAGTTCAAGAATTAATTTATCCAGGACCCAATAATGTCCAAATTGTCAACATGATACTTCTTTGTAGAGTAAAATTCAAGAATGCTCAGAAGAATATTTCCATGAAAAGATACTAGATGAAGTGAAATATCAAGGATATTCCACTAATTTCATGGAGTATAGAAGCCAAAAATTTAACCAACTGAGTATAATAGAATATATGAAACTACAAATGGATTTTCGCCGCCATGCGGTAATCCATTTAGACAGATCATTTCCACAATTTAATAAGGAATGAATACAAAGGATCATTCACCATGCATGTGGTAATCGACATAGATAGGTTATTCCAATAGAATAATAAAGAATGGAATATCAGGAGGATTCACTATGCGTGCGATAGACTGCACAGACAGGTTATTCCCAATAGAATAATAAATAATGGAGCCAGTCGGTGTAAATTTGCAAACGGATGTTCCAATGAGAATAATAAAGAGCGGAACGGATCCGGTAAAAAACGCCTGAGCGGATATTCCAACGAGAATAATAAAGATTTAACCAGTCCCAGAGAAACGCAAAGCATGAGTGATGTTCCAATGAAATAATAAAAAATGGAATAATAGAAGAATTTCACCATGTATGCGATTACTTGCATGTAAAGTTATTCCAACATAATAATAAAGAATGTAATAACATAAGAATTTCACCATGTATACGGTAGTCCGCGTATACAGGTTATTCCAACATAATAGTAAAGAATGGAATAACAGAAGTTCTCTTCATGAATACGAACAAAATAATACCCCTTACTATAATAATAATAATAATAATATCCTTTACGAGTACGACAATTATATCCCCTACGATTACAACAAATAATATTCCCTACCTTAAAAAGAAAAGTATTCTGACTGGTAGGGTGGGAATATACTTGAAGAAAACTTGCACTACGCTCAAAGCTTTCTTAAACTCTAAAGAAATACGCTCAAGATTATAGAAGAAGAACTCTCTCTATAGTTTCTCTCTCTAGAGTTTCAGTGAATTCGTAAGAAATAATGAAGGAATGAACTTCTATTTATAGAAGAATGGACTGCATAGTAACTAATTCATGAACGGTCCAGATTGATTTACTTTTAATCGAACGGTCCATATTTAAAGCAAAATCTTTTAAATAAAATATAATATATTCTATTTATAATTTAATAAAACGAATAACTTTATAAAAGTATTCTGTTTTATATAAAAAGATTTTACTATACAAAATACTATGCAGGCACTATGCATAATAAAATATAATATATTCTATTTATAGAATAACTTTATAAAAGTATTCTGTTTATATAAAAAGTTTTTCTGTTTTATTACATTAATAATACTAATAAAACAAAATTGAGTGACTTATCACGTAAAAATCAATAATCAATACTGTGTGCTATTATGCAACCACGCGTATTACTGTACTTTTACTACCGAGTAGTTCAACAGTTTTAACGGTAAAACTTCCGCCGTTATTCTCATAAAAATATTTTTGTCATTTTCTTCATCCGACAATAATTCCATTGCGGGGTCCACCAATGATTGTACCGTCGTACGGACATTCCCCGACAAAAAGAATATTTTATATCAACTTGCTTACTTTGCAAAAATTTTCACATATTACCCTTAACTTTAAACTTTTATCAATTTAACTATTTACCAAAATAGAAAAAAAATTTAATACTTTTATTTCATAAAATTCGGGATCTCACAGTGCACGTTCCATCAGTTCTTTCTTGGTTTGACAAATACTACGATCCTGGTAGCTTCCAAGATCGTTGTCTTCTGTCTTCTTGATAGCTACTGCACTTGCTGACTTTCCTTAGTCAGTTACTGAAGTCTTCTTCTGATCTCCTTGTGGAAGACTTCATCTCGAATGACTTCATAACTCAATCTTGATGTTGATTGGGTTGGTGCTTAGATCTTCTATTTCGCTTGCATGCCATTCGTTGAGTGCTCTCTGGTTCCTTTCAAGTGGGATGTATCTTTGTAGTGCCAACCAGAGGCTTTGTTCCTTTGGATATTCTGGGAGTGCTCATTAGTTGAGAATCGTACTTGCTCTACGATTACGCCTCAGATTATGTGAGCACTTACATTGAGGTCGTAGTTCGCGCACTCTACGATTCACCCGATTTGTCAGAGGACACTATGATCCCGAGATCAGATCTTGACACTCTACGGTTTCTGCCTTGTGCTTGTTGTCTTCATCTGATCTTGCTCGACTACGATCTCTGCCTGTAATCAATAGACTCTACGAACTCAGAGTGTGATCTACAATCCTTGACTTGGCTTCGACATCGGTAGACTCTACGACTCCGAGTGTAGTCTACGTTTTTGACTTGACTTCGGCAGATGATCGGTCGGCTCGTAGGCAGGTTGTCTCTACGATTCTGAACATGACTTCCTCATCACACTACGATCTCGAGGAAGCTCTTCTCGATATACCACGATCCTTCATCGTTTCTCCTGGCAGTCTACGAACTCCGAGATCTACTATCTTATAGACTACGATTCTGCCTCAATAGCTCTCGAGTTATCCTTGACTCTCCTGGCAGACTATGATCTCTGGTGCAGTACTCGACGATCAGACAAGCCTATCTATTACATCATAAGATCAACCTAACATGCTTGATCTTTCTATGCTTATAGTCCTTGTACATCATTTCTTTTTAAGGACTTTACAAAGCTGTTTTGCTTATGTAGGATCAACCTAACATTCTTGATCAATTCATTCTAAGTCCTTGTACATGTATTTCTATTATCTATCAAAGGACTTTATAGCTTTTCTTAATGCAATCATACTTGCATATTCATTTATATATATATCATAATCAAATCATATGTATATAGGAATATCATTCATATGTTTATTCCGGACAGACTTCCCTTTTCATTAACAGGTACAGGCTGTAAGTTTTTTTGTTTTATTTTTGTTTTTTTATACACATATATATACATAAGTTTGTAAAAAAATTTGAGCCCCTCCCAACTATGGGCCTCGAGTTGTTGCCCTGGTTGCCCTTAGGCAAGACCGGCTCTACTACCGCAAAAGAAAAGATTACAAATAAATTAAGGAATAACTATACTATACACGGCCCTGGCTACTCCCATGTCTTTTTTCATCTCTCTCTCTCTCTCTCTCTATATATATATATATATATATACGGTCCGGATTTTAAGCTCATTCCTTATCTAACATGCATTGCTCACCCCCCTTTAGCGACGGACGAGGTGACGATTTGGTTCGTTGCTATATATAAAACCGCCGTCTTAGCTTTTAGCGACGGACAACATATAACGACGGTTACATATATGGCGGCACGATTTAATTAAATCGTCGCCCGTCCGTCGCTAAAAAGGTGAGCAAGGTATGTTAGATAAGGAAATGAGCTTAAGATCCTGGCTATATATGTAACAACAGAAAATTCGAATCTTATTGTAAAATGATTTTATTAAATTAAATAATAATAAAATTATATTCGATGTGATATCAAGATGGTTGTCATTGTATAACCTATTGATGTTAGAATGTCGTAGTATTTGAGCTACGTGAAGGAATTAAAGTGTTTGAATTTCCAAGACGAAAATAAAAGTTTTTCGAGAAATTTTCTAAAAAACACTATTCATCGATATTTGCTCGGGATTTATTTTTGAATTTCCGAGAAATACGTAATGATAAAATGACAAGGTAAGATGGATTATGTAATAAAAATCTAGTTATGGAAAATGTAATATTTTTACTTGCGGACTTAATTTATAAACGTTAAGAAGGGCAAAGTAATAACGAGTAAGTAATAATTGTATGATACTTTGGTATTGTGCAAAGTAATGAAAAGCAGTATAATCTGAAGTATTATACTAGTTTATATATAATGAATGAATATAAATATAATGAAGTTGTATCACAATTATAATCTGAAAATGATACATAAACTATATGTAAGTGTATTAAGTAATGTTAATGGACTTGGAAAGGTTGGTTGGAATTAGTACAAGCCCAAGTGAATTAAGGTTGAGGCCCAATTATTGATTAATAAACAAGTTAGTGTTTATTAATGCAAAGCCCAAAGATTAAGTTGATCCAAGCCCAATCTAGAATCCATAAGTTGTTTGACCCATGGGGCAAACCATATTAATATGGTTAATATGATGACCAAGTTAATGTGGTGACCAAGTTAATGTAATGACCAAGTTATAAGAGTAATGATCAAGTAAAGGATAAGTTTTGTGTTAATCAAGTAATGAATAGTAAGGAGGTAGCTTAAGGAGGTGGGTTGAATTAATGACTAAACTACCCTAGCTTTGCAATTTCTATAAATAGAGAAGGCTTGCTAGCCATTTAACACTTGTTCAAACAATCTAGCTATTATAAAGTGCTTAATTGTTAGAGAGATTAAGTTACAAATAAGTTACTTCCATAAGTAAGAAGAAGAAGAAGAAGCTACTTACCAAGACTTCAAAAGTAAGATCTCTTCTCCAATTATCTTCTATCTCTACCATGATAGTTTGATAAGAAAAGTTTGGATTAAGGAACATGAATGTTAAAAAGTAAGAAGAATGAATAAGCAATGAACTTAAGTCACATAAGTTGGTAATAAGTCATTTAAGCTAGCATAAGTTATAAACTTATGTGAAAGTATTATGAACTTGTAATGAGTTTATTAAGAGAAGTGATATGGATGTAAAAGAACTTATATGATCATATGTATCATGTATACATAAGTAAAGTTATATGTTAAGAACATATAATGTATGATGATTAAGAAACTTTAATTGTCATAAGTCATGAACAATAAAATCTTAAGTAGTTTATAATTTGACAAGTTATAAGCTCATGAAGAAATAAGTCTAAAATCCAACAATGAATATAAGTTGTTGTAATAAGTATGTTGAAATGTTCACATGATGAATGGAATTCATTTGTAATGTTGAACAAATCATAAGAATGAAGATTTTTCGGAAATTGCACGATTGGACGATAATCGTCGAATTCGTAAAATTCTCGGAAGAGAAGTCAAATTTTGTGTTTAAACTCAGAACCATTGTTTTTCGATGGAGACAAGTCATATTTGGCATTTAAGAGTTGCGAACTCGAAAATGACCAGATTTTGACTTAAAACGAAGAAACGAGCGTTGAACGTTCACGAACGTTTATCGTTTTCGTTAAAAATGAACCAATAGGTGAATTTTTAGCAAATGAAGTTAAATAGATAAAATTCTTGCATGAACGTGTAGATTACGTAATTTGTGAACCGTAGGCTTTTGAACAAGCCAATTCGGACTTATAACGAAGAATTTATGCGTCCGGGAAGTTCACAAAAAATTCAAGGACTGAATTTTTTCTGGTGCACAGAGTTGGCCATGCATGGCTCAACCCCTAAACCAAATTAGTCACGCGCCATGACGACTTAATAGTGTCAAGAACACTAAAAACTTCATGTGCGATGGCGAACCATAAATATAAATGGTGGCAAGCATACATATTTCCATACACACTGAAGACCTTTCTCGAAGAGTAAGCACCTTGACGCTTCACAGTAAGGACTCATGCATGATAGCTACAAGTCTGGGACAATGCCACTATTAACGTCTTGTATGCGCGAGATGTAAAATATAAAAGCCGTGTGCATGCCTGACCTTAGAAACAAGGATAGTGATGAATGTTTTTAATTACAAAGAAAAGAAAGTTAATTGGTTTAAAAGTAAACACAACCTAAGGAATGTAATGTAACATTGTTTAAACTTTGTTAAACCTTAAGGATGTTGTATAAAGGTTGAGATAACCTAGTCGAATATAAATGCAAGGATAATGATAAGCGAGCAGGATAGTATGGCTGAATCTAATACACAATTAGATTTAGATGAAGGGTAAGATATAGTCATATACATACTTGATTATATGTGACCTAATGTAAGGCATTATGTGATCATGTATTGTAGAGACTTGAAAGACTTGAACATAAAGTAAATATACCGTAGCGAAGCTTAAAAGGCAAGTATTCTAACTCTTGTCTCGATTCAATCGAACAAGTTTTTGAAATTCATGTATCCTTACGCATGAATTGAGGTATGTTGAAGTTAAAGCCAATTCCTTTGGCTAGACTTGATATATTGTGTGAATTATTGATAATCTATTCATTTATTATCAAATGTTGTTATCTTTTGTCAACTACTTGATATGGTTTTCAAAAGAAGACTGGAAATGTTAAACAAATGTTTTGTCGGTAAAATGATATGCACGTGAGGTTGACAAATGATTAAACGTACATACGTTTAATGGATGTAGTGTTGATCAACATAGAGTACAATAGGCTGATCACCTAGAAGTGCTCGTAAGTAATATCAGGCTTACGGACTTAGTTTCGGGTTGTCCTTTTCCAAGAAAGAATGAATACTCGAGGTCTTTGACCGGAGTGAATGTTTTACTAAATATTGTTATTATTGTAAAACATTTTGAAAGAAAGATGAAGTGCTATTTTGAATTGTCAATAGTACTTCATAACTATTGTTTAGTTATTGAAGATATACGATTCGTATGTGTCAAGAATGTTGTTATTGAATTGTTATACTTGCTGAGCTAATTATGCTCACTCTTGCTTAAACCATATGATTACAACTAAAAGTGAGCGTCCAGAAGGATCGAATAAGGATAAAGGAAAAGCTAAAGGCGATTATTAAGGCATCTTGTAATAGTATAGGTCTATTGTTGTAATGTAATTGATATTATGACAAAGAACCTTTGTAATGGGTATAGAACTTGGGAAATATAAATATTACTTTAAATATATAGAAGTTATGTTCGTTCTTTAAGACTTTTCAATTGAATGAATGTATGAATGTTTATGCAAGATAGCACCACATCGGGTTGGAAGATACCCTTGGTTTGGGCGCTACAAGTTGGTATCGAGCCAATGTTATAAAACTTAAGGGGGAAAGTAGAACCTTAAGTCATAACCTTAAGAAAGAATAAAGAAGTAAAAGATGGAAAGTAACCCTATAAAAATGCATTATATTATGTTATGTGTTTCTATTATTTTACTGACGTGTACTAATCAAACTATATTGTTTTATTGTAGATGTCAGGATAAAATGATATGTATAGAGACATAAATGTAGTGAGCGAGGATTCAGTTAATCGGGTAGAGATACTACCAAATCCCGTAGCAGTAGAACCAGAGGTGGTGACAATCGAGTCTGGAGACTAGGACGATTTAGACTACATGTCTATATTTGATGGCATGCTAGAGGAGGAGGTGGACGTGATGTCCTTTGACCAGGTTCCACCTACAGAGGAATTGTCTACGGGGGAATCGATGAAGGCACTATTTATGTCAGTATTGGATATGAATGTCCATTATTGCCAAGAGGTTAAGGAGTTGAAAGAGGAATGTCCATTATAAATTGAATTTGTTATTTTACTTAGAAATGAGAAAATATATTTATTATTACACTTTACAAATATAAAATCACAATTAAAATAAAAAAAACAAAATAATAACTAATTATCCTAATTTGATTTAAATTTGTATATATTATAAGAGAATGTATCGAACATCTAATCGAATATATACTAATCGAGTATGTATCGAATCACAATCAAGAATTCGAGTAGTTTGAATTTTAAACGAGTCGAGTATAACCTTACTCAGATTCTACTCATATTTTTATTCAAACTATTTTTAATGCTCAGATTTGGATCATATTATTAACGAATCCGAGTCTCGCTCGTATTTTTTCGAGTCGATCCCGAACTGTTTAACTCGTTTACAGTCTTATGTCTAATATAGCAGAGTATATATACTTCATATTAGACCTACTATAGGCTATAGCTACAAATAAAATGAATGATTAGCTTCAATTTTTGGTCAGTATATAGTAGATAAAAGATAAAATTTGAATTTAATGAATGATTGATCTTGATTCTTTGGCTACGTATATGCTAGTTAATTTAATCATCTGATGTATTAGTGTCAAGGCCAAAAGAAGAAAAATTTAAGCTAAGGAAATGAAAAGCACTGTGGCGAAACAGACCAGATATAACGATTTCTTCGGAAATGACTTAAAACATGTTTGATTAGTCAATTGAAATGAGCATTCTATTCCTATAGTTATTTTTTTCATTCATTTCAAAATAGGTGGGTTTATTTTTTCTTGGTTCATTTTCACCCAACTTTATCACCCAGCTTCGCACCTTCTCATGTCTTCCACCATAAATACAGGTCCATCTTCTCTCTCATTTCTCTTTTCTCCTTTCTGTTCTCTTCTTTGTCTCCATTTATCAGCTGAAATTGATTTTCGTTTTCTAGGGAAATTTTTTTCTTCTGCTGCTCTCTTTCAATTCGGTAAGACATCTAATCTCAGTTTATTTATTTGTAATTTCTTCACTTTGTTCATCTATTTGTACTTAATCAAATCTGATTTTGGTTATGTGTGGTGATTTTGGTGCTCAATCAATAATGATTTTGAATATATGTGCACCACATGTTTGATGTATTGTCCATTTGTTGCACTATAAGCCGAATCCCCAAAAAGAGGTAGACGATCGCAAAGAAGGTCACCCAACCAGTCCCCACCAACATATCTAGATTATCTTCTGGTTAATGTCTTTAAATATATTAATATTCTGTTTATATGGTGATATGTATATTTTTTGATTGATCTGATCCGAATATTGCTTTCGGTTGATTCATGAATGGCTTTGATGAGGACATGCCTAACTTGGACTCAAATGGAGGTCGTGGATCGGATCCAGTGCAAGTTCCAGTTGGACCAGTTACACGTGCATGGGCTAAGCGATTCAAAGATGGATTACTTGCTTTTATTCAAGCTTGGGATGAGAAAGGAACGAGTTCGGGAGCTATGGAAGTGGAATCTACGTTCGTATCTATGATAGGTGTGATGGACCAAGGCAATGAACTCAATGCAAGCCATATAGCAAGTCAAGAAAATCAGGAAAACAAAATTCGCAGATTTGAAAGTTCAGTGAATTCACCTCGGCGAATTCAGAAGGCTCAATGAATCTGCCCTGACAAATTCCTCTCTATTGGATTCGCTCCGACTGCTTCTGAACTCGCCACAACGCATTAGTCTCTTCCTGAATTCGCCCTGGTGAATTCCAAGGCCAAACGAATCCACCACAGTGGATTGGCCCATATTTGGTTGACGCGTTTTTTGAGGCAGACACGTTTTGACATATTTTGAGCGTGGATTTGTTTCCTAAACTCATTATTTCCAGTTATTAGATTTCTATTATAACTAGGATATTAGATTAAATTTTGATTCAAAAAACACTTGTAATTCCTTATTGGGATTCTAAGGTTTCAATTACTACTATTAAAGGGCTTATTGATGTAATTAACATTAATGATGCAATTATTCAGATTTATCAAATTCTTGTGAGACTATTCTCTAATTTTGGTTCTTTGAAGAATTCCTAAGTTATTTTCTTAGTTTTTCTTTGAGATTCAATTTGACTTATCATACAACAATTCATAGTTGTGTGTGGCATTTTCTACCGCATCAATCGTCGATTGTACCGAAATTACCACTTTGATATAAGCGAGGGGTCAATGTGTCGTTGGTGTCATTCAACACATATTTTCGAACGTAAACAATTGAACCAATGTTACCGTCTACATATAGACGAGGGGTTAACGTGTTACAAGCAATTCACCCAAACAACTTTGCTAGAAACGATCGGGGCGATGACCACCTCACGCAAACGTTATGTGGAGTCTAGCATTTGGTATTAAAGCTAAGTTTTCTAGCAAGTTATCTATCTTTTAAGTTCCTATTTGAATTGTTGAGTAAAAAAATAAAAAAGTATAGAAAATTTTTCAGAAATTTTATTTTCGTCTATTGCATTCTATTATGAGAAGTTATACTTTCTATATTTTGTTTCATGATAAGTTATTTTTGAATTTATTAGTAAAACCGGGGATTTTGCTAGGTTAGTTCGAGAAGAACCTATTAGAGAGGATATTTAGAGGTAAAAGGCTTAGTGGTGAGATTAATATAGGGTAAAAGCTAATTTTGAGTGTATACACGAGTGAACCATTGATTCGAGCAAAATACGTAATGGAGTGGTGAAGAAACTGTTTTTTACTAACCCTTGTTTTGTAGGAAATGTCTAGCTCCAAAGATAAAGGAACTTTTGAGGATCAATCTTTCACAACATTTGATATGAAATTTTTATTGGAAGCCATGAATAAGGAATGGAACAGAAGATGGGAGATGATGAATGATTGACTTAATTAGATAAGTGAGACTCGAGGATAATCATCTCAAATTCCTCATGGAGCATATAAAAAGGGGAGGACACAACAACGAGAATCTAAAACGGAGGAAAATTACTTCGAAGGTGGATTCAGTGAGGTTGAAGATCGTGAATCTGATTTCCTACATCGAAGGCAAGGAGGTGCTAGAGAAAGAGGAGGTCAGGATAGAGAATATGATAACGTGAGTAACATAAAAATGAAAATTCCAGCTTTCCAAGGGAGTAGCGATCCAGAGGCGTACCTAGAATGGGAAAAGAAGACAAAATGGGTATTTGATTATTACAACTACTCAGATCTCAAGAAAGTTAGATTAGCTGTTACTGAATTTTTAGATTACGCAGTTATTTAGCCGGATCAGTTAATTACTAGTAGAAGAAGATGTGGTGAACGTCCAATTGAGACATGGACAGAGATGAAGGCAATTATGAAAAAGATATTTGTACCGAGCCACTACCACCACGACTTGTTTCGAAGTTTGTAGAATTTGAAACAAGAAAGCAAGAGCGTCAAGGATTACTTCAAGGAGATGGAGATGCTAATGGCTAGAGCTAATATGGACGAGGATAGTGAGGCAACAATGACTCATTTTTTAGCAGGGCTAAATTGGGATATAGCTGATTTAGTGGAACGACAACATAATGTGTGTAAAGTCCCCGAATCCGGATACTTGAAACCCGAACTCGGTACTTCACGATACCATTTCTATGAGCGGAATAATACTAATAATATTAACAATAATATAGATTTTCAAATTTTATTTACATATTATCAGAGTTTAGTTCCCAAGTACGAAACCTTTAAACATTCGTTACATGATAATAATAGTAGTACTTATCATCCTTATCATAAAGTTAGACTATTACATAGAATAGCTTAACCATTCATTCAGCAACTTTCCCTTTCCCCTTGTTCTTGGCAGATCCTTCGGTTTGTTCACACTTAGTTTGAAAACATTTAAATTAAGCAAGAATGAGCATTTGAGTGCCCAATGAAGTAATATAAACAATATCGCTTAAATTTGAAAAGATTAAATATTTTCTTTGAGCGAAACTTCTACAACGGATCAATAGTTGTGAAGTAAACGGACCAATAATCAATAACATGTCATTTTCAATTTTAAATTTTTGAAACTACGTATGCAACTATAAATGATGATCATTTGACGAATTTGTGAACATTGTTTTATATTTTGAAAAGGTTTAAGCGAGAACTTCATCATGAACCGTCATTACTTACGAACGCAGGGTGATCGTATTTGCTTATGCCTGTGATTGATCAATACTACATTGCTAGAACGATATTATCGTTCATCCTTTGTCCGCCGTAGCGCATAAATATTTCCCATGATTGGGATGTTCATAACAGTCTTGAATCCATACCAAAACAATTCGGTTGGATAAGTTTTATCTTGTTCAACAACAACTTTAAATATATGTCTAGCTGGATCAAATAGCTTAGACGACCTTTATTTCAAGGTATACATACTAAACAACTATAAGTATGTATCAACATGTGATAAAATATAATGATTATCCAAGTGAGGACACTTGCCTAATCATGTTATAGAAATTAACGAACAGAATAAATAACTTGATCACTATTAATAGAATAAAGGAAATTGTACAACAATTATTGTTTAATAGCTTACTTATACAGAATCATTGCATAAGTATATACAAAGGTTGAAATATTTGAACAATTGAAATGAATAGTTTAGATATTATCTTCTTACGTCCTTAGCATAAAGTAAATGCAAAAGGTTTAGATATCATTGCCTTATCTGCTTTGCTTACAACTTAGATATATCCTTTCTATCAAGTCCTATCATTAAATAGATCATTGTCTGATTAGAATAATATATCATATAATACTGCTTATTGCAGTCAGCACATTCCTAATCACATTGTCACATAATTTTAACACCATTGAATCACAAATAATTCACTTATCAAGTCAATCTATCTAAATCCGATCAATTTAAAATATATCGGGTCTACCGAAACAACCTTATCGGGTAATTATCGAGTCTAAGACTCTAAAACATTTGTTCAATATTCATTTGGATATTTCAAACACCATACCGCACTATTTTTCATTGCCTTATAAAAATTTTTAAACAATTATTACCATTTATCATAATTTTTGAAATATCGAAATCATTATTAAATGATTTAAATAATAAACAATTCTATTATCATTAATATTTAATTAATAATAAATTATTAATGAAACCATTGCCAAAATATTAAGTTATAACTTCAACTATTTTTAAAACATTTATATTACCTTTAAATGATTTTTAAAACATTTAAAATCATTATTAAATAATTACCATTAATATTTAAATATTAATGAACTATTTATCTAAATATTAAAAGTCATTAATTATAACTTAAAATACTTTTAATTCATTTTATCCCTTTTAAATAATTTTAATTTAATAAAACCATTTTAAAACTATTTATTTAATATAATTATTAAATAAATTTAATATCATTAATCATTAAATAAATATCATTAATATTAAATTATTAATGAAATTATTCTTTTAAATATTAAAAGTTATATTTTATAACTTAAAATATTTTTAAACACTTTATTTTCATTTAAAATAATTTTTAAAATAATAAAATCATTTTTAAACTAATTTATTTAATATAATTAAATAATTTTTAATATCATTATTAATTAATGAAATTAACCATTACATATTAAAAGTTATATTTTATAACTTAAAATATTCTTAAATACCTTATTATTATTTAAAATGATTTTTAATATAATAAAATCATTTTAATTTATTTATTTAATTCATTTACTAAATAACTTAACTATCATTAATATTAATTTATTAATGAAAATTATCATAAAATATTAAAAGTCATTGTAGATAACTTAAAATATTTTCATATATCATAATATAATTTTAATGATTTTTCATGTATTTAAATCATTTTTAAATAATTTATTTAATATTATAATTAAATAAATTAAATACTTTTAATATTCCAAAATATTAAATATTTATGAAATATATTTAAAATAATTAAAATATAATTTTCGAAATTTAAAATAATTTTTAATAATTTATTTTATATTTTAATAATTAAAACCCTTTTATCAATTTTTTTATTAATTTTCTAAATTATAAATAAAAGCGTCATTTGAAGATCGCTTTATAAGCGGCAGGCAAAATCATTATAGGTGTTCTTCATGTTCTTGATGAAATCCAGATTTTTATAGCGATGAACAAGGTATCGAGTTTGACCAAGATTTACGAGTCATATCCTCGATGTTCTTGAGCATGCTATCATTCAATATTGTAGTACTAATGCACGACTACAAGGTAAAACAATTAAAATGACCAAACAACCTATAACAAAGTAGATCTGGAGCCACGAACAAGGTTGTCGAGTCGTTTCTTCATTTTCTCAGGTTACCCGAAATGAAGAAACGATTCGACCGCCTCGCTTTGGCTTCCACAACTTGCAAGATATGATATGCTTTAGTGATTTCAAAGCTGCAGAATATAAACCACGTGTAATACTATAGATCCATCACAAAACTTCACTAAAACAACAATACAATAGCAGATTCAACTCGGTTAAACCATGTCCAGACGACATGTTCAAGTGTTTTCTGGGTTACCCGAAAATAGCTTTTCATGTTAAATGCGTGCGGTTTGACCATAGATTACTAATTCCTGCTGATTAAAAGGAGATTTTAAGGCATAAAATGTACTCTGTATACCGACTACAACATAGATCCAACAAATTAACAAAACAATTAACAACAAGCGGATCTCGAGCCATTGAACTTCTGTCAGGGCGAATCAGGGCAAGTTCTTGACCGCCCAGAAAGTTCCGATCGTCTTGGGTCAACGGTATTTGGTAGTGAATAACTTCAATATAATACGGATTTATGCATGATTCTTGATCTAGATTAAAGAGGACATACCGGACTACAAGTTCAAAGCTTTAAACAACAAAAATAGTTAACATACAAAGATTACGAGAGGCTGACATTTGCTTGTCGATCGACAACAAAAATTTTCGATTTTTCAAAACTCAATTACGAAGATTTTGATGATATGGATCTATCTAAAACCAACCCGGATCGTCATAATAACTTATAAACAACATGTTTTAACAATAAATTCTAACATCAAACAACAAAAATTGACATGATTCAAGCTAAGGTTTTTGTACCTTTGATGTCCAAAATCTGATTTTGTGTTGCTGATTTGGTATGGCTGATCGTGGGGCTTGGATTGGGGACTGAAATGCTAGAGATTTTCGTTGGCTTTAGAGAGAGAGGGTCAAGTATGAGCTTAGTGAAGATTTGGGCAACAAAATAACATTTTCTCTCTCTCAATCCTTAAATAGACATCATAGATGCATGAATTGCTGAGATATGTTGCTGGTTGCTGTCAATTTTGGGCAGGTAGAGTTGTTAGGGTTAGCCAACAACTCATAACAATTGTCAAAACCTAGTCTAGTACTTAATAATCCAATTAGGGGCAAAAAGGTCATTTGGCATGACAAATTAATGGCATTTTGGGTAATTGCCAAACCCTTAGGGTTAGGGTTTGGTTTAGGGTTTAGGGTTTGAGCCAATTTTAGCAAAAGTCTAGGATTCCAAATTTAGGATTTAACATTTATGGTTTATTACAAAAATAATAATATAAAATAACTAAATTTTTGTTTCTAAAATTAGACAATTTAGGTTTGTTAATTAGATTAATTTTCTAATTACTTTATACAGTAACATTAGGGTTTAGATCATATACTTATCATTGACTTTGCTAATTTAGCAATTAGGGTTTATTCTTTTGGTAATTAGGGTTACCAAATTACTATTAGGGTTTTTAATTACTAAATTAGGGTTTTAGTTTAGTAATTAAGGTTTAACAATTTACTAATTAGTTTTAACAATTTGTAATTAGAGTTTACAACTTGTAATTAGGGTTTCTAATTACATTAATCATGATTATTAGAGTTTAATAACATAATTAACCTTGCCACTTAAGCAATTAAGGTTTACAATTATCGATTAGGGTTCCTAAATATAAATTAGGGTTTTAATTTACATGAATTAGGGTTTTTAATCATTATTTTAAATCACTAATTAGGTTTATTTATTAAGTGATATAAAACATATTATACATGACCTTTAATCACAAAGAACACAATTCTTGACAAATCATACCTCCTAGTTTAAATTTCCTGGATTAGGGTTTATTAAAAATTCAGATATAATTAGGGTTTTAATTTAATAAGTAGGGTTTTCTAATTAGCATATCCTGAAGTGACACATAACATATATCATATAACCCAAATATTTAACAGTCGTAAGTTTCCCATTTAAATTGATAAACAGAGTTAAATCAATTAATGCTAGGGTTAGGTCAATATACCATAATTGACCAACCATCAACAGTACAATTTTTACAGTACATTATTATAGCACTGAAAAATCAAAATATTATAATATTATAATATTATTATCATTCCTTGATCAAAACCCAAAATTAGGGTTTGGATTCCATATCTCGATTTATCATTATCATTAAGTTAAAATAATTAACTTAATATCCTGAACAAATTTATATAATGAAATAATTATTATAATTATTCTAAAATCATTTCATATATTATTTGAATAATATAAACATATAATTTCATGGAAAAATAATTAATAAAACATTTCTAATATAGAATTAATTACTATAAAATATCACTTATAATAACCAATATTTCTAAAATAAAATTATTTATAATTAATAATGTAATACTTAAATTTTATTTATCAAACATATAATTATAATTACACATTACCTTGGCACATATCATTCATATTTATTTTTAATAAATAAAAAAAAAATTTATACGCAAAATTTATGATTTATTTATATAGAAAATATCGGGTTGTTACAATGTGGACTTGGGGAATATGGTACACATGTCTATAAAGATTGAGAAGTAGCTTAAGAGGAGAGGTGACCAATGTTTAAATCCTACCACAAACTCATCATGAAAATCTAATGCTATAAAACGAGAGGAGAAACTAGCTATGAATAAGTCGAAAGTGGAGTTTAAACCGGATGTGACTAATCAGGGAAAATAAGGTAAAACTGAACCTTCTTCTTTTAGTCGTAATCGAGATATTGTATGCTTTAAATGTCAAGGTAGGGGACATATTTCGAGTCAATGTCCCAATCAAAGAACTATGTTTTTACTTGACAATGGGGAGGTGGAGACCGAGGGAGAAGAGAGTGACACGGACTCTATGCCACCATTAGAGGAGATAGATGAGACTGCTATACACGATGAAATTCTAGTCAGAAAGAGAGCACTTAGTAAGCAGGTAAAGGAGGAGAGAAGTGAACATCGGAAAAACCTTTTTCATACTTGGTGTCTTGTGAATGGGAAAATCTGTTGTGTAGTCATATATGGAGGTAGTTGTACAAATGTGACGAGTACTATGATGGTGGAAAAATTGGGATTGTCTACTAATAAACATCAACAACCGTATCGTTTGCAATGGCTCAATGATAATGCAGACAATAAGGTGACCAAACATGTGTTAGTTCCATTTACCATTGGTCAATATATTGATGAGATTTTGTGTGATATGGTTCCTATGCAGGCAGGTCATATATTATTGGGAAGACCATGACAGTTTGAAAGAAGGGTTAAGCATGATGTGTTTACTAATGAGTATTCCTTTATTTGCGAAAAAAAATAAATCATTTTACAGCCTATGTCACCCCAACAAGTGCATGAGGATCAAATTCATTTGAAAAAAAATCATGTACAAAGAAAAGAGAATGAAGAAAAGAACTTTCAAGAAGAAAAAAATAAGAGAGAAAAAGAAACATTTTTGTAAATAAGAGCGATTTGAGAAAAACTTTGGTTTCTAAACAGCCGATGATTATACTTCGGTATAAGAATGCGCTTTTGAATACTAACACTAATGATTCTTTTCCTAGTGTTGTTTTGTCTCTTTTGCAAGATTTCAAAGATGTATTTCCCGAGGAGCTTCCTCAATGACTACCACCTATTTGGGGAATCGAACATCAAATTGACTTTGTTCTCAATGTGACCATTCCAAACCGTTTGACTTATCGGAGTAATCCCAAGGAGATGAAGGAGTTACAAAGACAAGTTGATGAATTGGTGGAAAAAGGGTTCGTGAGGGAAAGCATGAGTCTATGTGTAGTTTCGGTGATCCCAGTACCTAAAAAGGATAGAAAATAGGGGAAATGCATCGATTGTCGAGCGGTAAATAATATTATGGTAAAATATTGACATCCCATTCCTCATTTAGATGACATGTTAGATGAATTGCATATGTCATGAATCTTTTCAAAAATTGATTTAAAGAGTGGATATCATCAAATAACAATACAAGAGGGTGATGAGTGGAAAACAACATTTAAAACTAAATATGGTCTTTATGAGTGGTTAATGTTACGTTTTGGTTTAACTAATGCAACAAACACTTTCATGCGTTTAATTAATCATGTTTTTTGTCCATTCATTGGTAAATTCGTTGTTGTTTACTTTGATGATATTCTCATATATAGCAAAAACTTGGGTGAGCATACATTACATTTGAAATATGTTTTGGATGTACTTAGAAAGGAAAATTTGTTTGCTCCTATAGAAAAATGCATGTTTTGTTCGGATATAATTATTTTTCTTGGCTTTGTTGTGAGTTCACAGGAAGTCCAAGTTGATGAGGAGAAAATACGTGCAATCCGAGATTGGCTGAGTCCGACAAATGTGAGTCAAATACGAAACTTTCATGGACTTGCCAATTTTTATCGGCGCTTTGTTCAGAATTTCAGTGAAATTACAACACCATTAACTTAGGTTATTAAGAAAAGTGTGGGATTTAAGTGGGGTGATGAACAGGAAAAATCATTTCAATTGATCAAAGATAAATTGACCAATGCTCCTTTACTTATCTTACCTAATTTTTCTAAAACTTTTGAAATTGAGTGGGATGCTTCAAGTTTAGGGTTTAGAGTTGTTTTGATGCAAGAAGGGAAACCAGTGGCGTATTTTAATGAAAAATTGAGTGGGGCATCCTTGAACTATCCTACCTTCGATAAGGAGATGTATGCATTGGTTAGAGCATTGGAGACGTGACAACATTACTTGTTGTCCAAGGAGTTTGTGATCCATACCGATCATGAATAATTAAAATATTTGAAGGGTCAGCACAAGTTGAAAAAGCGGCATGTGCGATGGATGGAATTTATCTAGACTTTCCCATATGTCATTCGATATAAACAAGGTAAATAGAATGTCGTTACAGTTGCTTTGTCTTGTAGGTATGTGTTGTTGAATAAAATTACTTGGTTTTGAACGAATCAAAGAATTGTATGTTAATGGCCTTGATTTCGGTTAAGAGTTTAAAACTTGTGAAAAGAATGCTGTAGGTAAATACTTCAAAATTTATGGGTTTTTATTTCTCGAGAATAAATTGTGTATTCCTCTGCAAGTTCTTTACGTGAGTTATTGGTTAGGGAATCACATGGGGTGGTTTGATGGGACACTTTGGTGTTGATAAAACCTTGGCCGTTTTGAAGGAACATTTTTATTGGCCTCATATGAAACGAGATGTTGAGCAAATTTTACCTATAAACAAGCTAAATCTTGTGTCAACCCTATGGACTTTATACACCATTGCCTATACCTGTTGAACCTTGAATTGATTTGTCAATAGATTTTGTGTTAGGTTTACCTAGGTCTAAGCATGGTAATGATTCTATATTTGTGATTTTGGATAGATTTTCAAAGATGGCGCATTTTATTCCATGTCACAAAACTGGTGATGCATCCCATATAGTTGATTTGTTCTTTAGGGAAATTGTACGTTTGCATGGTATGCCTAGAACAATTGTTTCTGATTGAGATGCTAAGTTTTAAAGCTATTTTTGGAAGACTTCGTGGTGTAAATTTGGAACTAAACTGTTATTTTCTACTACTTGTCACCCACAAACCAATGGTCAAACTTAAAAAGAATATCAGTTTTGGAAGACTTCGTGGTGTAAATTTGGAACTAACCAGTTTTTTTTAATATAAATTATAAATATTTATTGATTTATATAAATATTTATTGGATGTGTTTATTATTGGATAAATAATTATTCAATTTGATTGATTTGATTTAGTTAATTATTTATTTGTTAAATAATTAATGTGTTATGTGGATTGAGTTATGTGATTAAGTGAATTATTTAATAAATTATTATTAAATAAAGTGTGACAAATAACTATGTTATAAAGAGTTATTAAAATAAATTAAAGTAATTTTAATTTAGTTTTGCCAAACAAGGTTTAAGTATATTAATCCTTTATTTTAAATGGTTTGCCAAACAAAGCCTTATGGCTTTTGGTTTTAATTTTTGAATTATTGTTATATAAATAAAATACGTATAATATATATATATATATATATATATATATATATATATATTAATTTTTTATAACCGATAAATTATTAGCATTATTTATTAAGGCGTCAGTTTTTATGTTTCAAAGGTAAGCGTTGGTTTTTAGTTAATATTACGTATAGTGTATTTTGGCTTAAGCCTAAGAAAGGTTTACAGAGTAAAGAAAAGAAAGAAGTTCAGAGAGAGTTTGAGAGAGAATTCCAAAAACAAGTTCGGTGTTCGTCAAAAGCTATTCTCAGTGAAAGGTTTTCTAAAAGCAACAAAAAGGTATGTTTATAATCTTAACATAGGTTTTATAGTATAACTATTTAGCCTCTGTGTTTCTTGAAACTCAACTTCACTGTATATGAGTTTTTATCAAAGTTTCTGTAGAACTATGTTTTTACAATTTTGTATGATATTTTACGTTATGCGATTATGCTTTGTATTGTTATATTAGCATATGTATATATGAGATTGTATGCTAGATTACGTATACAAGAAAAAGGAAAATTTTTTTTACAGTGAAAAACATGTATGCACGTATGTTTTGCAAAATAACAAAATTGGTATGTGATTATGCAAATTATGAACTACTATGAAATTGAACTATAAATGTTAATTGGTTTATATGTTGATATGCTTGTATTTCAAAGGAATCAATTTGGTTATAGACACGAAATTACAGTGTCACTGTGTCAAATTAGTTCAACGATGGAGTTTGGTTCTAAACAGTGCTTTCAAGGAATTTAACTTTTCTTAAATTATGATTTAGGTGGTGTTAATTAGTATATGCATGTTGAGGAATGTGCATGAGTAATTTATATAAGTTATGCATGTTAATTAGTGTTGGAATTGAAGTTATAGACAGAAAACTTAGTTGTTCTGTTCTTCGTGGTTGGTTTCTGTGAGTTTCGGCGTCCCAGCGCCAAAATCCATGCTCCAGCGTCAAGTATAGGCCAGAAGTTTGCGCCCCGACGCTGGAATTCGCTCCCGACGCCACTGTTTTGTGCCCCGCCCATTGTTTGGCGCCTCGGTACCGGAAAAGTGGTGCAGGTCGAACGATTTGACCTCCTATAGTAAAATGGCTATAACATTTTCATACAAACTCCGATTGAGGTGATTCAAGATGATTCGGAAAGAGGAAGAATAGGCCTATAACTTTTATTCTTTACGTTTTTCAATTTGAAATCGTTATGAAGGGTCAAAATGGCCATCGTTAGGACTGTTGTGTATTTGGAGCAAATCGGAGGGCGTCAGGATGCGCGAATGCAAGTGCAATCCTTTGAGTATTAGTATAACCTAATGATAACATGTTGGACATGTAATAGGATGTTGTATCAAGTTGTTAATGTGTATGTGGTGCAATGACATGATCACTTAAGTAGTTGTAATAAAGGTAAAAAGTAATGTTCATGAAAAGATGCAATGTTATTTAAACTTACACTTAGTTAGTAGCTATACTAAAAGTAAGAAAACAACTCATGAAGGTAATGTTAGTGTAACTAATGTGTATTGTCAATACGTATGGTATGTGTAGGACTTGGGGTGAATGTGAGTAGTGATTGTTTAACCTACGCACGAGGCAAGTTCCCTAACCTTTGCTACTTTATTATTCAGCAAGGTTACTTTTCACTGTTATGTTATACTTATGCAAATTCTCTATTTATAATATCTTATTTAACGATTTATTGTCATGGAAGTTCACTAACTCTACTTTGTTAATAGTTGAGCAAGTTTTTCTAAATCATAAATCGTCGTTATGCAAATTTCATAATTCTATACTTTATTGAGTAAAGTATTTTCATTAAGCAACTTGATTGTATCTAGTTATTCATGATGATACAAACTTTCCATCTCCACACTTTCGTAGAGATAGTTATTATGGTTATGCAAGTTTTCTTAACTCTAAACTTGTTATATCAGCATGCTAGTACCTTTATTCTGTTTAATCAGTTTATCATTCAAATTATTGTTGTTATGCATGCTTGATATTAAATTCTAAGTTGTAACCTTAGCTTAATGTTGTTCAAAGCAAGGTATGATAGATTATTCAATTGTTATGCTATTAGATTATTCCTAAAGCATGAACTTAGAACGAAATGTTTATTCAGTTATGATCATTCAATAACATAGTGTTATTATCTTTTATTCAACTAATCCTTAGTTGATGTCCGTTGAACTCCAAATTACCTTGAAGTGTATCCAAACTAAACGGACTTTGGTGTGGACTTGTACTCTAAATACTGAGATGAACAACCCTATTTTTAGGGGTTGCACCTAGTTTTGTACTTTGTGCTGAAATGTTTGTATACAATACATGTACGAAGGATTGATCCCCTAAGTACCTTTTGAGTCCTTGCGATTATTTATGGTATTATAGTTAAAGTTGAAAGATTACTTATAACTGTGGACATGGTTCGTGGTCATTATACCCTCAGTGAATGTTATGATTTATGGAACGTTAATAGAACATATTGTTCAGTTCTATTCAACCTAGTATTTGGCAAGTGATGTAAAGGTTAAAGTTTTATTTATTGTTATTCCAAGTGAGTCTTGTTTGCTCACTCTTGCCTGTAAAATTCTTACAGCTAAAGCTGAAAAGGGTGACGTACCTAGCACCAGTAAGGGAAAGGGAAAGATGAACAAGTACTGAAGACTTGTAATACTTTAATAGTTTTATTATCAGACTTTGGTTTAAAGATTGTAATGAAGTTATTTTATTTTTCCGCATGAATGACTGTTTGTAAAGGTTAGATAACCTGAGAGATTTTATTTTATGTAAATCCTGTATGGGCATGTTTATTATTCAATTTTATTTATGATTGGGTAGTTACAAATGAATGTTTTGATTACGTGAACACCAAATCTTGAGGTAATGAAGTACCGGGATTTGGGGGTGTCACAGAGTCTAAGTTCATATCTATGATATGTGTTATGGACCAAGGCAATGAACTCAATGCAAGCCATATACCAAGCTAGGAAAATCAGGAAAACAAAATTCACAGATTTAGAAGTTAAGTGAATTCTCCCCGTTGAATTAAGAAGGCCCAATGAATCCACCCCGGCGTATTCCACTTTGTTGGATTGGCCCGACCCTCGAACTTGCCCAAATAATAGTTTACTGAATTACGCCTGGCGAATTCCTCGAACGAATTTAATCTGCCAAACGGATTGACCCATATTTGGTTAGCGCATTTTTCGAGGCAGACATATTTTAACAAATTTTGAGCGTGAATTTTTTCCTAAACTTTTTATTTCTAGTTTATTATTAGATTTCTATTATAACTAGGATATTAGATTAGATTTTGATTCCAAAAACACTTGTAATTCCTTATTGGGATTCTAGGGTTTTAATTACTACTATTAAAAGGCTTATTGATGTAATTAAAATTAATGATTTAATTATTTAGATCTATCAAATTCTTGTTAGACTATTCTCTACTTTTGGTTCTTTGAAGAATTCCTTAGTTATTTTCTTAATTTTTCTTTTAGATTCAATTTGACTTATTATATAACAATTCATAGTTATGTGTGACGTCTTCTACCACATCAATCGTCGATTGTACCGAGATTACTACTTCGATATAAGCGAGGGGGCATGATGTCGCTGGTGTCCATTCAACGCATATTTTTAAACGCGAGCAATTGTACCAAGATTACCGTCTACATATAGACGAGGAGTTAAGGTGTTGTAAGCAATTCACGCAAACAAATTTGCTAGAAATGATCAGGACGACGACCACCTCACGCAAGCATGTCGTGGAGTTTATCAGGCTTGGTATGTGATTTTGATTGATTATTTCATCAGATTTAACTGGGTTACTTAGTTCTTTCAGTATGATGTAAACCCAGAATAATTACTTTATATACTTTCCTTTTTTGTGGTATAAATCTTTAGCTCGCTTAGATTTTTGCTTTATCTAATTGTTTGGTACTATTTTATTTTTTTGCCAAATATTGTTTGGTACTAATTATTTGGAAGTATGCCATAGATGTTAATGACTTCTTCATTTAGTTACACTATAAGCTCATTTTTGAGTTAATTTTGAGTTAGATATGTCTGGATATAAGTTGGGCACTGAATTTGGATAAAGAGAAATTGGGGTTTTCCCAATTTTAATGCCAATAGGATTGCAAGTGCAAAGATACATTGATGGATCAAATACTATGTGTGTAGTTAGGAGTTAATTACTCGACAAAAGTTAATGGTATTTTCAGTGTATAAAGTGATTTTCCAATTAAAATATACAATTTTTGATACACAAGTACAAACTCATATTGCGTACATTATACTAGAACATTCACATTTTGCACTGAAATCTTAAAAAAAATTACGCAAAAATTAAGCATTAGAAACATTTTAGACTACCAATTTGGTAACATTAATAGTGATTTTGATTATTGCATATGCATACATATATTTATGGGCTAATAGGACTTTAGTCCCTCAAAATTTCACCGTGTTATAATTGAGCCCCTAATGTACTAATCCTCTCGATTTAGACCTCCAAGTACTATTAAGTTATAAGCACGATTGATTCAAATTGGTAACTGATAGCTGTTATACCCCAGAATCATGACGTGACAATTTGTTTTCGACAAATTAACTAGGTCGGAATATCATATTTTGGTGTGTGTTGGTAACGTACTCGGGGTGTTCATATCTAGAAGATTGATGCTTTAGGGGTTCAAATTATAATATGGTTGAAATTTCGATCGAGGGACTAAGTGTTATTAGCGCCCTATATTTATAGAGTTGATACGAATAACATACGAAATTACATAAAGAAACAAGTAAATGTGATATACTGAAGATAGAAAAGCCCAAAGAAGTTAGATCGTGCAATGATTGAGGTTCCTTTGCCATTTAAATTCCGTATTCCCACAAACATTACATGGAACTATGTTTTAAACTTTCAATGACAATTATTGTTCTGACAACTTAAATTTAACTTATTTAGGACTTTTAATCCCGTAATTTCAAGTTAAGAAAAATTTTCAAGTACTCAAGTTATAGATGAAGATCAACATATCTTACCTCCACCAAACACAATATTGAACCAAGCAAAATTCCCGTTACCACAAATATTGTAAAGAATCGACAGTCAATTACAACGTGCAAAATTGCAAATCACAACTTTTGTTAGTATATATGTGTAAGAGTGTAAGGTAAGAGGCATACATCTCTATTATTGGTTAGAATGAGTGGTCAATAAGTATTATGAGATGAACACGTGTCACAATACTTTTAATCAGACTTTTATTGGTCAGCTTGCTTGGCCAAGTGGCCTTGAAAAGTATCTAAATTTTGATTCCCTTTTGTACTGATGAAATTATATGAAGGAAAAGTGCTTGTTTCCTTTGAATAAAATCAAAATAAAAAATAGGAAGAGTAGCTGTGCATATGCATAAACACTTCACATGAAGCACCCCGTATATAATTGTGCATTATGTGTTTGTCATTTTTCCCAACGATTAAATGATTTTATCATATTAATGATATTTTTAAGTTTTTTATATTGTCAGAATAAACACTATTTTCAGAATAAATATACATTAAACGATAATTTTTATAGCTATTTTAGTAACATTTAACACTTTACGCGATATTTATTGCTCTGAACCTAACTTTAAATACAATATTTTTACTCTTGCAATATCAATCACCTATTTTAATTGTAAGAAGTAAATATTTAGTACAATTTTTGATATATGCACACTATAAGTTAATACAACTTATATCGTGCTGAAAAAATCACTATTACACTTAAAATGGTGTATGATATGAATTTCTTACAAAGAATCAACTCGACTAAAAATTACATTAAGTTCATAATTGATAAAATATGATGTACATAGGTCCTTAGTTTTAGTGTATGCAATTATTTGAATAAGTCAATTAGTAGTTGTTGGAATCATGTGTCTAACATATATATATTCTTTAGGAGCAAGAACAAAACAGAAACTACTTCTACCTATGTAGTTGCATGTTTTGGTTCACATTTCTCTTTAAATAGTTAGATTGAATCATTGATTTGTATTTAAGAACTTGATCCATCTATTATAATATAAAGTCTTTGTTTTTTTCGAGTTTCTTCCTCTGTTTTTCTGCTATAACAAACTTAAATTCTTGCAGTTTATATTTTTTCCCCGTGGTAGTCAAATATTGCCTTATTGTGTTACTTGTTTACTGGAACTAGAAATATAGTAGATTCCCAACATTTTTGGTATCAAAACCAAGTTTGATTGACGTTGGGTGTTGGAGTCTTTTGGATTGTTGATGTAGCATAATTTGTGAGTCTTATTACTGTGTACACATGGTGTTCGACATAAGGTCTAAGTAAGTTTTTCGCAACTATGGCAAATGGTAATGTTCTAAATCTTTCTCAATCTTTAATTCATGTCTTTAACGAAGAAAATTATGAGTTTTGGAGCATTAAAATGAAGACTTTTTTTTAATGCACAAGAACTTTGGGAGTTGGTTGAGAATGATTTTGCACAGTGCAACGGATGTAAGAGAGCTTCGCAAAAAGGATGTGAAAGCTCTGCTTGTTTTGTAACAAGCTGGAGCAAACCCTATATTTTCTCGAATTGCTAGTGCCGCAAAGTCAAAGGAAGCATGGACTATTTTGAAGCAGGAGTTCCATGGGGACAACAAGGTAACAACGATTAAATTGCAGACATTTCGAAGGGATTTGAGACACTCTTCATGAAAGGTAATGAGTCTATTCAAGATTTTTTTCTAGAGTATCTGGTATAGTTAATCAAATGAGAGCTTTTGGAGAGACTATCTCATATCATAAAATTGTGGAGAAGATATCAAGGAGTCTTTAATTCTGAATAAATATGATCACATTGTTACAACCATTGAGGAGTATACGGACCTGTCTAAATTTTCTCTTAATGAACTAATGGGTTCTCTTTTACCACACAGAGAGAAAATTAACAAGTAAATGGAGAAGAATCTCGCATATGCCTTTCAAATCAAAATGGAGGCCTCAAATAAAGAAAAATTTGGTGAATGCTCTTCTGGACAAAAGTAATTTGGTAGAGGCCGAGGTAGAGGTGGCTACCGTGGTCGTGGAAGGTCTGATATGGGGCATTTTGACAGGCAGGAAAACAAAGGAAGGTAGTGCAATAATTGTAAAAACTACGGTCATATAGCACCAAATTGCCCATAGAAGATTGAGAAAGCCAAACAACAAGCCAATTTTGTCGAGGAAAAGGAAGAGGAAGGTAGCCTTTTTCTTACTTATTTAAATCCTAACATAAATAAGAATGATGTTTGATTTCTAGACAGCGATTGTAGCAACCATATGACTGGAGAAAGGGTACTATTTTAGATGATGGATAAATCAGTTCAATTAAAGATTGGGCTTTGTGATGGTAAGAAAATACAAATTGAAGGCAAAAGAACAATTAAAATTAAAATTAATTCAGGTATTAAAATTAATTCCTGGTTTGGCATATAACCTACTTAGTGTGGGTCAATTAATTTAAAAGGGATATTTAGTTCATTCCCATGATAGAATGCGTGAAATTACAAATTGAAATCTAAAAACACTATATTTAAGGTTCACATGATTGATGATAAGTAGGTTTTATACCTACTTATCCGGTATCTATTACTTGAATTAGTTGCTTGAACCTATGTTTCGTAGTTACTTTTCATGCATTTTGTGTTCATTTTGTAGATCTTATGCTTGGGAACAGTGTGAGCGACTATTGGTATGAAAAAGTAAGGAAAAACAATCTGAACATCGTTTGGGCTTTCATGTTCATTTCATGGTCTTGGCTTGGAACTTGGACTATATTGTAAAGCTTCTTCTTAGCTTTCTGGAACATCTTGAATCATTCCAATCGGAGTTCAGATGCAAGAGTTATGACCTTTGTACCAACGGACATTGAACTTCAATGTTTTGGATGGCCCTTTTGCACTGCAGTCATTTCCAACCCAATTTCGACCTTCATCCATCCATTATTTCTCAATTCTCAAAGAATAAAAGTTGTAGAACTTGTTGAGATCTTTGATTTTATAGTTGGCAGGCCCATTCACTTGTCTTGGATCAAAAGTTATGGCCGTTTTACCAGAGAATACTGCAATAAAAAATCTATGGCGCGGGCACGCCAATTTCTAGTACATTTAGAGTGCAGCTGCGCCGTTCCCTGGTGCAAGAAAATGCTATTTACTACTTGAGCGCGGTCGCGCCCAACTCCTGGCTATTTCTAGCACGGTTGTGCCACTTTGGGAGTTGACCAGAGTTGACTTTTTCATTAAACAGTGCAATTGGAGCGTAACTTGGGCAAGAGGTCAATTAGGGGTTATATATAGAAGACATATCAGTATATAAAGGGGATTCCACCCTTGGGGATCATTTAGATTACATATGCTCTCTTCTTTTCTTTAATTTTCTTAATAGATTAGATTAGATTAGAACCCTAGATTAGCTAAGATTTGGAGATTGAAGAAATTGAAGATCCTTGAAGCAATTGAAGATCCTTGGGCAGATTTTCTATTCTTAATCCCTAATTCTCTTTACTTCTATTTGTATCTTTCAATGTATAATAAATTATAAATCATGGATTCTAGTTCAATCATGAATTAAACTCTATTTTGAGATTACTATAGATCTTGTTGTGTAGTTTACTTTAATATACTTCCTTGTTAGTCTTATTAATTGTTATTGGATTGTCTATTATGATTTATGTTGAATTTCTTAATTGCCTAGCTATCAATTACCGTGATAATTCATATGAAATTGAGAGACAGATTATGAGTTTAGATCTGATCATAGTACCGTGTGTTTGTGACTTCTCTATGGCGATGGAATTCATGATTCGTGCCTAGGATAGAGATATACCTATACGCCACATGTAGTCAAGTGAGAAACTTGAGCTTCAACCCTCTTTAATTGTAATTCACATAGAGATATAGTGGGTTAGTGATAAGTGGGTTTTATACTCGCGAATCGGTTCCTAATTTAAGCTTAATCGACGTTAATTCCTTGTTTTTATTTGTTTAGTGTTATTTTATTGTGTAGGTATAGTGGTGTTGGAATTGATCAATAAAGATGGATTTAAGGTGCATTGTGGCGAAAACTTAGCAAGTATTGGAGCTTAAGGAAACTAGAAGACATGAGCCTAGCTCGCCGGGGCGGGGGGTCTTCAATCTCAACTAACAGAGGTGAAGCTTGTCAGGCGGGCATTTTCAAGCAAGACCCTATAGCCGGTGAGGTCTTAATTGGCAGATCCTTGCTTGTTTGAAACACTGCTAGGACGCGAGCTTTAGTACTTGGAATGCTTTGGGACTCTAAATGGCATGGGATTGTGACCAGAATTCATGTGTTGGATATATATTGAACATAAAACAACAATATTGATATCATTCAAGGCAATTAAAAGAGATTAAGGAAAGATTTTCATATCAAGCATTGGAGTGGAGATTTTGAAGGAACTTTCATATCGATTGCGGATTAAGGCTAAAGTGAAGGGTGTTCTGTATTATTCTTTTTCTTTAGTTTTATATTTGTAATTGAGAGGATGATATCTTTAATTTATTCAGTTATTATTTCATTGATGATGAACTAAATACTTTTTAGGCTTATGATGGATCTTTAAGTGGAACGATGATTATGCAACTTTGATTTTCAGTTTAATACGCTATTATCTAGTTTATCTATATTAATTTGAGCCTGAATTTATGAATTTCCTGATCAACGATTCTTTGTGGACTTATATGAACTCGAGAGATGAAATATGAGTCTAGACTTAATTAATATAGCATGTGTTCTTGACTTTTGTGAATGAACATAACCTTGATGAATGTTAGGGTAGAGATATGCTTGACATCGCATGTAATCAGATAAAGAAGTTAAACTTAAACCTTCTTTAATTGTAATTCTTATAGAGATATAATGAGTTAATTGATTAAGGTGTTTAACTTGAGTCTATCTAATTTGTGGATTTGAGTTAATATGGTATTAATACATCGAGAAGTGGCTAGTTCTACATACGTGTTCTTGATTAATAAACTGGGATAATGAATTAAACTGGAATAAAGGTGTAATAATCAGAGTGATGCTTAGAGTGAAGTCGAAAGCCTAATTCTCCATTATTTGTTTGAAAATTTAGTTTTTAGGGTTTGTTGATTGTTTGGTGATTTTAATATTTTTAATACTTTTAGTTATAAACTTGAAATTGGTTAGTTTAATAAAATTTGGATTAATAGGAAATTGGTAATTGTGAGGGTTAATTTCTTATTAAAGTCTCTGAGGGAACGATACTCTACTTTCACTTTATTACTTATTGACCACGTATACTTGCGTGTTGTGCGTAATTAGATTTTACCCAACAAGGTTTTGGCGCCGTTGCCGGGGACTATTAGTATAGATTTTATTATTTTACGATATCAGTTTAATTAGTCCAGTTTTACTTAAACATTTTTGTTTTTGTTTTGTTCGTCTTATTTTAGGTTTTTTAAGTTGGTTTATGTAAACTTGATCCAAAAATCCAGACTTACTTCCTTTTGAGGACGACATTGAAAGACACTTTCAAAGGCTAAGTAAGTGGATTAAGGAAACAAGGGACGACTTCGAAAAGTCTAAAAAGGAAGAAGCAATGGCTGTCAAAGACCAGAAAGCGTTGAGAGACTTTGCTACACCCAAGGTGACTGAGCTACAGTCGAGTTTCACCAGGCCTGCTATAGCTGCGAACACATTCGAGATTAAGCCTGGGACTATTCAGATGATCCAAAATTTGGTTCAGTTTGGGGGACTTGCAAATGATGATCTGAATGAACATTTGATCAGCTTTTTGGAAATATGCGACATTTTCAAATACAATGGGGTGTCGGATGAAGCAGTCAGACTTCGCTTGTTCCCATTCACTCCGCGGGACAAGGCGAAGAGTTGGTTACACTCTCTACCGTCGGGTTTAATAACGACATGTGATGAACTGGCTCAAAAGTTTCTAGCTAAATTTTTCCTGCTAGCGAAGACTGCAAAGATGAGAAACGAGATTACTATGTTTGATCATCAACATGAGGAATCATTATACGAGTCGTGGGAGAGATACAAAGAGTTGCTCAAAAAATGCCCACATCACGGATTTCCTAAGTGGTTGTAGATGAACACATTTTATAATGGACTACATGGGAATCTCAGGACTAGTATTGATGCAGCGTCGGGGGGTGGTTTCATGGCAAAGAATTATGAGGAGGCCTATCAATTGATAGAGACAATGGCAGCTAACAACTATCAGTGGCCCACGACAAGAATGACACAACCTACGATAGCTAGAGTGTTAGAGTTAGATGGAGTGACGATAATAACATCACAAATTTCAGCGCTCGCTAAAAAGTTCGATGCTTGGTCAGAGGTACAGACACAACAAGTTGCAGTTATTTGTGAATTATGCGCAGGTAAACATCCTACAGATCAATGTGAAATCAACCCAACGTCAGTGCAATTCATGGGTAGCTACAACAGAATTCTACATAATACGTACCAGAATACATATAATCTGGGGAATAGGAATCATCCTAACTTTTCGTGGAGTAATAATCAGCATCAGCAAGCTCCACGCCCATCTTATACCCCAGGATTTTAGAATCAACAACAACAACCAGCTCAACATCAAGAGAGGAAATCAGATTTAGAGGAGTTGTTGTCTAAGTACATAACAAACAACGAAGTAGCTATAAAAAACCAAGCAATGGCCATGAAATCACAAGAAATAGCCATCAAGAATTTAGAAAATCAGATGGGACATGTGACACCCCCAAAATAGGTATACATCACCTATCTTGAGTCACCAAATACATGGTTCAAAATTTAAATACAAACTTCTTTTATACAGTATGACAAAACGTAGCTGAGAGTTTCAACACGGATAATGTCTCGTAAAGAGTATCCAAACTCAAATAAAGTCCTCATTACAATTATTATCAGACTATTTCACTGAATAGTGATGACTACTAATACAAATAGCTGGACCATCACTCCGTTCCCCGACTAGTTCCAACTATATTCTCATTTCCTGAAGAGAACAATGAAAATAAAGGGTGAGCTCAACTAGCCCAGTAACAAATATTATGACTAAGATAATGCAAAACAAATTATCGTTAGCCTTCAATAATGTTAAACTGATAAAATATAATAAACATCAAGTTTAACTGCAGCGGAACAAGCAATCCATTAGAAGAGTCAAGTAGAGCATGATATCTACTATCTTCTATGATTTAAAAAGTTTATCATCAATTTTATCGCTGAGACTCAGCTTAATAAATAAACCACATCATCGAATCATCCCTGCACTACGATCCAAAGATATTCATGTAATCATCAATGGTCATAATTATACCGAATAATCTCTGGTCATAATCATACCAACAACTATCCATCAATGCCTTACAGGCCAATGAGGATTTTTACCACATCATTTATAATATTACGGTCATGATTATACCGAATAATCCCTGGTCATAATCATACCAATCAATAGTGCATCTATGCACGTAAGCCACATATGACTTTTATCACAATATAAACACGAGGATGATGACAGTGATATAAAAATTCAATTAAAAGAAAGCAAAGGATAAATTTTTAAAGATTTATAACTTAATTTATCCAGAATTCAATAATGTCCAAATTGTCAACATAATACTGCTTTGTGGAGTAAAATTCAAGAATAATATTGTATCAAAAATGATTTGGACAACAAAGAAATCAATTTTTGTCATGAATAATTCCTCAGGTGAATAGTGCCCAGGTGAATAGTACCCCAGGAATAGTACTTTGGAAATAGTACCCCGTGAATAGTACTTTGTGAATAGTACTCATGAATAGTACTTTGTGAATAGTAGCCCGTGAATAGTACTTTATGAATAGTACCGTAAAAATGAATACAATTCATGGACAGTACTCCGACATAAAAATCTTAAAATTTAACAAGAATGTGTAGAAAATATCATTGTGAAACGATACTAGATGACGTGCAAATTTCAAGGATAATCTACTAATTTCACGGAGTATAGAAGCAATACTTTAACAAAATGAGGGTATAATCAGGAATACGAGAGAAAATAATATTACTCACATACTACAGAGTATGGAAGGAAATATTATTTCTATGAATACTGAACAAAATAATATCCCTTACTTCAGAAGAAGACTGGATACTGGAATAGTGAGGTAGTCGACTTATCTTCTACTTTCTCTCTAAAGATTCTCTCTCTATAGCTTCTCTTTTTATAATTGCTCTTGTGAGTCTTAGTGAATTGGTGAGAATGAAAGAAGAATGAACTTCTATTTATAGAAAAATATAGTTTCGATAATTACACATTTTGGGGCTCGAAATATTACAGTATAACATTCATCTATACCTCCATTTTTAATTTAGTCATGCAAGTATTATCAATCTTGCACCACCTCCCCTAATAGTACATGCATGTGAATCGATAGTACACACATGTGAACAAATAGTTATAAGCATATGAATTAATAGCAATTAATTGCTCATTTATCCGATTAATTACCCGATTGGTCAATATAACCTCCAGACATCAATTATTATCGAAATAGATGTCCATTTCCATTAACACTAAAAATCCCAACATAATAGAAATATCAATTTCATCTTTAATCAACATGAACTTATTCATCATTAATATTATAGCTCATAATATTTAACAACCAGATCATTCCCAGGAAAGAGGGCTTTCCGATAAGGATTTCTCCCTATTGGCGCGCAATTAGGTGACCAAACCTCTCCTTGACAGAACTTTCTAGACATTGTCAATATTGTAAATAATAATATGAAAAACTTTGTCGTCTCAATTATTGATTTAATAATATAAAATATTATACGATGATAATCTTGTGACAATTATTGAATCAATAATATGAAAGATATTATCAATAAATTCTTTGTAGCAATAATTGAGTATAACCGAGTGACTTCTCACATAAGCATCAATAATCAATATCGTAATGCTACTATGCAACCACAGCAGACATTCTTGTACTTTTTACCACCGGTAGTTCAACAGGTTTAACGGTAAAACTATAAATCGTTATTTTTATAAAAGATAATTCTATCATTTTCTAACTACGATAATACTTTCGTTATAAATCAACTAATGATTGTCTTGAGTCATCACGAATATTCCTTGTTAAAACGAATATTCCCCGACCAATTGAATATTATATAGTCACTTGCTTACTTTGAAAAATTTATAAATATTACCCACAACTATAAAATTATATCAAATCCACACCATAATATTCAAAAATATATTTCGAGAAAAATTAATCTTTATTCATAAAAGTTGGGGATCTTACAACCTCCCCTTCTTATGAAATTTCATCCTTAAAATTAGGGTGTGTACCTGGTATGTCGAAGATGTGAGGATACCTTGACTTCATTTCAGATTCTAACTCCCAGGTCATTTACTCAACATCGTGGTTTCTCCACAAAACTTTGACTTGAGGTATAACCTTGGAGCGTAGAATATGATCGTTCTTGTCCAAGATTTTAACAGGTACCTCTTCATACATTAAATCTTCCGCTATCACGTTTGGTTCTAATTCAATAATGTGATTCGGGTCTTTCTCATATTTACGTAACATAGATATGTGAAAAACATTATGAACACGAGACATACTTGGCGGTAAGGCGAGTCTATAGGCCACAGTTCCTACTCGATCGAGGATTGAGCTTTCCCCTCTTTCCAAATCTCGTAACTCCTTTCCATGGAGGAACACGTAACAACACATGATCTCCAATATTGAATTCCACATCCATTCGATGAAGATCAGCATAACTTTTTTGTCGATCTTGTGAGGTTTTTATACGTTGTCGGATCGTTTGAATCTTTTCTGTAGTCATACGTACCAACTCCGGTCCCAACAACGTTGCTTCACCCACCTCATCCCAAAGATATCTTTGAAACGACACTTTCTTCCATACAACACCTCAAATGGAGCAATGCCAATACTTGCTTGATAACTGTTATTGTAGGAAAACTCCACCAATGGTAAGAACTTATCCCAACTTCCTTTGAAGTCAAGGACACAGAGTCTTAATAAATCTTCAAAAGTTTGAATAGTCTTTTCCGACTGTCCGTCCGTTTGAGGATGATATGCCGAACTAAATCGTAAATCCGTGCCTATAGCTTTTTGCAAACTAACCCAAAATTGTGAAGTGAATCTTGGGTCTCGATCAGAAACTATGGATACTTGCATACCATGCAATCTTACAATCTCGTTTATGTATATACGAGCAAGACGTTCAAGTGTATAAGTTTCTCGTATCGATAAAAAATGAGTAGACTTGGTCAATCTATCAATAATGACTCAAATCGCATCTATGCCTTGAGAAACCTTTGGAAGACCAGTAACGAAATACACGGTAATGTGCTCCCACTTCCATTCTTGAATTTCAAGTGGTTGTAATGGACCTTTTGGCACTTGATGCTCCGCCTTGACTCGTTGACAAGTTAGACACCTTGAGATAAACCCCACTATCTCTCTCTTCATATTGCTCCACCAAAATGTATGTCAAAGATCACGATACATTTTGGTACTCCCAAGATGGATTGCAAACGGTGTGTTGTGCGCCTCCATCATGATTTTATACTTCAAGTCAGAATCGTTAGGAACACAAAGTCTGGAGTTAACTCGAAGTATTCCTTTTTCATCGATTCTTACTTCTGGAATAGCACCTTCTTGCATTTTCTTCCCATACGCATCAGCCCCAGGTCTGTAGCTTGAGCAACTTTAACTTTATCTATTAAAGTCGGTTCTACTCGTATATTCGCCATCATCACATGGGTCCTTGGAGTCTTTTACTCTATCTCCATCCTTTGTAAGTTATAAAAATGGGCCTTTGCGTTGACAATATCGCATTTGTACCCGCATATAATCTTTTACTCAATGCGTCAGCTACTACGTTCACTTTTCTAAGATGGTATTGAATGGTATGATTGTAATCTTTCAATAGCTCAAGCCATCATCGTTGCTGCATGTTGAGTTCCTTTTGAGTGAAGAAATATTTGAGGCTTTTATGATCCGTATAGATCTCCACCTTCTCTCCATACAGGTAATGCCTCCAAATCTTAAGCGCAAAAACGACAGCTGCCAACTCTAGATCATGAGTAGGATAATTCCTCTCATATTCTTTGAGTTATCGTGAGGTATAGGCTATGACTTTCCTATGTTACATGAGAACACACCCTAATTGTCAAAACAGGTGCTGAAATGAGCCTCCTCTTGAGTTCTTGAAAACTCTTCTCACATTCCATGCTCCAACCGAATTTTATATCTTTTCGAGTCAGCTGAGTTAATGGAGTAGCAATTCGAGAAAATCATTCCACGAACCTCCAATAATAACCAGCTAAGCCAAGAAAGCTACGTACTTCGGTCACTGACTTAGGTTGCTCCCAGCTTTGAATTGCTTCAATCTTTTCCAGGTCCACAGATATTACGTGCCCAAGGAATACTATTTCCTCAAGCCAGAACTCACATTTCTTTAACTTGGCATATAACTTGTTTTCACGAAGCTTTTGGAGTATCGACCTCGGTGTTGCTTGCTCATGATCTTCACTTCGCTTTTGAGTAAATAAGGATGTCATCAATAAAGACGACCACAAAGTGATCTAAATATTCATTGAATACTCGGTTCATCATATCCATTAAAATGCAGCAGGGCATTAGTCAATCCAAAAGACATGACTAGGAATTAAATGCCCGCATCGAAGATTACGAAAGAAGTCTTTGGAATGTCATCAGTTTTAATCTTTAACTAATGATATCCAGAACGAAGATCGATCTTTGAAAAGAATTTGGCGCCTTGCATCTGGTCAAACAGGTCATCAATGCGAGGCAACGGGTACCTATTTTTGATGGTTACATGATTCAACTCCCGATAATCAATACAAAGTCGCATACTTCCATCTTTCTTCTTCACGAATAGAACTGGAGCACCCCAAGGAGACGTACTAGGTCGAATGAAATCGATGTCTAACAATTCTTGTAGTTGGGTTTTTAACTCTTGAAGTTCAATAGGAGCCATTCGATATGGGGCTTTGGAAATGAGTTTTGTACCGGGTTCAAGGTCGATACCAAACTCGATTTCACGCTCCGGGGGTAGGCTAGGAATTTCTTCGGGGAAGACGTCAGGAAATTTATTAACAATAGAAATATCATTCAAATCTGACGTATTTTTGTTTAAATCTGTGACATGGGCTAAGAAAGCTTGACATCCCTTTTTTAAATAAACGAATAGCTTTATGGCTTGATATGATAGTGATTAACTTTAGTGGTTTGGTTGCTTGAATTCACATAATAGGTTGGTTAGGAATATGAAAACTAACAACCTTACGAAAATAATCAATTTTTACATGATGAGTAGTTAAATAATCAATCCCTAAAATCACATCAAATGCAAGTATTTTTAAGGAAATAAGATCGACAGGTAATGTGAGGGTACCAATTTGAACCAAACAAGACTTATAAATAGTGGATGTAATGAAGGTTTCTCCCGACGGAGTTTCAACAGATAAGTCAAAGTCTAATTTCTCCGTAGTTAAATTTAAACGTTGAGCGCAAGTAGGAGAAATAAAAGAATGGGTAGAACCGGTATCAAATAAGGTATAGACTTCGCTAGAGTTTATGATTAGCTTACCTGTGATCACCTCGTTCGGATTCCTCGCTTTTTGGGAGGTTACGACAAATGCTCTCCCTTGAACTACTGGTTTTATCTTGTCTGGGACGGCCTTTGATGCCTCCATCCCAGCTAAACTTGACTTTGGTACACGACAAAATCGGGCAATGTGACCTTCTCTTCCGCAATTATAACATGCTTTGGATTGCTGTGTACAGTTCGGACTGATATGTCCCTCCCCTCCGTATTTGTAATATACGATTAGCTGTCGTTCCCCTTCCTTAACAACAGGTGCTGGTGATGACGTCTTTCTATCATTGTTGAATCTCTTCTTCTTAAAATTTCCACTTCTATTATCTTGGCCATGATTACCACCGAAGTGGTTACCATTTCTGGCATGTTGATTTCCTCCACGTTTGTTGTCACCGCTTCGATGACTGCTACCACTGGTATTATCATTTTGTCGGCTGCTCTCTCTTGGTTGGGTTGACTCGTTATCGCGCTCCAATAATTGAGCCCTATTTACAACATCTCGAATACAAACACAGTTTGTGAGAAATTAAGTATTGACGTATCTCGGGTTTCAAACCTCTTAGAAACATCCGCGTCATTCTCTCCTCATTATCAACCAAGTGGGACGCAAACCGAGACAACTCGGTAAACATAGCTTCGTACTGTGACATGGTCATATTGTTTTTCTCCAGCTTGATAAACTTTACCTCCTTCATTTGACGAATACTTTCAGGAAAGTACTTGTCGTTGAACAGTTCTTAAAATTTCTCCCAAGACATCTTCAGTGCGGCAGGTTGAGTACACTTTACCGATTCTCATCAGTAATCTGCCTCTCCTCGCAACATAAAGGTGGCAAAGGGAACCTTTTGCTCCTTGGAGCATCCCAATACATCAAATATCTTGGTGATCTGCTTTATCCACGTCTCCTCCTTAAGTGGTTTTGGCTCTCCAATAAACTCCGGTGATCCTAGCTCCTTGTGTTAGTTCCTAGTTGGCACAATAGTTATCTAGAAGGGGGGGGGGGGGTTGAATATATATTTAAAAATCTTTTCTTTTTAAACTTATTCTTTGATAATGATTAAAACTTAGCAAAATAAATGTTTGTTTTAATCTTCTTTACCAAGCAATGGAGTTATGAGAGTGAGGCAGTTATAGCAGTTATAACAATTAATATGAATGTAGAAGACACAATCGTTTTTAAGTGGTTTAGAGCACTTAAAGCTCCTAGTCCACTCTTCTACTCAACGAGTAGGATATCCACTAAGGATGTCTTTTACAACTTCTGAATCACACAGATTCCTTCTAGACCAGCAGTTTAGGAACTTTTTAGTTCACTCTTGAACTCTTCAAGTCTAGCAGACTTGGCTTTCTTACAGTTCACTACGAACTCTTCAAGTCTAGCAGACTTGGTACTCTTCTTCAGTTGATTGATAGATGTTGAGTTCTTGATGGTTGCTACGCAGTTGTTGTGTAAGCACTTGTTCTATAGAACTGAGTAGCTGAGCAAGTTTTGCAATATCTCAGATCGTAGAGTTGAGCTTGAGAGAGATGTTCACGTTGTTTGTTCAATGCTTGCTTTGTTCTCTTTCATCTGTCTGATCTGCATATATGTGATCTTGAAAACTATCCGTTGGATCCATCCGTTGAGACATTAAATGTATTTGACTTTTCTAATCTTTGATGGAGACATTTCTGCACATCTTCTGAAACTGCATTCTAGCCCACTGACACAACAGTCTGCTTTCTCACCTAACACCTGAAAAGGTGTTTTGCCCCCTTACCTATGGTACTTTCCTTAGCTTCTTCAATACACTTCTTTATTGCATACTAAGGATATTTCATATTACTTTGGGACTGATGAGTACTACAATATTTAGAATCCATTCCTCATATATTGGAATCTGTCTTCATATATAACATGAGGCTCGACGTTTTCTGACATAAGACAGATGCTCTACGATTTAGATCGTAGTGACTTGTCGCCTTGGTGCTCGATCTGATGCTATCAGCTGAGAGCACTACGATTTCTCTTAAACCCTTGAACACTACGATCTTCACTTACTCGTGTTGTTACTCTACGTTTCCAAGAGCACACTACGATCGTTGACTTGTAAACTCCATGTTTCCTTCAGCACACTACGATCGTTGAGATGGCTCGGCAAACGTTTCTGCCTTGACTTCTACAATGTTGATCAGATGATACACTACAATTTCCTCGAAGCCTATCTATTACATCTCAAGATCAACCTAACAACTTTGATCTTTCTATCTATACATTCTATTACAGAATGATACACGTTAAGATTTTAGATCAACCTAACAAATTTGATCTACCACTAAGTCCATGTACATATCTTACTTGGAAGGACTTTACAAATAATCATGAGCATATACATTAAAACATCAAATCATAATATGCATTCTCCCAACAATCTCCCCCTATTTGATGTTGACATAACCAAGCAGATTTGTTGTCATGATTTATTAGTGTCTAGATGCATTTGTAGGAAATTTAAACATGACTTAGTATTTCAGTGAGTAATTGAAATTTCTAAAGAATAAGCATGAATTTATTGATGTTCAAGAAATATTGCAGTTTTAGCTTTACATCAATAAGAATTTAAAGTTTCAACTTATCTCTATTTCTTTGACCTTTTTCTTGGTGGGTTGGCATTCTCCTCAGCCCTTCTTTTCTTGCAAGCTTCCTCATTTCTGGCTAACTCTTCCAGCTCGCTTGGACTTAGTCTTGGATTTTCCTCATGCCTGTACATGAAAGCATGATCTCTAGTTGGCATTCTTATTCGTATGGTAGACACATCTTGTGAGCTGGGAGTTGACTCCTGACGGCTTAAAGGTATGGCCGTTAAAATTCCCTGCTGATCAGATCGTTGAGCTTGATGGTGGAATTGTCTTGCAGGAGGGCTTCTTGACGCTTGAGCATGAAATTGTCCCTTTTCCCTTTCTTGGTTTCCTTGACCTCCTCTGCCTCTTCCCTGATCTCTTTGTGCTCCTTGAACTCCTTTTTGTGCTCCTTGAACTCCTTTCCCTTTATTCTCCCCCTTTATGTCAGCATCAAGGGTTCGAATGTCTGCAGAAAGTCTATTGACTCCTTGGACAAGCTCATTCAGTTGGCTTTATGTTTGAGCAATGTCCTCGACTGTCCTTGATATGTTTTTCCAATCTAGCTTCTTTGTTGCGTAGGGCAGTGAGAACAATGTCATTCCGACGTTCTTGGTTGATATATGATTTCTGGAATTGTTGGACTGAGGATTTCAAGTTAATGAAGTTCTCCAGCATAAGTTTATTTTGAACTTCTTGATTTTTCTGCATTTCAAGAACAGCCTCTCTTTGCTTGGTGGCTACACGGAAGTGAATCTCATCTCCATCCTTCATGCTCTTAAGAATTTCTTGGATAATTTCCCTCGCTTTTTATAAGCTCAAAGATTCATAGTACCGGGAAAGTTATTTGCAAATTGTGATCATTTGATTCAGCCAGATATGAATGAGGCCGGAGTGAGATTCCAGGCTTTCTTCTATATTCTTGACCATGTCCTTGGTTACTTCCTTCAAGTCATCCTTTGTGGGCAGATTTGGGAGAGAATCATTGGTTTGAGGATTGTTGGATGGTTGGGATTCTTTCAGACCGATCTTGCATGGAGTAGAGAGCAAGATCAAGACTAAAATAGTCATTTAAGGAGGAGGATGGTATGTCTGATGGAGGGGCCTGAGTTTCAATGTTTGGACTATAGGGCTCTACGATATCTATTTGGGACTCTACGACTGGGCTAGAGTCAGGGATCATAGAGATGGTGGTTTGTGGGAGCAAAATAAGGTTGGTTGTATTTGGTTCTTGATTCTGATGAATTTTGGGATTACATGAATCGGGATTGATTCACTGGATTGAGAATCACTTCCAACCATCGAGGGAATTCATGGAATTGACTAAATGATGATGATGGCAAGTGATTAACTCTGAAGTGAGTAGGGATAGATAATACCTCAAGTTTATCCTTTGTGGAAGAGGTGTTGGTAATCAACTTCTTTGCAAAGTGGAATCTCCCTGGGAATCCATGAGCCAGCACTAAGATGGCCGGATATTCTTTGAAACTCCAGAACATGTGATCCCACGAGTTTTTAATTTGGGCTTGATGGTATGGCATCATGGGTAGGTATGAGAACATTTGATTGTATAGGTAGATTCTATACCCATCTCTGCCTACACCAGTGATCTGAAGATCATCATCATCTTCTTCCTCTCTTCTTTCTTCATTGGAGGACTCCATTATCTCAATGGGATCTTGATGATCTTTTATTGGTTCCTCTTCATTTCTGGCAGGAACATCTTCTTCTGCCATGGGGATATCTTGAGGCTCCCCCTCAACTAGAGCATTTTCTTGAGCTTCAGCCATCTCCCCCTCTGCTGGTGTATATTCTATCATGAGAATTTCAGGGATCTCCCCCTCAGCTGGAGCACTGTCTTCTTGACTTATTCTGGATAGTTCCTTCTTAGTAGCCATTCTCTTTGCTTCCTTCTTCAGCACCTTTTCATTTTTAAGAATGTACTTCTTGACCAGCTTTCTCCTTGCTTTGCTGGGTTTAGCCACAACTTTAGGACTTTCTTGAATCTCAACTTTGTCCTGTTCAACAGCCACTATGCTTGAAATAGCTGCCTCTTTGCCTGCCATGCTAGGTCTGGTCTCCATAACCAGTAGAGACTCTACGATTAAGGTGACTGATGGCCTTTTGGACTTATGACCAACTTTGTTCTTCTTCAGGATCTGGGATATGGTAGCCTGATCCTCATCTGCTTCATCTTGCTGCTGCTTTCTCCTTAGCATCCTCAGAGTCTCTATTGAAAGTAGTATACACACAAGCCAATCATTTTTGATGATAAAACATATACTTTGTAATAATCTTATTCATTTATTAATAAAAAGTATTAATTTATTAAAGGCTTTTAATTATCTATATGATGCTGTTTTATAATATGTGATAAACCCATAGTTTTAAGCAATGTTTTTAGAATAATGATGATGATCATTCTAATGAGATCTAAATTCTTAGAAAGCTTAAAACTAAAATAGTTCCCAATTGTTGGATTACTAAATTGGGGATTAGTGAATCCGGACAGATTGGTACATACGTTGCTTGCTCATTGGATGAGGATGATTGATCTCATGATCATTTGTGTGGAGACACTAAAGTAAGTATGTAGGTGCTTATTAGAGAATAAGTTCACTTTGAACGTTGGCTCGCTAAGGAATACCTAATGGAGTTTTACTTGTCATCGATAGGAATTCCTGTAGTGATAGTAGTACAAGTGATCCTTGGACTTCAGATCATCATAGTATCTTGTGTATGATGAGTTATATTTTGACTTATTTCTTAAGACCCTTAGGGTATATTAAAGGGTATGCTTGGGTATAATAAGTTGTACCTGGAGATAATGTATGATCAATAAAGAATCTACCACTTCTAGTAAAAGAAGAGAAATGTCCTATGTGATTCGATAAATGACAACTCAAGTAGTCCTTGGCGGCAGGCGTAATGAAATTAGAAAGGAGTTTCTAATTTGCATTATTTGAGTTGTGCATTTAAGAGTCGAAATACATATAATTAAATAAAATAAGACTTGACAATAATTCCATGTCTTATATTTAATTGGGACATTGTATGGTGGAAGGATTGAATTGTCTTGTAACTATTTACTCAAAGGTTCTTTTATGATTAATGTTGAAATCTATATTATCTGGAAAGTCGTTGATCGCTAGGAGAGGCTTATCCTATTATAAAATAAATATTATTTATTTAAATAAATTAATAGTTTAATTTATTTATTTAAATTAGATTAGAATTGTTCTAATTGATTTATTCACAAATAGGTTTAATATGGAGAACCTAAAGGATCACACCATAAAAGGAAGAATAATTATTTAAGTTAATGGCATAATCATAATAATATGTTAAGTATATTTAATTTAATCTATGGTGATAGAATAAATTAAATAGCTTAATATTTATTATTTAATAGTTTAGAAATATTAAATATAAATTAATAAGAGAGTCTTATTAATATTGTTACAATTATTATTATTTTAATTTCTAAAAGAGTTTAGGAATTAATTTAATATAAGTACTCTCATTTATTCCTAATAGGATTAGGAGGGAAAATTAGTTAAAGGAGTTTAATTAATTATCCATAATAAGATTAGGGAGCTCATTTAATTAAAAGAGTTTAATTAAATAAATAATACCTTATTTTAATTAAATATGGTTACTTGATATCTTTATAAGAGGAGTCTTATATCAGATATATATCAAATATACGTGATTCCAACAGTTGGAGAGTACGCTTCTTTTCTATTAGAGATAGAAAATTAGGGTTTAGCTAACTACCTTTCTTCTTGAATCTTCTTCTTCCTTGGTGGATCACCTCCAGATGCCAACCACTTGAGTGGCTAACGTTGATCAAAGAAAGGAACCAAACCCGGTGGATTCAAGTTGAACGCGAAAAAGGATTGGAGGTGAACTTGTACTTGAGGAAGCTCGAATCTTCAAGGGTATGATTCTTAATCTTTTCGTTTAATTAATAATTGTGCATAAAGGATGATCCGGGTATATGATTTGTAAAATTTAAAAAATTTGATTTTCCACGTTTCCGCTTATTTTGTGCAATTTGATTGCGCTCATGAATATTACAAACCTAACAGTGGTATCAGAGCCAAACCTTTATACGAATTATTAATTGTTTTAATTTGATATGTATATTGATATGTGTTTAGAACAATTTAATTGAGCATAATTTGTTGTATAAAATTTATCTTATAAAAAAAATAAAAATAAAAAAATTAACCGTCATCAATTCTAAATATCCGCGATGTTCTTGATCGATGTCGTTTTTTGATTCTGATATACTTATATATATATATATATATATATATATATATATATATATATATATATATATATATATATATATATATATATATATATATATATATATATATATAGATTCCATCCATGACAATAGGTTGTTGAGGAGCAACCCCTTTGGCTCAACTAGCTACAACCAGTAGGCGAACATTACTAAGTTTTTTTATAAGTTCGCTAAAAGTTGTTGTGGCTTGCAAAAGGGGTTGCTCCCAACAACCTAGGTTAACTATGGGTGAGACCCATATATATATATATATATATATATATATATTACGTAAATCATATAGACATACTTATGGAATCCGTGAATCACCTTTTTGATAACATAATCAGGTGGCCTGATACACGTGGCCCAAGATAAGAAATCTGGAGAATTTTAGTTAATTGTTAACTATTATTTTAGCTTCCCATTTATTAAGTCACGAAAATGTTTACTGATATTATATTGTATAATATATATATATATATATATATATATATATATATATCGTTATATATATATATATATATATATATATATATTACCGTATATATATATAATATATATTTTAATAATTTTAATCTTAAAATAAAAAGTTTATTTTAATATTAAAATAATAAAAAAAAGGTTTATTTTAATTTTAAAATTAGAATTTCATGCTAACTGGTTAGAGTTTGAATTGGATTCCATGATAACTAATTGGACTTGAAATTGGATTCCATGTTTCCTTAAATAAAAAAGTTTATTTAGATATGAAATAAGATTTCATATTATTCAAAATAAAAGAGTTTATTTGTGAATAGGAAAAAGAATCAGTCTTTCCTTAAATAAAGAAGTTTATTTAGATATGAAATAAGATTTCATATTATTCAAAATAAAAGAGTTTATTTGTGAATAGGAAAGAGAATCTGTGTTTCCTTTAATAAAGGAGTTTTTTTTATATACTTGGAATTGGATTCCATAATTAATTAAAATAAAAGAGTTTATTTTGATTAAAAATTTTGATTAAAATAAAATAGTTTATTTTATTCAAAATTGGATAAATTAAAATAAAAGAGGTTTATTGTGATTTAAATTTGGGTTAAAATAAAGGAGTTTATTTTGATTCAAAATTAGATTTTATACTAACTAAATTTGCCCATTAAATGATATCAATATATATATTGAATGTTTGTTATTCATGAGATGAATGTTATTTATTGATGCATATGGTGATGTGTATGATAATAAATGAGATTGATTATGGACTATTGACCAATGCGATTGAATTTTATTTTAGTTGAATGCATGAATGTATGAGTTTTATTAAATGGGGTCTGCGTACCTCGTCTTCTCTAATTTTTTCTTGATGTAAATTCTAACTCCCTCCTATGTACTTCCCCTTGACTGCTGATCAAGGTTTCTATTTATTTTAAATAGTTTTGTAATAGGAATAATTAGAATTAATTTTGAAGAATTGGAGATCAAGGAACAAAGAGTGCTTGAAGACCCGTTTATAATGGAGCCCGGGTTTAAATGTAATAGTTATATTTAAATATTAATTCTTGCACCCCTAGGGGTTGACCTTTTGGTTCACTTGGTGGCTCTAGTGAACCAAATTAGAATAAAAATCCATAATCAATCCAGGTAGAATATAGTATTCTATATGTGCATGCTTATACTATATATATATATATATATATATATATATATATATATATATATATATATATATATTATATATTATGCACACATGCTTCGCATGTTAATTAATATGACTTATATTTTATATATATATATATATATGTATGCGCGCTAAACAAGATGAGACAAATTAATAACAAACCCCTCAAATATTTTATATTAAGTCCTAAGTGTTCAAAGATATTTGGAATATCAAACGTCGCCTTCTAGCATGATAAAAATAATAGAGTATCAATTAATTATTATAAGTTTGTTGTGTCACCACAAGGCTTATCTTAATTCTTTGAGATGTTAATTTTATCATATTTGATGCTTATAAAGAAAATTGAACAATATTATTTTTTTGTGTCACCACAAAGATAATATTTTTCTTTTTTGAATATATGGAGTGCTAGGTTAGACTTAAATTAAATCATTTTAGTTCGGATGTGCAGACACTTGACCATTATGGTTTAAGAGGCAAAATACAAGGAGTTACATAGTTGATGTAATTGACAAGAGTTGTCTACCTATTTATTTATATATAGTTTGTTGTGTCACCACAATGCTATATACATTTGAAATGGGATCCTTATTCTCACTAGCATATCTTTAAATAGATTTTGCCGAACTATATAAGTGAGGGTAATATAATTTGAAGAAAATAGTGGGAGATACCAGTTTAAAACAAGACCTAATTTATTTTGGTAATTAATAAAAGAATGTATGCTAAAATGTTGTTAATTACATATTCATTTATAGAATTTTACAATGTCTAAATTACTATCAATGCTTAGCATATTAGATGTTAATTTAACTGGACCGAATTACTCGGATTGGTTAAGGAATTTGAGAATAGTTCTCATGGCTGAAAAGCTATCTTATGTCCTTAATACGCCTATCCCTGCAATGGTTGCAGACAATGCCTCTGAGGAAGAGATTGCTACTTTTAGAAAGTGACAAGATGATGCACAGTTGGCTCAATGCATCATGCTCGTATCCATGAGTAACGAGCTTCAGCGTCAACATAAAACTATGGATGTTCCTACTATACTCCTGCACATCAAGTAGTTGATGGTGAGGAAAGTAGGACTGAAAGGTATCAGATATCTAAGGAGCTCTTCCGATCTAGAATGTCCAATGACACTACAGTACAGACACATGTCCTAAACATGATCAATTTTATTGAACAATTAGGACAATGGGTTTTGTCATGGATGGAGAGTTAAACCAAGTTCGATCTTGCACTCACTCCCGGACTCCTTTCATAATTGTTGTGAATTTTTCATATGAACAACAGCCTCGCTGATTTGCTTAACATGTTGAAAAATGTTGAGAGTCACTTTCCAACCAAGAAAGACCATGTCTTACTGGTAGGGGCCAAAGGATCTTCTAAAAAGAAGAACGGTTCAAAGAAGGTAAATAGAAAGGCAAAAACAAAGGATAATAAGAACAAAACTGATACGGATAGCAAATGGGTTTGCTTCCACTGCAATAAGCCAGGACACTGGAAAGAAACTGCAAGAAGCATCTTGCAGAGGATAACCAGAAGAAGCTTAGTGAAGTTTCGGTTACAAATATTATTTTGTTCATGATTGAAATAAATTTTTCTTTAAGTCAAGATTCTACTTATGTATTGGATACCGACTTTGGTTATCATAAATATAGATTTATGAAGGGACTAAGCAGAAGTGGAAATTTAAACAAATATAAGTAGTCTTATGTATGGAAAATGAAGCAAAGGTTGCCACATTAGCCATAGAAACTTATAGTTTAGAAATGCCTACGGGAAAATCTATTAAGTTAATAAGTTGTTATTGTATTCCAGTTCTTGTTAGAAACATTATTTCCATTTTATTGTTGGACAATAAAAAATTTTGGTATTATAATTAAGAACAATTGTTGTTCTATTTATAATAATAATATTTTTATAGAACTGAAATATTACTTAATGGATTTGGTGTACTTGACTTACATAAAAATATATTTTACAAATTGAACAAACTAGTATAAGAAAAGGAGATGATCATTCAAAGAGTTGAATGTGTGTATTTGTTAAAATACAAGTGTGAATTATTTTAATGGTTCAAAGAATTTAGAAGTGAAGCAAATTGGCAAAGTATTAAGATTCTTTAATTAGATCAAGGAATAAATACTTGTACAATAAGTTTCTACATCATCTCAAATGGTTTTCTCATAATGGACGCCTCCTGATACACAATAATTGATTGATGTATCTGAAAGGAAAAATCATATCTTGTTGGGCATGGTGCGGTCCATAATGATTTTACCGACATTCCAGTATCCTTCTAAGGCCGTGTCCTAGAAATGGCTGCATATCTACGGAAAAAGTAACCTCAAAATTCGGCCCCAAGACTCCATAAAAGTTATGGACATGGAGGATTCCTAATCTTAAGTATGTCAAGATAAGGGGTTGTCCAACTTATGTGAAAAATGTTTCAAAGGATAAGCTTGGGAAAAAATTTGACAAGTATAGATTTGTGGGACATCCTAAAGTAAGTTTAGGATATATGTTCTATAATCTTACTTAGCAAAAGGTGTTTGTTGCAAAACACGATACCTTCTAAGATAAAAGTGTTTATCATTGAAGGGGCTAATGGGAGGATAATAGATCTTGAAGAGTTCAAGAACCACAAAACACTATAAGTCAAATAAGAGGAACCTGTAGATAGAACTATTATACCACAAGATAAATCAGAATGCGAATAGTATCAAGATACACGGAGGTATGGATTCATCATGGATGATGATGATGAGGTAAGTATCATAGAAGATGATGATCCAGTTACATACGATGAGGTAAGAGTTGTACACACTTAGAGAAATGGATTGAAGCAAGCTTCTCAAATATGGAACATTCGTTCTGATGAGATAATCAAAAGAGTTTGATTTTATCAAAAACAAGAATGAACCTAATGTGTACAAAAGGGTCAGTGGGAGCGTCGTGATATTTCTAGTATTATATGTTGATATACTACGGATAAGGAATGACATACCAATGCTACAATCAGTAAAGATAAAGTTGTCTAAATATTCCTCAATGAATGATTTGGGAAGAGTATCGTAACTGGGGATCCAAATCTATATAGATAGATTCAAGAGGATACTCGACTTAAACTAAGGAACGTATATCCATTTGATGCTAAAGTCGTTTAGCATGTCAAACTTCAAGAGATGTCTCATGTTGATGAGTCATGGAGTGTATCTCTCTTAATAAACCCCAATAGACTCATAAAAGAGAGATCGCATGAGTGACAATCATGTACGCAATAAAATATACGAGACCTGATGATGATCAGTCATATTCTGGAGATGTTCACTGTGAGTTAGTGAAAAATATCTTAAAGTACTTTACCGCCACTAAGGATGTGATCATATTCATGGTGGGTCTGAATTAAAACTAGAGGGCTTAACAGACTCAAGTTTTTTCAGACAGACCAAGATGACATATAATCTTCTTTAAGGTAAAGCGTTACCTTGAACGGTGGTGCAGTGAAATCGGAAAGGTTCCAAACACCAAAGAGTTGTTAGTTTAGTGATAAAGACAAAGTATATAGCTATAAATGAAGCTACAAGTTGAATGGTTGGATGAAAAGTTCATTACAGAACTAGGAATAGTTCCTAAGTCTAGTCTTGAATCTAAACATGTGTTGTGGCACTTTCATTTGATTAAAGAATCATTGAAAGATGGGAAATCACTATAGAGATAGTAGACTCTCAAGAACAACGTTACATATCCATTTACTGAAGCTTATCCAATAGCAGGATAATCGTCACTTAAAGAAGAAGAGTATGAGATACCATGACGATTGGCTTTAATGCAAGTGGGAGATTGAAAGTAGTATGCACACAAGCCAATCATGTTTGATGATAAAGCATATACTTTGTAATAATCTTATTCATTTATTAATAAAAAGTATTAATTTATTAAAGGCTTTTAATTATCTACATGATGCTGTTTTATAATATGTGATAAACCCATAGTTTTAAGCAATGCTTTTAGAATAATGATGATGATCATTCTAATGAGATCTAAATTCTTAGAAAGCTTAAAACTAAAATAGTTCCCAATCGTTGGATTACTAAATTGGGGATTAGTGAATCCGGATAGATTAGTACATACGTTGCTTGCTCATTGGATGAGGATGATTGATCTCATGATCATTTGTGTGGAGACACTAAAGCAAGTATGTAGGTGCTTATTAGGGAATAAGTTCACTGAACGTGGCTTGCTAAGGAATACCTAATGGAGTTTTACTTGTCTGTCAATAGGAATTCCTGTAGTGATAGTAGTACAAGTGATCCTTGGACTTGAGATCATCATAGTAGCTTGTGTATGATGAGTTATATTTTGACTTATTCCTTAAGACCCTTAGGGTATATCAAAGGGTATGCTTGGGTATAATAAGTTGTACATGGAGATAATGTATGATCAATAAAGAATCTACCACTTCTAGTAAAAAAGAAGAGAAATGTCCTATGTGATTCGATAAATGACAACTCAAGTAGTCCTTGGCGGCGAGAATGAAATTAGAAAGGAGTTTCTAATTTGCATTATTTGGAGTTATGCATTTAAGAGTCGAAATACATATAATTAAATAAAATAAGACTTGACATGAATTCCATGTCTTATATTTAATTGGGACATTGTATGGTGGAAGGATTGAATTGTACGGTAACTATTTACTCAAAGGTTCTTTTATGATTAATGTTGAAATCTATATTATCTCGAAAAGTCGTTGATCGCTTTGGGAGGTTTATCCTATTGTAGAATAAATATTATTTATTTAAATAAATTAATAGTTTAATTTATTTATTTAAATTAGATTAGAATTGTTCTAATTGATTTATTCACAAATAGGTTTAAAATGGAGAACCTTAAGGGTCACACCATAAAAGGAAGAATAATTATTTAAGAAGTTAATGGCATAATCATAATAATATATTAAAGTATATTTAATTTAATCTATGGTGATAGAATAAATTAAATAGCTTAATATTATTATTTAATATTTTAGAAATATTAAATATAAATTAGTAAGAGAGTCTTATTAATATTATTTCAATTATTATTATTTTAATTTCTAAAAGAGTTTAGGAATTAATTTAATATACGCACTCTCATTTATTCCTAATAGGATTAGGAGGGAAAATTAGTTAAAGGAGTTTAATTAATTATCCCTAATAAGATTAGGGAGCTCATTTAATTAAAAGAGTTTAATTAAATAAGTAATACCTTATTTTAATTAAATAGGGTTACCTGATATCTTTATAAGATGAGTCTTATATCAGATATATATCAAATATATGTGATTCCAACAGTTGGAGAGTATGTTTCTTTTCTATTAGAGATAGAAAACTAGGGTTTAGCCAACCACATTTCTTCTTGAATCTTCTTCTTCCTTGGTGGATCACCTCTAGAGGCCAAACACTTGGGTGGCTAACGTTGATCAAAGAAAGGAACCAAACCCGGTGGATTCAAGTTGAACACGAAAAAGGATTGGAGGTGAACTTGTACATGAGGAAGCTCGAATCCTTAAGGGTATGATTCTTAATCTTAATCTTTTCGTTTAATTAATAATTGTGCATAAAGGATGATCCGGGTATATGGTTTGTAAAATTTTAAAACTCTGATTTTCCACGTTTCCGCTTATTTTGTGCAATTTGATTGTGCTCATGAATATTACAAACCTAACATCTATATCAGAGGACTCTATTGGTATATCAGTGGTAGATCCTTGAGGCTCTTCCATCTGTCTAGCCCTTAGCTTCCTCTTGCCCTTGCTTTTTCTGGTAAGGACAGATGGTTCTTCTTTGTTGATTTCTTCTTCTCCTTCGATCTCCCTGACCACAAACATGTTTCCTGGAAAGCCTGAGTTCTTTAGTTCCCTAGTTCTTCCACTGGATTCTGTCATCATTCGTACATATTCAGCAGGGTTCCTCTTCCAGTTTTCAAACAACTGCCGGGTCATTCTTCAATTTGGGTTGATGGCTTCTCCCTCTTCATCCCCAATTTTGTCACCCAGTGCAGATTGCAGAATGATACTCAAGAAATGCCCATATAACATCTTCTGAGGGCTTTTTGATTTCTTCGAGTTTACTATCCACTTACCAATCCATTCGAGCAATATAGCTCCATAGTTGAGTTGTATACCATAATACATGGCAGTCATGAAGCTTAAGTTGAGCTTCATTCACCGAGTCACGACTTTGAGCTCTTCGCAAAGATATACATTTCCCAATAATATCAGCTAAAAATTCGTACCTCTGCGAAAACTCCTTCTTCTTGTACCCTTTCACAGAGGGCTTTTTCTTATGATACATTTTTCTTAGTCCCTCTTGGAAGTCTACGGAATCTAAGTGTGGATGCCCTTCATTCTTGAGACCTAGGGCAAGATTGAAGTCCTCTGCCTTCAGTCTGATTTCTACTCCCCTTACTTTTGTAGTGATGGTGTTGTTCTCAAACATACCATTCTTGTAGAATTCTTGCACTAACTTGGGATATATTAGCGTGTCTTCGCCCAGAGCCTCTTCAAGACCCACCTTCTTCAGTAGTGCCAAGGTCTTGTGAAATTTTGGTGGAGCAGTCTTGAACTCATCAAAGCAGAGTCTGTAGCCTGAGATAACATTGGATAAAGCCATTGAATTTCTAACTGGAAGTGAGATTCGACTGAGCTTTCCTCTGAGTTAGGGCTTTTGCTTTGAGAGAGAGAGAGAATGAGAGAGAGAGATAATCTTTTGAACTTCAGATTTCAAAAATACGATTTCAACTTGTACTTGTAACTTCCCTCTCTTCTTTTTCGCTTAGTGGGACATGTGTCAATTTTTGCTTGGCTCTACGATTTTAACTGTTCAGGAATGTACTGATTTGCCCTTGGCTTCTTCAGAACTGAGGTGTCCTTAGGAAGACTATGATCGTTGAGGTAGTCTTATGTTCGTTGAGTCTGTCCTACGATCGTTGAGTCCGATCAATCATTCAATGAGTCTGTCCTGCGATCATTGAGTCTATCCTACGATCGTCGAGTCTGATCAATCATTCGTTGAGTCTTTCCTGCGATCATTGAGTCTATCCGAATCCTTGTGATGAGTTTTTGATAAAGCATTCTTTTAAGGCAGCTCAGGAAGGGCCAAACTCTTGGAGAGATTCAAGGGTTAGGTTTGTTCCTGAGACACCTCTTAGAGAGATTGCCTTGTTTATGAAGCTTGTCATCACAGGGTGTACTTTTTGCTTTATTGATGGGGCTGGTGTCATCATTGAGTCTGCACTACGATGGTTGAGTCTTTGCTACGATCGTTGAGGTAGTTATCTTTTCAGCTCTACGATCGTGAAATTTCCTTGATCATGTCTATGATTTTTGAGTTCAGCCTTTGTATCTGTCATGGTTAGCACAATCTAGAGCATATATCTCATGGTTGTAGATTTAGCATTCCTAGCTCACTTAGTAACTTATTAAATCTGAATTCATCTAGTGGTTTTGTAAAAACATCAGCAAGTTGATTTTCAGTAGGGATGTATTGTAAAGATATAGTTCCATTTTGCACATGATCCCTAATGAAGTGATACCTTATTTCAATATGCTTAGTCCTAGAATGCATAACTGGATTATGAGTTATTGCTATGGCACTTGTGTTATCACAGTGAATGGGAATAGATTTGAAATCAAACCCATAGTCAGCTAGCTGATTTTTCATCCATAGAATCTGAAAGACATGAGTCGCCAACAACAATATATTCAAATTTTCTGCATTGAAGTAGACACTAAGTTTTGCTTTTTGCTAAACCAGGACACAAGTCTGTTTCCTAGCAGTTGACAAGTGCCACTGGTACTCTTTCTATCTATTTTACATCCTGTAAAATTAGCATCTGTGTATCCTGTTAGTTCAAATGAGGATTCCTTGGGATACCAAAGCCCCAAGTAAGGTGTACCCTTGAGATACCTAAAGATCCTCTTTACAGCAGATAAATGTGACTCTTTAGGGTTAGCCTGAAATCTAGCACATATGCATGTTACAAACATTATATGTCGGTCTCTTCGCGATTAGGTATAAAAGAGAACCTATCATACCTCTGTATTGAGTGATATCAATACTTTTACCTTTCTCATCCTTGTCAAGCTTGGTTCCAGGAACAATTGGTGTTTTCATAGGAGAGGCTGATTTCATGCCATACTTTTTTAGTAGGTCTTTGATGTACTTTACTTACAGTCCAAGGAAGAAATTCAGCTCACCCATCATGCTCATTTCAAACTTGCTCTGCATTAACTTAAAGAATCTCTTGCATAACCTTTCATCAGTGGAACCAAAAATAATATCATCAACATATATTTGAACTAATAAGACTTTGTCTTTATGCTTTCTAAGAAATAGTGTGATATCTACTCTACCTCTAGTGAACCCATTTTCAATTAAGAAGTTAGTCAGTATTTCATACCATGCTCTAGGTGCTTGTTTAAGACCATATAAAGCTTTATCTAATATATAGACATAATTGGAAAGAGATGGATTGATGAAACCTGGAGGTTGCTCTACATAGACTTCTTCTTGGAGTTCTCCATTTAGAAATGCACTCTTAACATCCATCTGAAAGACTTTGAACTTCATGTGGGCAGCAAAGGCAAGAAAGATTTTGATGGCTTCTAGTCTGGCAACAGGTGCAAATATCTCATCGTAGTCGATAACTTCTTCTTGAGAATAGCCCTTTGCCACTAATCTTGCCTTGTTTCTGGTTATGACCTCATCTTCATCTATTTTGTTTCTGAAGACCCACTTAGTTCCTATCACAGGATGACTCTTTGGTCTTGGTAGCAATCTCCATACTTTGCTTCGTTCAAATTGGTTGAGTTCTTCCTGCGTGGCTTCTATCCAACTGGAGTCTTCCATAGCATCCTCTATCTTCTTTGGCTCTATTTGTGACAGGAAGCTTAGATAAAAGCATTCATTATGTGTAACAGCTCTTGTTTTTACTCTAGCACTCGGATCTCCAATGATTAGATCCTGAGTGTGATCTCTTGCCCATCTATTACCGGTAGGGACATCTATCCTGATGCCTTCCTGTCTTAAGTATTCCAGGTCTATCTCTTCTTTTTGGAGTGGAGGCTCACTGTCTGGTATTGACCTCTCTACGATTACATTCTCATGCTTTATCTGATTTCACTTTATGCGGTACTACGCTTTCGTAGTGTTGAGCTTTCGGCGACTTCATTACGTAGTGTCTCGCACTTATCGGTCGTAGTGTCTTGAGGCACGCTTTTTTGTCGAGTCGGTTTCATCAAAGATGATATGTATCGAGACTACAACATTGATGTCTTCTTGTTGAACACTCTGTAAGCTTTGCTTCATCTGTGGCATACCGGAAAGATCCTTCATCTCGACTTGGTGGAACTTTGTCGACATCGCTTTCCATTGTTGAGAATGTAGCATGCACAACCAAAGACATGGAAATAATCGACACTTGGCTTCCTTCCTTTTTCCATAGTTAAGTAGGGCGTCTTCTTGATCGTAGAGTGAATTAATGATCTGTTCTGCATGTAGCATGCAGTGTTGACAGCTTCTGCCCAGAAATATTTAGGCAGATGTGCTGCTGCAAGTAGAGTTCTCCCAGCCTCTATCAAAGTTCTGTTCTTTCTTTCAGCTACTCCATTTTATTGAGGAGTTCGTGGAGCTGAGAAGTTATGACTGATCCCATTATTTGTGCAGAACTTGTCCATTTCTGAGAAGTCAAATTCTCTGCCATGATCACTCCTTATGGCCTTGATTTTCTCTCCTTTCTCGTTCATCACCAGTCTGAACATCTTGATTAATTTAGAGCTCGTTTCATCCTTTGAAGTTAGGAAGAATACCCATGTGAATCTGGTGTAGTCATCGACTATGACTAGAGAGTATCTTTTTCCTCCAAGACTAGTTGTTGGAATTGGCCCAAAAAGATCCATATGAAGCAACTGCAGGGGCTTGTTGATAAAGTTGGCAGTTTTGCTTTTGAATGAGCTTCTGGTTTACTTTCCAGTCGATGGCATTGCATAGCCTTTCTTTTCGGTTGAACTTTGGTAGGCCACCATTCGAGATCTTTTGATGCCGGTTTGGACATGCTCTTGAAGTTTAAGTGAGACAACCGTCTATGCCATAGCCAAATCTCATTTCTTCATATTCTTTTTCTTAGGAAAATATATTGTCTCATCCGAGCTTAGTTGACCAAGATCCACTGTGTGTACATTTCCTTCTCTTGTCTCGATTAGCTTTTGCAATGATGTCTTCAAATCTCGACTTGATATTGGTTGTTGAGAAATGTCACTTGATGACCCTTTGTCACAGAGTTGGATCGATGCTTAGAAGGTTGTGTTGCGGACCTTCTACATATGCTACCTATTTGAAAGATCTTTGCACTATTGCCAAGTGAGCCATATCCTCTTGTCTTGCCCGAGCCGTTGTCTCTTAAGATGACTGAGGGACCCTCCTTTTCTATGTAGTTAGATAAGAGGGCTTTGTTCCCAGTCATATGTCTTGAGCATCCACTATCCAGATACCATGTAGTGATCGTGGAGCTCTTTTCCTGTCAAGATATTGAACTTTCATTTCGGTACCCATATTTGCATGGGTCCTTCTTTGTTAGTGCCTTTGGGGACCCAAATATGTTTAATCTTGGGTCCCACATGCATGGAATTATAATAACACTTGGCAGCCTTGTGACCATATTTATTGCGTATAAAACACCTAGTATGATGCATGCCAATGTGTGCATGATGATTCATCCTCTATTTAGACTTGTGTGGTTCTTTAACTATCCTTCTGTTAAACTGATTCTCATTTTTCCACGTGTCCTTGGTTTTCATAAATAGTGATGAGTGTGCCTTACATCTACTGTACCTTCCCGGTTGATTCGTAGAGTTGATCTTGTTTGAGTCTACGATTCTTTAAGGTTGGTGAGTAGAGGTTAGGTTACTCTTCTCTTTTATGAACCCCAGACCAGCATGAGATCCTTTAAGGTTTGTTCTTCCTTCTGTGAGGATTTCACAAAGGTAATGCTTCTACTGAAACTTGAGGCATTACTAGTGCTAGTTTCCTTTGTCTTTTCCACACAAGGCTCTGAGATGGATTCCCCAAAGCTTAGGCCTGTCTTGTCGAATGTGCTTCTCTGACTAGAGAGCAGGCAGTCCATGGATGATGAGGATTTATTCCATGTAGAGATAGTCTTTTCTAGATCCTCAATTTTAGAAGTTAGATTAGACTCTCTTTGTGCATTGAGTGTGTTTGTCTGTCTTAAGGTCTCATTCTCAGCCTCAAGCTTGGAGAGAAGATTAGTACTTAGAAGAACTATTTCAAGCTCTTCTTGTACTTTCTTCTTCTCCTCTTGAAGAAGTGAACGATCCTTAGACAGAACTCTGAACCACTTCATATATTGATGTAGATCAGTGGTTATGCCATGCAGTGCAGTTCTTAAGTCATTTATATCTACATCAGGTGAGTTGAAGTCAAATACCTCATCGAGACTTACATCATGTATGTTGAGGTTTTGTTTGTCCTTTGCATATTTGGCCATTAGGCATAGATTGGCTATTTGTGGTTCTTCTTCATCTCCGGAGTCTGCATTTGAGTCATTATCTGAATCACTCCATGATCCTCCAGCTACCAGGCCTTTGTCTCTCTTCTGAGGCCTTTTGTTTCCTTTAATTCCTTCTTTGCATCTTTGTTTTCTTCTTTAGTTCTTCTCTTAGAGGTTTGTTGCGATTGGCAGCAATGAAGTGGCCAAGCTTCTTGCGGTTGTAGCATAGATCATTTATTTGCTCTCGGTCAGAATTCTTGACCTTCTTTGGCTTCGGTTTTACCTTAACGCATGAATCTTCTCGGTCTTTTTACCAAAGATAGAAGGTCTTCATCATCGTCTTCATCATAATCGAAGTCAATCTCGGTGTTGACCTTTGATGCACCTTCATTTTCCTTGAGAGCAACACCCTTATCCTTCCTTCTTCCTTCCGATAAGGTTTCAAAGACGTTGGGTGACTCTAGTTCATGTTAGGAGATTGCCATGTATGGCATTGAATCTATCATCTCATTAAGATTCTTTGACTCTCTTATTGCAGTGGTCTTGGCATCCCACCTGCTTGGTAGGGCTCTCATGAACTTTATGGTCAGATCTTTGTTAGGATAGACCTTTCCATATGCACGTAGAGAGTTGAGCATAATGTTGAATCTTTCATAGGTGGCAGTTACGTTTTCTCCTTGGACATGAGCAAACATTTCATACTGTTGTGTCAAAAGAGATTGTTTATTCTCTCTAACTTCTTCAGTTCCTTCGTACATGATCAGCAGTGCTTCCCAAACTTCCTAAGTTATTTTGCTGTTGACAACATTTTCAAACAGATAGTCTTCTAAGGATTGGAACAAGATGTTCTTGGCCTTTTTGTCAAGTTGGACAGCTTTTTTCTCGTTGTCTGTCCATTCTTCTTTAACCTTGATTTGTATTCGGTTTGGATCGTCAGTGGTTGGTGTAAGCTTTGTTGGAATATAGGGCCCATTTTGAACAGTCTCAAATAGATCTTCATCTATTGAGTCCATGTACGCTTGCATCCTGACTTTCGAGTTAGCAAATTTATCCTTGTTGCACATTGGTGGCTTGCTGCCTCCCCCGATCCTGGATTCGCTTGGTACGAGTGCCATTGGATCTACTAAAGCTTGTAAGCTATAAAATAGAACCTGCTCTGATACCAATTGTTAGTTCCTAGTTGGCACAATAGTTATCTAGAAGGGGGGTTGAATAGATATTTAAAAATCTTCTCATTTTAAACTTGTACTTTGATAATGATTAAAACTTAGCGAAATAAATGTTTGTTTTAATCTTCTTTACCAAGCAATGGAGTTATGAGAGTGAGGCAGTTATAGCAGTTATAGCAGATATAGCAGTTAATATGAATGTAGAAGACACAATCATTTTTAAGTGGTTCAGAGCACTTAAAGTTCCTAGTCCACTCTTCTACTCAACGAGTAGGATATCCACTAAGGATGTCTTTTACAACTTCTGAATCACACAGATTCCTTCTAGACCAGCAGTCTAGGAACTTCTTAGTTCACTCTTGAACTCTTCAAGCCCAGCAGACTTGGCTTTCTTACAGTTCACTATGAACTCTTCAAGTCCAACAGACTTGGTACTCTTCTTCAGTTGATTGATAGATGTTGAGTTCTTGATGGTTGCTACTCAGTTGTTGTGTAAGCACTTGTTCTAAAGAACTGAGTAGCTAAGCAAGTTTTGCAATATCTCAGATTGTAGAGTTTAGCTTGAGAGAGATGTTCACGTTGTTTGTTTAATGCTTGCTTAGTTCTCTCTCATCTGTCTGATCTATATATATGTGATCTTGAATACTATCCGTTGGATCCATAAACCCTAAACCCTAAACCCTAAACCCTAAACCCTAAACCCTTGCACACTACGATCTTCACTTACTCGTGTTGTTACTCTACGTTTCCAAGAGCACACTACGATCATTGACATGTAAACTCCATGTTTCCTTCAACACACTATGATCGTTGAGATGGCTCGACAAATGTTGGGATCACTCTACGATTTTCGAAGAGTTCCTTCAAGGCAGGCACACTACGATCTTTGAAGCTCTACGTTTCTGCCTTGACTTCTGCAATGTTGATCAGATGATACACTATGATTTCCTCGAAGCCTATCTATTACATCTCAAGATCAACCTAACAACTTTGATCTTTCTATCTATACATTCTATTATAGAATGATACACGTTAAGATCTTAGATCAACCTAACAAATTTGATCTACCACTAAGTCCTTGTACATATCTTACTTGGAAGGACTTTACAAATAATCATGAGCATATACATTAAAACATCAAATCATAATATGCATTCTCCCAACACCTTGAACTGTTTAGCAGTGACCGTCCGAGAGTTGCCAGTGTTTCCACCTGCATTTTGAACATGAGTCATTCTTGCCTGATGTTGCATGAATTGCATAAAGCCTCTGAACATCCCATCGTTCATCATTTGGTCAGCGTTGTTGTTTTCCTGAGGATTATTGCCATCCTGATGCACATTATCCTGGGTATTGATCGTTGGTGTCTCAACGGTCTCATGTGCTTCATTGCTGATCTCAACTGTAACATTCCAGAATTTTAAATGTAATATTAAATATTTATTAATTTATATAAATATTTAATGGATGTGATTATCGTTGAATAAATATTTGTTTAATTGATTTAATTTTGTTTGGAGAATTATTTGTTAAATAAATAATTGTTGAATTAAGAAAATTATTATTATATTGATATTTCAATTTAAATGATTAATTGTTTGTATTGTGTTATGTGATTAAAGGATTTATTTAATTAATTATGATTTGCATTAATTAAAATAAATATGAAAGCTTGATTAAATATAGTGTGACAAATAACTATATTATAAGGAGTTATTAAAATAAATTAAAGTAGTTTAATTTAGTTTTTTTAACAAACAAGGCTTAATATATTAGTTCTTTAATATTTAAAGGGTTTTGCCAAACAAGCCTTATGGCTTTTGGGTAGTTTTTATTAAATAAATAAAATAAAATAAATTAAAATAATAAATATAATATATTTATGTTATATACGTTTATCCTAATAACTGATATTACATATTATGAGTATTAAGCCTATGTTAGTTTTTTTTTGTATTATATCATTACGCATACCAGTTGGTTTCTATTACGCATTCTAATTTCCAAATTGAGAGTACTGAGTTTTGTGAGAGCTTCATAGAGAATTGAGAGAGAGTTACGAATTTTCACAGCAATTCCAGTGTTTAGCAACGATTGTCTACAAGCAATTTGAAGGTATGTTAACTCTATATTATATATACATATATATGTTCTACGACAACTATTTTAGATTCTGTGAATTGCAAATTTATTGAATTGTAGCTTTACAATGGATTACTTGTGGTTATACATGTTTATGATGATTAGAAAGTATGTTTAAACAATAACTGCATGCTAATTTGGTTTCATGATGAGAAAAATTTTTCAATGATATATGTTTGTATATATATAATTTTCATATGTTCATGAAAAGTACCAATTCTAGTGGCTAATTAGTATGTGAAATTATAAATTGAAGCTTGTATATGTTAGTTCATTGAGATACGAACATAACGTAACTGGAATGAGATGATTTGGCCAACTAATGAATTCACAGTGATGATTTCTAGGATGAATGTCAAGAAAATTTAGTTTTTATGAAAAACATTAATTTTGAGAAATTAAAATAGCTTTAGTTAGTGTTAAATTGTTCTAATTGGTTGTAAATGTGAGCAATCATGTTTATGATAGTTGTATATTTATTTTACGTGTTGATATTACTTACTATTGGGTGAAATTTGTGTTTGTTGGGCTAAAGTTTGCCATTCTTCATGCCGCATTCTGAGTGTCTGCGTCTGTTGAACAAATTTAGATTTACATCGGTGCTAAGGCGAGAAAATGGCGTGAATGTGCTACTGTCTAAGTTTTGTATGGGCAATTGCGCCATACCACAGTTTGAGATTCGACTTACTTATTACAACAGACTTGGAAACATCCTAGCATGGTCTGAAATTATGTTAGCATGTTAAATGTGTAATGTTAAGGTTAACATAACATAGTGAATTGTGGTTAGTAAGATCAAAGTTGTAAAAATGATTAGTAAATCAAAAACGCGTTATGTGATAACATAGTGTATACAATGAACGTTAGTTAAGTGTTGTGATGATTAACACTTGGGAATTCTGAAATGTAAATGGTAGCATAAGACTTGTGCTAAAATAACAAGTTTAGCTAGTAATGTGTTTTATATTAAAAAGTGAATATTAGTATGTCTAATAGATGTTGTGGTTTTAATACTGTGTATAGGTGAACGTGAGTTTAATATTTTAGCTTACGCTCGAGGCAAGTTTTCTAATTCTACACTTTCGTTGAGTTAATTCTATTGTTATATTGTATAATTTCATGCTTTTGATTGAGCAAGCTTCTTATCTTAACTATTATTAAACAAATCAATTGTTACTAAAATTCATTCGAGCAAACTCTAACTCTAATGTTATTGGAAATTCTTATAGATTGATTTATTCTAACTTGTTTATAGTTAAGCAAGTTTCTTAAGTTCTATTATTGTATAATGAACGTAGTTTTGAACTCTCGTCTTTATTATTGAATTGTTTTAATTCCTTGCATGAGTTAATACATTGTTGGGCAAGTTTTTAGTTTCCAGTTTGCTATCGGTTAAATGTACGTTCAGGAATATCATTTTAATGTTATAAGACTCGAACCTTAGCTTATTTTACTGTTCAAGCAAAGGTTAACCATTTTATTCATTCTATTGAATACTTATGCTCTATAGTTATTTCAAGCATGAGTTAGATATGTAGAATCAGTTCATTTATGATTCTCAAATGTTCTAAGTTATGTTATTATTAAACAACTGTTGTATTATTAACCATTGTTGATTCAACTAGTTCCCTAGTTGATGATCATTAAACTTTCTTTGGTGCGGACTTGTACTCTAAATACTGAGATGAACAACCCTATGTTTAGGGGTTTATGCTTAGCGTTGAAATGGTTGTGCACAATATATTGTACAAAGGATTGATCCCCCTAAGTACGTGGAGTCCTTATAGTCATATGACTGTTAAAGTTAAAGTTGAAAGATTACTTATAACTATGGACATGGTTCATGGTCATTTGACCCTCAGTAGTATATTTAAGAATGTTAATAGAACAAATTATTCTGTTCTATTGTGCCTATTATTTGGCAAATGATGTAAAGATATTTATTCTTATTTCAAGTGAGCTTTGTTTGCTCACTCTTGCATATTTATACATTTATTGCAGCTATGGTTGAGAAGGTAGATAAACCTACAACTAGCAAAGGAAAGGGAAAAATGTACAAGTGATGAAGACTTGTAATTTTGCTTAAATCGTTATGATGATAGACTTTTAATAATGATGTGATGTAATAATTTTATTTCCGCACTTGAATGATTATATTAAAGGTTAGAGAACCTGGGAGATAATATTTTTATTAAAGTAATCCTGTATGGGCAGGTTTTTATTATTCAATTATATTATTATTGGGTAGTTAGATATGAATGTTTTGATTACGTGAACACCAAATCTTGAGGTAATGAAGTACAGGGATTTGGGGGTGTAACATCAACATTTTCGGATGCTATTTTCAAATACTGCCACAAAACAAGGGTTAATTGACATGTCACATATTATCCCTATACTCTGACTGACCAATTAAATACCAAATAAACTTAGGTAGGTCATACTAGCGAAGGAATTCCCCGTCTCTCCCCTCCTAGTTCTTGTCTCACATCTCAGCCATGGATCATATCCCTAAGCTTTGATACCAACCGTGACGCCCCAAAAATAGGTATACATCACCCATCTTGAGTCGCCAAATACACGGTACAGAATTTAAATACAAACTTCTTTTATACAGTACGACAAAATGTAGCTGAGAGTTTCAACACGGATAATGTCTCGTAGAGAGTATCCAAACTCAAATAAAGTCCTCATTACAATTATTATCACACTATTTCACTGAATAGTGAGGACTACTAATGCAAACAGCTGGACCATCACTTCGTTCCCTGACTAGTCCCAACTATATTCTCATTTCCTGAAGAGAACAATGAAAACAAAGGGTGAGCTCAACTAGCCCAGTAAGAAATATTATGACTAAAATAATGCAGAATAAATTATCATTAGACTTCAATAGTGTTTGTGACGCCCCCAAAATAGGTATACATCACCCATCTTGAGTCGCCTAATATATGGTACAAAACTCAAATACAACTTAATAATACAACTATCGTGTAAAATACGACAAAATATAAACTTAGAGTTTTAATACGAATATTGTCTTCTAGACAGTATTCAACTCAAATGGAGTCCTCAATACATTTATTATCACGCTATTTCATAGAATAGTGAGAACTACTAATGCTATCATCTGGACCGTCACTCTGTTCCCCGACTAGTCCCAGCTACGTTCTCATTTCTTGAAGAAAACAATGAAAGCAAAAGGGTGAGCTCAACTAGCCCAGTAAGAAATTTTATGACTAAGATAATGCAGAATAATTTATCGTTATCCTTCAACAGTGTTAAACTGATAAGATATAACAAACATCAAGTTTAACTACAGCAGAACAAACAATCCATTAGAAGAGTCAAGTAGAGCATAAAATCTACTATCTTCTATGATTTAAAAGATTTTTCATCACTTTTATCGCTGAGACTCAGCTTAGTAAATAATACACATCATCGAATCACCCCTGCACTACGTCCAAGGATATTTTTTAGTATCACAACCACAAATTATCCATGCACTACAGGCCAAGGATATTCGTGTATTCATCAATGGTCATGATCATGCCAACAACTGTCCATCAATGCACTACGGGCCAATGAGAACTGTTACCACATCATTTGTAACATTACGGTCATGATTATACCGAATAATCCCTTGTTATAATCATACCAAGTCCATCTATGCACTACAGGCCACGGATGACTTTCAATATAATATAAACATGAGGATGATGACAATGATATAAGAATTCAATAAAACAAGTTCAAGGATAAATTTTTAAAGATTTATAATTTAATTTATCAAGAATTCAATATTGTCCAAATTGTCAACATGATACTGCTTTGTGGAGTAAAATTCAAGAATGATAATGTATCAAAAATGATTTGGACCGAAAAGAAATCATTTTTTGTTATGAATATTACTCCGGGTGAATAGTACCCGAGTGAATAGTACCCCATGAATAGTACATCAGGAATAGTACTCCGTGAATAGTACTTTATGAATAGTACTTTATAAATAGTACTCATGAATAGTACTTTTTGTGAATAATCTTTAGTAAAATGGATAGTACTCATGGACGATATACTCGCATGAAAAACTTAAAATTTAACAAGAATGTGCAGAAAATATCCTTGTGAAGCGATACTAGATGAAGCGCAAATTTTAAGGATATTCTACTAATTTCACAGAATATAGAAGCAATACTTTAACCGAATGATAGTATAATTAGGAATACGAGACGGAATAATATTACTCACATACTACAGAGTATGGAAGAAAATATTATTCCTATGAATTCTGAACAAAATAATATCCCTTACCTCAGAAGAAGACTAGATACTGGAATAGTGAGGTAGCAGACTTCTCTTCTACTTTCTCTCTAAAGCTTCTCTCTATATAAATGCTCTTGTGAGTCTTAGTGAATTGGTGAGAATGAAGGAAGAATGAGCTTCTATTTATAGAAAAATATAGTTTCGATAAGTGCACGTTTTGGGGCTCAAAATATTACAGTATAATACCTTCATCTTTTTCTTCATTTTTAATTTAATCCTGCAAGTATTATCAAACTTGCACCACCTCCCCTAATAGTACATCTTGTGAATCAATAGTACAATCATGTGAATCAATAGTACAATTATATGAAAAAATAATTACAGTATAGTACCTCATCTATACCTCCATTTTTAATTTAGTCATGTAAATATTATCAATCTTGCACCACCTCCCCTAATAGTACATGCATGTGAATCAATAGTACACACACGTGAACAAATAGTTATAAGCATGTGAATTAATAGTAATTAATTGCTCATTTATCTGATTAATTACCCGATTGGTCAATATAGCCTCCAGGCATCCATTATTATCGAAATAGATGTCGATTTCCACTAACACTAATAATCCCAACATAATGGAAATATCAATTTTATCTTTAATCAACACGAACTTATTCATCATTAATATTATAACTCACAATATTTAACAACCAGATCATTCCCAAGAAAGAGGGGGCTTTCCGATAAGGATTTCTCCCTATTGGCGCGCAATTAGGTGATCAAACCTCTCATTTACAGAACTTTCTAGACATTGTCAATATTGCAAATAATAATATGATTAACTTTGTCGTCTCAATTATTGATTTAATAATATTAAATATTATGCAGATGATACTGTGACAATTATTGAATCAATAATATGAAAGATATTATGCAGCAATTACTGTAGCAATAATTGAGTATAACTGAGTGACTTCTCACGTAAGCATCAATAATCAATACAAAGGTGCTACTACGCAACCACGCCGTATTCATCGTACTTTTACCACCGGGTAGTTCAACAGTTTAACGGTAAAACTTTCACTGTTATTTTTCTAAAAAGATAATTCTGTCATTTTCTAACTACGACAATACTTTCGTTGTGGGGTCCATTGTATATTTTCTTATATATTGTAAATTTTATTTTCTTATATATTATTTTCTTATATATAGTAAATTATTTTATAAAGATATTTTGAAGGAGGAATTTGAGTTCTTTTAGGAATCAAATTTCCATTTAATCAAAAAGACAAACTTTATGTGAATAGTTAAAGATCAGTTCGATCAGATTATGATCGAGATCTACTTGCAATAATTGTGTATGTTATGTACCCTGATATGTATAGGTTTTAAAATGGTGATTCCGGGGACGAAATCTTTATAAGGGAGGGTGAATGTAATAACCCGATATTTTCTATATAAATAATCAGAAATTTTGCGTATAAATTTTTTTTATTTGAAGGATGAGGATTTGTACAAGATAATTTGTGTATGTAATTATATAATAAATAAAAATATGTTTATTACATGAATGTTTACAAATAATTTTATTTAGAATTATTGATTATTATAAAGTTTATTCTTTTAATAATTAATTTTATAGTAGAAATGTTTTTATTATTTATTTTCCATGAAAATATAATTATATATTATTTAAATAATATATGAAATGATTATTAGAATTATTATAATAATTAATCTATTTTAATATATGAATTTATGCTAGTTTAATTAAGTTAATTATTTTAACTTAATTAATAATGTTAAATATGAATAATAAATCAGATATGGAATCCAAACCCTAGTTTTGGATTTTTATCGAGTAATGAGAATAATAATATAATATTAATTTAATTTTGACTTTTCAGTGCTATAAATAAGTATTGTATGTACGAATTGGTCAATAATGGTGCAGTATTTGAAAAACCCTAGTTTAAACTGAAAACCCTAATTCAAACCCTAAGTAGGAAACTAAGACTGATTTTTAATCAGGTTGATGTGATCAAGGAGACATGTTAGTTATTATGAATCTAATTAGGGAAAAACCCTAACAATTATGAAGAAACCCTAAATGCTAAGTTAGAAACCCTAATTTGATTTCTGAGAAACCCTAAACCCTAATTTTTAAACCCTAATTGAAAATTAGCAAGCCCTAATGGTAATTAGAAAGCCTTAAGATTAAAGTTATGGGAAATATATGAGATTACCAAACTACCCTTAAAATTCAAGAGGAAAAGACCAAAATACCCTTTAGTGTGTAAAATGACCAAATTACACTTTTACTTAACTTGTAAACAAAAAGATTTTCTAGAATGTCATGACTCATCACTTGTGCTTATCCCATGTGCTAAAATATCATCCAAGATCAGATTTCAAGTGCCACCTAGCATTACATACATCCTTTGTATCTAACTTAGAGAATTAAAGAAAGAAAAAGTCTAAATAAGTTGCTCATTCTTAACGAACACTTAAGCTAGCCATCCTCTCTCTCTAAGCCACGAAATCTCTAAGTATTCAGTTCCTAAACAACTCTCTAGAACACCAAGATCAGTTATATAGAGCAAGATCAAAGCATTTTTAAGAAAGAGGTATAACCCTAAAACTCAAATTTGATTCTTAAAGCCATGTTAGATTTCTTGTTTATGTGTTTATTTATGTGTTAGAAGATGTTATATGATGATCTATGATGTTACATCATAGATCTATAGCATCAAAGTGCTCAAAAATCAACTTTTCAAAACTGTCCAAGAACCCTAAATCTATGGCCTGACAACCGAATGTCATAGGCCATACATCCGAACATGTTAATGGTTTTGTACGTTTTGTGTTTTGGACTTGTAGTATGCTATATTGACTTCGCTCTGGACTTGAAATCAGGCTTAGATCATGTCTAGAACAAAAGATATTCATGGTCAAACTCGGTTGACCGAGCATGACCAAGAGTTTCTAGGCAACCCAGAAACTCAAGAACAATTTTTGATAACACTTTCCAAGTCTCATATTTGTCAGGTGTTAATTTGTTTATTGATGTTGTTGTATCTATTTTGTAGCTTGTTAGTTATACCCCAGATTCAGCCTTTAAATCACTCAAACAATCAATGTATTATAAGTAGTGGATGGTCAAAGTAGCTCTACTCAAGATTGACTTTCAAATTCTAGTAACCTGAATTTGGATTTCAAATCGAATAAGAGGCGTTTGTGGTTCCAGAATTTGCATATGTTTGCTGTTTTGTTTGTGTTAATGAATTTAGATTATAGTCTTGTACGTATAATACATATTAATGCTCCTATATCACCCAGATAATCAAAAGAATGAAAGTTATTCAAGGTCAAACTAGCTAACTTGATCACGCTGGCTGTTTTCTGGAAAACCTAGAAAACTCAAGAATACCATTTCTGACAATGTTTGACCGAACCATATCTGATGATTTTGATGTAGTTATGTTGACTGGATGATTGATAATTGTACCTTGACATGTGGACTAGAACCCTAAACCATTAGAACACATTAATCGTAAACAGAACCCATAGGAATGTAAGCCACAAAATGGACCCATGAAGCTGTCTAGGTTTCTGGAAAACCCAGAATCTCTGACAGTGACTTTGCCAGGCCAGATCTTGCATCTATGTTTCTTTGTAACCATGTTAGTTGTTGTATTGTGTAGTGTTACAACCCTACTACAAGACCATTACAAGACCCTGCCCAAAAACAATCTGATTGAAAGTTATGATACCAAACGTGACACCATGAATAATGATCACGGTGTTCTTGGCCCTCAAGAACACCAATGATGATATAAAAGTGTCGCTAAAGGCTACAAATGACGGATTTAATTAATTTAATTTTCTAATTTAAAAAATGAATTAAAAATAGAAATAAATTCCTAAAATTACAAAATCAGCTTTTAAAATTATTTTAAATTATGAAAAATAACTTTTAATTATTTGAGATATTTTTCATTAATATTTATAATTATTTGAATATTAATGATATTTAATTTATTTAATTATTATATTAAATAAATTGGAGAAAATGATTTTAATATTATAAAAATCATTTTAAATAAAGAATAAAGTGTTTGAAAATATTTTTGAGTTATAAATGTAACTTTTAATATTTTGTGATAAATTTAATTAATAAATTAATATTAATAATAGTTAAGTTATTTATTGAATGAATTAAATAAATAAATTAAAATGATTTTATTATATTATAAATCATTTTAAATGATAATAAGGTATTTAAAATATAAATTTTAATATTTAAACGATAATTTCATTAATAATTTAATATTAATGATATTAAATTAATAATAAATGATATTAAGTTTATTTAATAATTATATTAAATAAATAGTTTTAAAATAATTTTATTTATTTAAAAATCATTTAAAAGGATATCAATGAATTAAAAATATTAAGGACTTTTAATATTTTGATAAGTAATACATTAATACTTTAATATTAATGATAATTATTTAAAATGATTTTAATTCTTTTAAAAAATCATTTAAGTGTAATATTAATACTTTAAAAGTATTTCAAGTTATTATAAATAACTTTAACATTTTAGAAATGATTTCATTAATAGTTTAATATTAATTAAATATTAATGATTATAGAATTGTTTAATATTTACATCATTTAATAATGATTTCAATGTTTGAAAATTCATGATAAATTATAATAAATATTTTAAAATTATTATAAGTCATTTAAAAATAATATGACTGATACTAAGTCACGGGACAGAGTCTTAGACTCGATAATTACCCAATAAAGCCATTGGTACACCGACATATTTCAGAAATTGATCTAGACTTGGATAATTTGATTAGATATGTGTTTATTTGTGATTCAATGGTTGTGGAACATATGTGACAATGTGATTAGGTTATGTGATGGCTGCAATAAGCAGTGCTATGTGTTATAGTATGTTATTCTAATCTATCAAATGATCTTATTACTGATAGGTGTTATATAAAGCTAGAACTAAGTTACTTAATCGCAGTTAGCACAGATCGTGCAAGATATCTTACCTTTGCATTTCCTTTATGTAATGGACACGAGTAAGAAGTTTCAGAATTATATTATTATTATGCTATATTATTAACCCTATTGTGATATATTCTATATCCAATCATTGTTTATCAACATGTTAGTATATGATAATTCAGATATATATATTCTGTTCGTTAATTTCGAAATATGGTTATGCAAGTGTCCCGACTTGGATAATCATTGTATTTAAACACATGTTGATATATATATATATATATATATATATATATATATATATATATATATATAAAAGTGCCAGCTAAGCTACTTGATCAACGACACAAATTTTGAAATGTCGTTGAATATGATAAAACCTTTTTGTATCCAATCAAATTGTTTTGGTTCGGATTCCAGACTAAGTATGAATATCCCGATTATGGGAAAAATTTTATACGCCAAGGCGGACAAAGGATGAATGATAATATCGTTCTAGCAATGTAGTATTGATCAATACAGGGCACATTTGGCAGATCACCCTCGTGCTTGTAACTTATGACGGTTTGCAGATGAAGTTCTGTTAAACCTTAGCGAAAACTAAAAACAGTGTTCATAATCTTTCGACTAATACCTATATATATAGTCAATAATGTAGTTTCAAAATTTTGAGATAGAATTGTTATGTTGTTATTATTTGTTGATTTACTTCACAACTATAAATTATTTGTAGAAGTGATGTACAAAGAAAATATTTATATCTTTCAAATTAATTATATTTCTAATTGTTATTACTTGTCAAGGCACTCAAATGCTCATCCTTGCTTAAATTTAAATATTTTCACTTAAGCGTGATCAACTTTGAAGGTTTCGGATAAGAACAAGTGAAAAAGGAAAGCAAACCGAATATGTGTAATGGTATCTTTTGTAATAGTTAGACAAAGATTAAGGCAATGAGATATATTATCTATCATGTAAGGAATTATAGTAAGGTTACGTACTTGGGATTAGACTCGATATATGTAAACTAAGTTTGTAATTTATATTATTATTATTATTATTAGTATTATTCCTTTCATAGAAATGGTATCGTGAAGCACCGAGTTCGGGTTTCAAATACCTAAATTTAAGGGCGCCACATCATGATATCGAGCTTAGGTTAAAAACCTTAGGTGGGTTAGACCTTAGGCTATAACCTTAGAAACAGAGGAAACATTGAAAATATAAATAACTCATATAGAGTTTATAAGGAGATGAATTAAATAAATTCATCGTTAAACGAAATAAAAGATAACTTGTATAAAATTATTATTTGTTGTATGTATATATGAGTTGATAATTAGGATAACTTAAGTGTGTAAATGACAGATAGCAAAGGATTAGGATACCCTCATATCGTAAAGTAGAAGTCAACCTCCATAACCGATCCAATATCAAAGCCAATAGCTGAAATAGGGGCTAACATTAAAAGCTACCTCAATGAGGTGGTTATTTTGAAAAGTATAGTACCGGACCCAGAAATGATAGTATAACTGATAGGTAAAGTATAGTTAAAGAATATGTGTTCAATGTCGAGTTCTTAAACTCATATGTTGTGGTGAGTTCTTAAACTCATAATATATGGTAAGTTGGAAGAACTAAAGGCGTGAGTTAGTTAATGAATGGATTATTGAGGATAATGGGAATAGACAAATTTCTAAGCAATTGATCATTAGTAAATGTGTAAGAAATAAGTAGTATTAGTATTACTTGAATATGTATGCTTTATGATGTGTAATGTAAGATTCTCAACTTTCGTATAAGTTGAGGCAGTGATTCCTAACTTTTATGTCACAAAGGGATAATGAATGTAATTAAAGCAGTATGTGTTATGCTATAAAGTACTATGAATTAGTTAGATGAACATGATTTATTTAATCAGATAATGCCGTCAACACGAAAACGAAACCAAAGGACAGAAGAACCTGTCAACAAAGCTGGAGGACAACCAGACCAACGCAGAATTTGACGAATATAGACACTCAAGCTATGCAGAATGGATTACCAACCGCAGAAAATCAGCCAGACAATCGATCGGCAAACTTTGAAGACTTCAAGACAAACGAACCGTCAGGATTTAGAGGATCAACTGACCCTGTAGAAGTGGTTGTGATAGCTAGGGTAACAGAGGGGCAAAAGACAGCTTTTGCCACCTATACAATGAAAGGAGGGGTGAATCTTTGGTGGGAGACAACTCAAGTTAAAGCCGAAGAAGGGAGTAGTGGTAGTAGAACTGGAAAGAGAAAAGGTGATAATGTTGGGAATACGGAAAATAGGCCAGAAGGTGGAAAGAAACAAGTTGTGCATGGTAGAAATTGTGAAAAGAATCATTCGGGGGAGTGTTTAAAAGTAAAGAATGTGTGCTACAAGTGTGGGCAGAAGGGACATATCTCTCCTAACTGCCCCAATCCAATAATTTATAGTGGGTGTTTTATTTATGAATCAAAGGAGCATAAGGTGAAAGACTGTCGAAGAAGGAGAAGGGAGGCAAAGAATGCGAATACGAGGAAGGGCAGCAGGACATTGGCGATAACGGGACCGACTTCAACAAATGAACCAACAGAACCAACCGAAGGAGTCTTCAACATGACCGTTCAAGAAACTGTAGCAGCCGAGGATGCAACTTCAGGTATTACTCGAACAAATTTTATTTTCTTATATATTATTTTCTTATATATAGTAAATTAATTTATAAAGATATTTTGAAGGAGGAATTTGAGTTCTTTTAGGAATCAAATTTCCATTTAATCAGAAAGACAAGCTTTATATGAATAGTTAAAGATCAGTTCGATCAGATTATGATCGAGATCTACTTGCAATAATTGTGTATGTTATGTACCTGATGTAATAACCCGATATTTTCTATATAAATAAATCGAAATTTTGTATATAATTTTTTTTTTATTTTTTAAGGATGAGGATTTGTACAAGATAATGTGTATATGTATTATGTGTATAAATAAAATATATTTATTACATGAATGTTTACAAATAATTTTATTTTAGAATTATTGATTATTATAAAGTATATTCTTTTAATAATTAATTTTATAGTAGAAATGTTTTTATTATTTATTTTCCATGAAAATATAATTATATATTATTTAAATAATATATGAAATGATTATTAGAATTATTATAATAATTAATCTACTTTAATATATGAATTTATGCTAGTTTAATTAAGTTAATTATTTTAACTTAATTAATAATGTTAAATATGAATAATAAATCAGATATAGAATTCAAACCCTAGTTTTGGATTTTTTTATAGGAATGAGAATAATAATATAATATTAATTAGATTTTGATTTTTCAGTGCTATAAATAAGTATTGTATGTACGAATTGGTCAATAATGGTGCGGTATTTGAAAAACCCTAGTTTAAACTGAAATCCCTAATTCAAACCCTAAGTAAGAAACTAAGACTGATTGTTAATCAGGTTGATGTGATCAAGGAGACATGTTAGTGATTATGAATCTAATTAGGGAAAAACCCTAACGATTATCAAGAAACCCTAAATGCTATGTTAGAAACCCTAATTTGATTTCTGAGAAACCCTAAACCCTAATTTTTTCAAACCTAATTGAAAATTAGCAAGCCCTAATGGTAATTAGCAAGCCTTAAGATTAAAGTTATGGGAAATATATGAGATTACCAAACTACCCTTAAAATTCAAGTGGAAAAGACCAAAATACCCTTTAGTGTGTAAAATGACCAAATTACCCTTTTACTTAACTTGTAAATAAAAAGATTTTCTAGAATGTCATGACTCATCACTTGTGCTTATACCATGTGCTAAATATCATCCAAGATCAGATTTCAAGTGCCACCTAGCATTACATACATCCTTTGTATCTAACTTAGAGAATTAAAGAAAGAAAAAGTCTAAATAAGTTGCTAATTCTTACCAAATACTTAACCTAGCCATCCTCTCTTTCTAAGCCACGAAATCTCTAAGTATTCAGTTCCTAAACAACTCTCTAGAACACCAAGATCAGTTATATAGAGCAAGATCAAAGAATTTCCAAGAAAGAGGTATAACCCTAAAACTCAAATTTGATTCTTAAAGCCATGTTAGATTTCTTGTTTATGTGTTTATTTAAGTGTTAGAAGATGTTATATGATGATCTATGATGTTACATCATAGATCTATAGCATCAAAGTGCTCAAAAATAAACTTTTCAAAACTGTCCAAGAACCCTAAATCTATGGCCTGACAACCGAATGTCATAGGCCATACATCCGAACATGTTAATGGTTTTGTACGTTTTGTGTTTTGGACTTGTAGTATGCTATATTGACTTCGCTCTAGACTTGAAATCAGGCTTAGATCATGTCTAGAACAAAAGATATTCATGGTCAAACTCGGTTGACCGAGCATGACCAAGAGTTTCTAGGCAACCCGTAAACTCAAAAGTCGATGTTCGACAACACATTCCAAGTCTATAATTGTCAAAAGTTAATTTATTTGTTGATGTTGTTGTATCTATTTTGTAGCTTGTTAGTTATACTCCGATCCATGCATTTAAATCACTCAAACAATCAACATATTATAAGTAGTGAATGGTTAAAGTAACCTACTCGAAGATTGATTTTCAAATTCGGGTAACCCATAATTTGGATTTCAAAGATCATCGACAAGATGTTTGTAACCCCGATCTTGCATATGTTTGTTGTTTTGTTTGTGTTAATGAATTTAGATTATAGTCTTGTACGTATAATACATATTAATGCTCCTATATCACCCAGATAATCAACAGAATGAAAGTTATTCAAGGTCAAACTAGCTAACTCGATCATGATGTAGTTTTTTGAAAACCCAGAAAACTCAAGAACACCATTTCTGACAATGCTTGATCAAACCATATCGATGATTTTGATGTAGTTATGTTGACCGGATGATTGATAATTGTACCTTGACATGCGGACTAGAACCCTAAAACCATTAGAACACATTAATCGTAAATGTAACCCATAGAATGTAAGCCACAAAATGGATCCATGAAGTCGCCAGGTTTTAGAAAACCCGTAAAGTCTCTCGATAAATGAATTTGACGCCAGATCTTGCATCTATGATGCTTTATGACCATGTTAGTTGTTGTATTGTGTAGTGTTACAACCCTACTACATTATCATTATTAAGACCTCCGCCAAAAACATCAATCAGACTGAAAGTTATGACGTTGGTCAAAGTGAAACACTTAACAATCGATCGCCGTTGTTCTTGACCCTCAAGAACACCAACAGCGACAGAAAGTGTCGCTAAAGGCTACAGCGACAGATTTAATTAATTTAATTTTCTAATTTCCAAAAAATGAATTAAAAATAGAAATAAATTCCTAAAAATTACAAAATCAGTTTTAAAAATTATTTTAAATTATGAAAAATAACTTTTAATTATTTGGTATATTTTTCATTAATATTTATAATTATTTGAATATTAATGATATTTAATTTATTTAATTATTGTATTAAATAAATTGGAGAAAAATGATTTTAATATTATAAAATCATTTTAAATAAGAATAAAGTGTTTAAAAAATATTTTTGATTTATAAATATAACTTTTAATATTTTGTGATAAATTTTATTAATAAATTAATATTAATAATAGTTAAGTTATTTAATGAATGAATTAAATAAATAAATTAAAATGATTTTATTATATTAAAAATCATTTTAAATGATAATAAGGTATTTAAAAATATTTTAAGTTAGAAAATATAACTTTCAATATTTAAAGGTAAATTTTATTAATTAATTATTATTAATGATATTAGAATTATTTAATAATCATATTTAAATAAATTAGTTTAAAAATGATTTTAATCATTTAAAATGAAAATAAAGTGTTTAAAGATATTTTAAGTTATAAAATATAACTTTTAATATTTAAAGGATAATTTCATTAATATTTTAATATTAATGATATTAATTAATTAGATGATATTAGATTTATTTAATAATTATATTAAATAAATAGTTTTAAAATGATTTTATTTATTTAAAAATCATTTAAAAGGATATCAATTAATTAAAATATTATGAAGTTAAGGACTTTTAATATTTTGATAAGTAATACATTAATACTTTAATATTAATGATAATTATTTAAAATGATTTTAAATGTTTTAAAAATCATTTAAGTGTAATATTAATACTTTAAAAGTATTTCAAGTTATTATAAATAACTTTAACATTTTAGAAATGATTTCATTAATAGTTTAATATTAATTAAATATTAATGATAATAGAATTGTTTAATATTTAAATCATTTAATAATGATTTCATGTTTGAAAATTCATGATAAATTATAATAAATATTTTAAAATTATTATAAGTCATTTAAAATAATATGACCGATATTTATAGATATTGAATTACGAGATAGAGTCTTAGACTCGATAATTACCCGATAAAAGCCATTGGTACAATCGGCATATTTCGTAAATTGATCTAGACTTGATAATTTGATTAGATATGTGTTTATTTGTGATTCAATGGTTGTGGAACATATGTGATAATGTGATTAGGTTATGTCTTTGATTGCAATAAGCATTGCTATGTGTTATAGTATGTTATTCTAATCGATCAAATGATCTTATTAATTATATGTGTTATATAAAGATAGAACTAAGTTACTGAATCGTAGCGGTAGATCGTCAAGTATCTTACCTTTGCATTTCCTTTATGCAATGAACATGAGTAAGAAGTTTCGAAATTATATTATTATTATGCTATATTATTAAACCCTATTGTGATATATTCTATATTCGATCATTGTTTATCAACATGTTAGTATATATGATAATTCGTATATATATATTGTTAGTTAATTTCTATATATGGTTATACAAGTGTCCCCACTTGGATAATCATTGTATTTAAACACATGTTGATATATATATATATATATATATATATATATATATATATATATATATATATATATATATATATATATATATATATAAAGTCGCCTAAGCTACTAGATCACAGACAAATTTTGAAATGTCGTTGAATATGATAAAACCTTTTTGTATCCAATCAAATTGTTTTGGTTCGGATTCCGGACTAAATATGAACATCCCGATCATGGAAAAATTTTTATGCGCCATGAGGACATAAAGATGAACGATAATATCGTTCTAGCAATGTAGTATTGATCAATACAGGCACATTTGGCGAGATCACCCTCGCCGTGCACATAACTTATAACGGTTTGCGAGATGAAGTTCGCTAAACCTTAGCGAAAACTAAAAAACAATGTTCATAATCATTCGACTAATACCTATATATATAGTCAATACGTAGTTTCAAAAATTTGAGATAAATTGTTATGTTGTTATTATCGGTTCATTTACTTCATAACTATAAATTCGTTGTAGAAGTGATGTACAAAGAAAATATTTATTTCTTTCACTAATTATATTTCTAATTGTTATTACTTATTTGGGCACTCAAATGCTCATCCTTGCTTAAATTTAAATATTTTCGAATTAGCGTGATCAACCTTAAGGTTCGAGATAAGAACAAGTGAAAAGGAAAGCAAATGTAATATGTGTAATGGTATCTTTTGTAATAGTTAGACAAAGATATTAAGGAAATGAGATATATTATCTATCATGTAAGGAATTATAGTAAAGGTTGCGTACTTGGGATTAGACTCTGATATATGTAAACTAAGTTTGTAATTTATATTATTGTTATTATTATTAGTATTATTCCGCTCATAGAAATGGTATCGTGAAGCACCGAGTTCGGGTTTCAAATACCTAAATTTGGGGGCGTCACATCTTGATATCAGAGCTTAGGGTTAAAAACCTTAGGTGGGTTAGACCTTAGGCTATAACCTTAGAACAGAGGGAAACATTGAAAATATAAATAACTCATATAGAGTTTATAAGGAGATGAATTAAATAAATTCATCGTTAAACGAAATAAAAGATAACTTGTATAAAACTATTATTTGTTGTATGTATATATGAGTTGATAATTAGGATAACTTAAGTGTGTAAATGACAGATAACAAAGGATTAGGATACCCTCATATCGTAAAGTAGAAGTCAACCTCCATAACCGATCCAATATCAAAGCCAATAGCTGAAATAGGGGCTCACATTGAAAGCTACCTCAATGAGGTGGTTATTTTGAAAAGTATAGTACCGGACCCAGAAATGATAGTATAACTGATATGTAAAGTATAGTTCAAGAATATGTGTTCAATGTCGAGTTCTTAAACTCATATGTTGTGGTGAGTTCTTAAACTCACAATATATGGTAAGTTGGACGAACTAGGCGTAGTTAGGTGTGAATGGATTATTGAGGATAATGAGAATAGACAAATTTCTAAGCAATTGATCATTAGTAAATGTGTAAGAAATAAGTAGTATTAGTATTACTTGAATATGTATGCTTTATGATGTGTAATGTAAGATTCTCAACTTTCGTATAAGTTGTGGCAGTGATTCCCGACTTTTATGTCACAAAGGGATAATGAATGTAATTAAAGCAGTATGCGTTATGCTATAAAGTACTATGAATTAGTTAGATGAACATGATTTATTTAATCAGATAATGCCGTCAACACGAAAACGAAACCAAAGGACAGAAGAACCTGTCAACAAAGCTGGAGGACAACCAGACCCAACGCAGAATTTGACGAATATAGACACTCAAGCTATGCAGAATGGATTACCAACCGCAGAAAATCAGCCAGACAATCGATCGGCAAACTTTGAAGACTTCAAGACAAACGAACCGTCAGGATTTAGAGGATCAACTGACCCTGTAGAAGTGGTTGTGATAGCTAGGGTAACGGACGGGCAAAAGACAGCTTTTGCCACCTATACAATGAAAGGAGGGGTGAATCTTTGGTGGGAGACAACTCAAGTTAAAGCCGGAGAAGGGAGTAGTGGTAGTAGAACTGGAAAGAGGAAAGGTGATAATGTTGGGAATACGAAAAATAGGCCAGAAGGTGGAAAGAAACAAATTGTGCATGGTAGAAATATTGAAAAGAATCATTCGGGAGAGTGTTTAAAAGGAAAGAATGTGTACTACAAGTGTGGGCAGAAGGGACATATCTCTCCTAACTGACCCAATCCAATAATTTAGAGTGGGTGTTTTATTTATGAATCAAAGGAGCATAAGGTGAAAGACTGTCCAAGAAGGAGAAGGGAGGCAAAGAATGCGAATACGAGGAAAGGCAAGTGATACATTGGCGATATGCATGCCGACTTCAACAAATGAACCAATGTAACCAACCAAGGAGTCTTCAACATGACCGTTCAAGAAACTGTAGCAGCCGAGGATGCAACTTCAGGTATTACCCGAACAAATTTTATTTTCTTATATCTTATTTTCTTATATATAGTAAATTAGTTTTTAAAGATATTTTGAAGGAGGAATTTGAGTTCTTTTAGGAATCAAATTTCCATTTAATCAGAAAGACAAACTTTATATGAATAGTTAAAGATCAGTTCGATCAGATTATGATCGAGATCTACTTGAAATAATTGTGTATGTTATGTACCCTGATATGTATAGGTTTTAAAATGGTGATTCCGGGGACGGAATCTTTATAAGGGAGGGTGAATGTAATAACCCGATATTTTCTATATAAATAAATCAGAAATTTTGCGTATAAATTTTTTTTATTTGAAGGATGAGGATTTGTACAAGATAATGTGTGTATGTAATTATGTAATAAATAAAAATATGTTTATTACATGAATGTTTACAAATAATTTTATTTTAGATTTATTGATTATTATAAAGTTTATTCTTTTAATAATTAATTTTATAGTAGAAATGTTTTTATTATTTATTTTCCATGAAAATATAATTATATATTATTTAAATAATATATGAAATGATTATTAGAATTATTATAATAATTAATCTACTTTAATATATGAATTTATGCTAGTTTAATTAAGTTAATTATTTTAACTTAATTAATAATGTTAAATATGAATAATAAATCAGATATGGAATCAAAACCCTAGTTTTGGATTTTTATAGAGGAATGAGAATAATAATATAATATTAATTAGATTTTGATTTTTCAGTTCTATAAATAAGTATTGTATGTACGAATTGGTCAATAATGGTGCGGTATTTGAAAAACCCTAGTTTAAACTGAAATCCCTAATTCAAACCCTAAGTAAGAAACTAAGACTGATTGTTAATCAGGTTGATGTGATCAAGGAGACATGTTAGTGATTATGAATCTAATTAGGGAAAAACCCTGACAATTATGAAGAAACCCTAAATGCTATGTTAGAAACCCTAATTTGATTTCTGAGAAACCCTAAACCCTAATTTTCAAACCCTAATTGAAAATTAGCAAGCCCTAATGGTAATTAGCAAGCCTTAAGATTAAAATTATGGGAAATATATGAGATTACCAAACTACCCTTAAAATTCAAGTGGAAAAGACCAAAATACCCTTTAGTGTGTAAAATGACCAAATTACCCTTTTATTTAACTTGTAAATAAAAAGATTTTCTAGAATGTCATGACTCATCACTTGTGCTTATCCCATGTGCTAAAATATCATCCAAGATCAGATTTCAAGTGCCACCTAGCATTACATACATCCTTTGTATCTAACTTAGAGAATTAAAGAAAGAAAAAGTCTAAATAAGTTGCTAATTCTTACCAAATACTTAACCTAGCCATCCTCTCTTTCTAAGCCACGAAATCTCTAAGTATTCAGTTCCTAAACAACTCTCTAGAACAGTAAGATCAGTTATATAGAGCAAGATCAAAGCATTTTCAAGAAAGAGGTATAACCCTAAAACTCAAATTTGATTCTTAAAGCCATATTAGATTTCTTGTTTATGTGTTTATTTAAGTGTTAGAAGATGTTATATGATGATCTATGATGTTACATCATAGATCTATAGCATCAAAGTGCTCAAAAATCAACTTTTCAAAACTGTCCAAGAACCCTAAATCTATGGCCTGACAACCGAATGTCAGAGGCCATACATTCGAAAGCATGTTAATGGTTTTGTACGTTTTATGTTTTAAACTTGTAGTATGCTATATTGACTTCGCTTCTGACTTGAAATCGAGGCTTAGATCATGTCTAGAACAAAAGTTATTAATGGTCAAACTTCGGTTGATTGAAAGCATGAGAGTTTCTGGCAACCTGTAAAACTCAAGAAAAAGTCTCGATAACACTTTCCAGTCTCATATTTGTCAGGTGTTAATTTGTTTATTGATGTTGTTGTATCTATTTTGTAGCTTGTTAGTTATACCCCAGATTCATGCCTTTAAATCACTCAAACAATCAATAGATTATAAGTAGTGGATGGTCAAAGTAGCCTACTCAGCATTGACTTTCAAATTCTGGGTAACCCAGAATTTGGATTTCAGCATCTGACAAGACGTTTGTGGTTCCAGAATTTGCATATGTTTGTTGTTTTGTTTGTGCTAATGAATTTAGATTATAGTCTTGTACGTATAATACATATTAATGCTCCTATATCACCCAGATAATCAACAGAATGAAAGTTATTCAAGGTCAAACTAGCTAACTCGATCACTACGCTTTTTTTTTGAAACCCGTAAAACTCAAGAACACCATTTCTGACAATGTTTGACCGAACCATATTTGATGATTTTGATGTAGTTATGTTGACCGGATGATTGATAATTGTACCTTGACATGTGGACTAGAACCCTAAAACCATTAGAACACATTAATCATAAACAGCACCCATAGGAATGTAAGCCACAAAATGGACCCATGAAGCTGTCTGGGTTTCTGGAAAACCCAGAATCTCTGACAGTGAATTTGCCGGGCCAGATCTTGCATCTATGTTGCTTTATGACCATGTTAGTTGTTGTATTGTGTAGTGTTACAACCCTACTACAAGACCATTACAAGACCCTACCCAAAAACAATCTGACTAGAAAGTTATAGATAGTCAAACGTGACACCATGAACACTGACTGTCAGTGTTCTTGGCCCTCAAGAACACCAACAGCGACAGAAAGTGTCGCTAAAGGCTACAGCGACAGATTTAATTAATTTAATTTTCTAATTTCCGAAAAATGAATTAAAAATAGAAATAAATTCCTAAAAATTACAAAATTTGTTTTAAAAATTATTTTAAATTATGAAAAATAACTTTTAATTATTTGGGATATTTTTCATTAATATTTATAATTATTTGAATATTAATGATATTTAATTTATTTAATTATTGTATTAAATAAATTGGAAAAAATGATTTTAATATTATAAAATCATTTTAAATAAGAATAAAGTGTTTAAAAAATATTTTTGATTTATAAATATAACTTTTAATATTTTGTGATAAATTTTATTAATAAATTAATATTAATAATAGTTAAGTTATTTAATGAATGAATTAAATAAATAAATTAAAAATGATTTTATTAAATTAAAAATCATTTTAAATAATAATAAGGTATTTAAAAATATTTTAAGTTAGAAAATATAACTTTCAATATTTAAAGGTAAATTTCATTAATTAATTATTATTAATGATATTAGAATTATTTAATAATCATATGAAATAAATTAGTTTAAAATGATTTTAATCATTTAAAATGAAAATAAAGTGTTTAAAGTTATTTTAAGTTATAAAATATAACTTTTAATATTTAAAGGATAATTTCATTAATATATTAATATTAATGATATTAAATTAATAATAAATGATATTAAATTTATTTAATAACTATATTAAATAAATAGTTTTAAAATGATTTTATTTATTTAAAAATCATTTAAAAGGATATCAATGAATTAAAAATATTAAGGACTTTTAATATTTTGATAAGTAATACATTAATACTTTAATATTAATGATAATTATTTAAAAATGATTTTAATTCTTTTAAAAATCATTTAAGTGTAATATTAATACTTTAAAAGTATTTCAAGTTATTATAAATAACTTTAACATTTTAGAAATGATTTCATTAATAGTTTAATATTAATTAAATATTAATGATTATAGAATTGTTTAATATTTACATCATTTAATAATGATTTCAATGTTTGAAAATTCATGATAAATTATAATAAATATTTTAAAATTATTATAAGTCATTTAAAAATAATATGACTGATACTAAGTCACGGGACAGAGTCTTAGACTCGATAATTACGCGATAAAGCCGTCGGTAAACCGACATGTTTCAGAAATTGATCTAGAATTGGATAATTTGATTAGATATATGTTTATTTGTGATTCAATGGTTGTGGAACATATGTGACAATGTGATTAGGTTATGTGCTGACTGCAATAAGCAGTGCTATGTGTTATAGTATGTTATTCTAATCGATCAAATGATCTTATTACTGATAGGTGTTATATAAAGCTAGAACTAAGTTACGAATCGTAGCGTAAGCAGATCGTGAAGTATCTTACCTTTGCATTTCCTTTATGCAATGGACATGAGTAAGAAGTTTCAGAATTATATTATTATTATGCTATATTATTAACCCTATTGTGATATATTCTATATCCGATCATTGTTTATCAACATGTTAGTATATGATAATTCAGATATATATATTCTGTTCGTTAATTTCGAAATATGGTTATGCAAGTATATATATATATAAGCCGTCTAAGCTACTTGATCAGCTAGACACAAATTTTGAAATATCGTTGAATATGATAAAACCTTTTTGTATCCAATCAAATTGTTTTGGTTCGGATTCCAGACTAAGTATGAACATCCCGATTATGGGAAAATTTTTATGCGCCAAGGCGGACAAAGGATGAACGATAATATCGTTCTAGCAATGTAGTATTGATCAATACAGGGCACATTTGGCAGATCACCCTCGTGCCTGTAACTTATGACGGTTTGCAGATGAAGTTCTGCTAAACATTAGCGAAAACTAAAAACAGTGTTCATAATCTGTCGACTAATACCTATATATATAGTCAATACGTAGTTTCAAAAATTTGAGATAGAATTGTTATGTTGTTATTATCGGTTCAGTTTACTTCACAACTATAAATTCGTTGTAGAAGTGATGTACAAAGAAAACATTTATATCTTTCAGCTAATTATATTTCTAATTGTTATTACTTGCTGGGCACTCAAATGCTCATCCTTGCTTAAATTTAAATATTTTCAGCTAAGCGTGATCAACCTGAAGGTTCAGACAAGAACAAGTGAAAAAGGAAAGCAAACTGAATATGTGTAATGGTATCTTTTGTAATAGTTAGACAGTATTAAGGCAATGAGATATATTATCTATCATGTAAGGAATTATAGTAAAGGTTGCGTACTTGGGATTAGACTCTAATATATGTAAACTAAGTTTGTAATTTATATTATTGTTATTATTATTAGTATTATTCCGCTCATAGAAATGGTATCGTGAAGCACCGAGTTTGGGTTTCAAGTACCTGAATTTGGGGGCGTCACATCATGATATCAGAGCTTAGGGTTAAAAACCTTAGGTGGGTTAGACCTTAGGCTATAACCTTAGAACAGAGGGAAACGTTGAAAATATAAATAACTCATATAGAGTTTATAAGGAGATGAATTAAATAAATTCATCGTTAAAAGAAATAAAAGATAACTTGTATACAACTATTATTTGTTGTATGTATATATGAGTTGATAATTAGGATAACTTAAGTGTGTAAATGATAGATAACAAAGGATTAGGATACCCTCATATCGTAAAGTAGAAGTTAACATCCATAACCGAGCCAATATCAAAGCCAAGAGCTGAAATAGGGGCTCACATTGAAAGCTACCTCAATGAGGTGGTTATTTTGAAAAGTCTAGTACCAGACCCAGAAATGATAGTATAACTGATAGGTAAAGTATAGTTAAAGAATATGTGTTCAATGTCGAGTTCTTAAACTCATATGTTGTGGTGAGTTCTTAAACTCATAATATATGGTAAGTTGGACGAACTAGGCGTAGTTAGGTGTGAATGGATTATTGAGGATAATGGGAATAGACAAATTTCTAAGCAATTGATCATTAGAAAATGTGTAAGAAATAAGTAGTATTAGTATTACTTGAATATGTATGCTTTATGATGTGTAATGTAAGATTCTCAACTTTCGTATAAGTTATGGCAGTGATTCCCGACTTTTATGTCACAAAGGGATAGTGAATGTAATTAAAGCAGTATGTGTTATGCTATAAAGTACTATGAATTAGTTAGATGAACATGATTTATTTAATCAGATAATGCCGTCAACACGAAAAAAAAACCAAAGGACAGAAGAACCTGTCAACAAAGCTGGAGGACAACCAGACCCAATGCAGAATTTGGCTTAATATGTAGACACTCAAGCTATCGCAGAATGGATTACCAACCAGAGAAAATCAAATGGATAATCGATCGGCAAAACTTGAAGACTTCAAGACAAACGAACCGTCAGGATTTAGAGGATCAACTGACCCTGTAGAAGTGGTTGTGATAGCTAGGGTAACGGAGGGGCAAAAGTCAGCTTTTGCCACCTATACAATGAAAGGAGGGGTGAATCTTTGGTGGGAGACAACTCAAGTTAAAGCCGGAGAAGGGAGTAGTGGTAGTAGAACTGGAAAGAGGAAAGGTGATAATGTTCTAATACGGAAAATAGGCGTAAGGTGGAAAGAAACAAGTTATGCATGGTAGAAATTGTGGAAAGAATCATTCGGAGAGTGTTTAAAAGGAAAGAATGTGTGCTACAAGTGTAAAGTGTAAGGGACATATCTCTCTAATCGCCTCTGATCCAATAATTTATAAAGGGGTGTTTTATTTGTGAATCAAAGGAGCATAAGGTGAAAGATCTGCCTAAGAAGGAGAAGGGAGGCAAAGAATGCAAATACGAGGAAAGCGCAAAGCAGGACATTGGCGATAATGGGACCGACTTCAACAAATGAACCAATGAACCAACCAAGGAGTCTTCAACACGACTGCTCAAGAAATCAGAGCAGTATGGGGCATGCAACTTCCGTGTATTATTACTCGAACAAATTTTATTTTCTTATATATAGTAAATTATTTTATAAAGATATTTTTGAAGCGAAAATTTGAGTTCTTTTAGGAATCAAATTTCCATTTAATCAAAAAGACAAACTTTATGTGAATAGTTAAAGATCAGTTCGATCAGATTATGATCGAGATCTACTTGCAATAATTGTGTATGTTATGTACCCTGATATGTATAGGTTTTAAAATGGTGATTCCGGGGACTAATCTTTATAAGGAGGTGAATGTAATAACTAATATTTTCTATATAAATAAATAAGAAATTTTATGTGATAAATTTTTTTTTTTATTTGAAGGATGAGGATTTGTACAAGATAATGTGTGTATGTAATTATGTAATAAATAAAATATGTTTATTACATGAATGTTTACAAATAATTTTATTTTAGATTTATTGATTATTATAAAGTTTATTCTTTTAATAATTACTTTTATAGTAGAAATGTTTTTATTATTTATTTTCCATGAAAATATAATTATATATTATTTAAATAATATATGAAATGATTATTAGAATTATTATAATAATTAATCTACTTTAATATATGAATTTATGCTAGTTTAATTAAGTTAATTATTTTAACTTAATTAATAATGTTAAATATGAATAATAAATCAGATATGGAATTCAAACCCTAGTTTTGGATTTTTATAGAGGAATGAGAATAATAATATAATATTAATTAGATTTTAATTTTTCAAATATATAAATAAGTATTGTATATACGAATCGGTCAATAATGGTGCAGTATTTGAAAAACCCTAGCTTTAAACCTAAATCCCTAATTCAAACCCTAAGTAAGAAACTAAGACTGATTGTTAATCAGGTTGATGTCATTAAGGAGACATGTTAGTGATTATGAATTTAATTAGGGAAAAATCCTGACAATTATCAAGAAACCCAAAATGCTAAGTTAGAAACCCTAATTTGATTTCTGAGAAACCCTAAACCCTAATTTTCAAACCCTAATTGAAAATTAGCAAGCCCTAATGATAATTAGCAAGCCTTAAGATTAAAGTTATGGGAAATATATGAGATTACCAAACTACCCTTAAAATTCAAGTGGAAAAGATCAAAATACCCTTTAGTGTGTAAAATGACCAAATTACCCTTTTACTTAACTTGTAAATAAAAAGATTTTCTAGAATGTCATGACTCATCACTTGTGCTTATCCCATGTGCTAAAATATCATCCAAGATCAGATTTCAAGTGCCACCTAGCATAACATACATCCTTTGTATCTAACTTAGAGAATTAAAGAAAGAAAAAGTCTAAATAAGTTGCTCATTCTTACCAAACACTTAACCTAGACATCCTCTCTCTCTAAGCCACGAAATCTCTAAGTATTCAGTTCCTAAACAACTCTCTAGAACACCAAGATCAGTTATATAGAGCAAGATCAAAGAATTTTCAAGAAAGAGGTATAACCCTAAAACTCAAATTTGATTCTTAAAGCCATGTTAGATTTCTTGTTTATGTGTTAGAAGATGTTATATGATGATCTATGATGTTACATCATAGATCAATAGCATCAAAGTGCTCAAAAATCAACTTTTCAAAACTGTCCAAGAACCCTAAATCTATGGTCTGACAACCGAATGTCAGAGGCCATACATTCGAGCATGTTAATGGTTTTGTACGTTTTATGTTTTAAACTTGTAGTATGCTATATTGACTTCGCTCTGGACTTGAAATCAGGCTTAGATCATGTCTAGAACAAAAGATATTAGGTCAAACTCGGTTGACCGAGCATGAGAGTTTCTGGGCAACCCAGAAACTCAAGAACAGTGTCTGACAACACTTTCCAAGTCTCATATTTGTCAGGTGTTAATTTTTTTTATTGATGTTGTTGTATCTATTTTGTAGCTTGTTTGTTATACCCCAGATTTATGCCTTTAAATCACTCAAACAATCAATAGATTATATGTAGTGGATGGTCAAAGTAGCCTACTCAGCATTGACTTTCAAATTCTGGGTAACCCAGAATTTGGATTTCAGCGTCTGACAAGACGTTTGTGGTTCCAGAATTTGCATGTGTTTGCTGTTTTGTTTGTGTTAATGAATTTAGATTATAGTCTTGTACGTATAATACATATTAATGCTCCTATATCACCCTGATAATCAACAGAATGAAAGTTATTCAAGGTCAAACTAGCTAACTCGATCACGCTGGCAGTTTTTTGGAAAACTCAAAAAACTCAAGAACACCATTTCTGACAATGTTTGACCGAACCATATCTAATGATTTTGATGTAGTTATGTTGACCGGATGATTGATAATTGTACCTTGACATGTGGAATAGAACCCTAAAACCATTAGAACACATTAATCGTAAACAGAACCCATAGGAATGTAAGCCACAAAATGGACCCATAAAGCTATCTGGGTTTTATCTCTGACAGTGACTTTGCCAGGCTAGATCTTGCATCTATGTTTCTTTATGACTGTTAGTTGTTGTATTGTGTAGTGTTACAACCCTACTACAAGACCATTACAAGACCATTAGAAACATCCGCGTCATTCTTTCCTCATTATCAACCAAGTGGGATGCAAACCAGGACAACTCGGCAAACTTAGCTTCGTACTGTGATACGGTCATATTGTTATGCTCTAGCTTGATGAACTCTACCTCCTTCATGTGACGAATACTTTCAGGAAAGTACTTATAGTTGAACTGTTCTTAAAACTTGTCCCAAGACATCTTCAGTTAGGCAGGTTGAGTACACTTTACCGATTCCCACCAGTAGTCTGCCTCTCCTCGCAACATAAAGGTGGCAAAGGGAAACTTTTGCTCCTCGGAGCATCCCAAGACATCAAATATCTTGGTTGTCGACGTCGGGATTTTTAGATGTCATTTTTCGTTACTCGTTCTTTGGTGTTCTCATTTTAAGTGAGATTTGTTTAAAAAAACAAGTGAAAAATGTCTGACATGTATAATGTCGACGATGGATTGTTAAGAGTCGCCAGTTGGTTTTTTAAATGGTTGTACCAACACAACCGAGAAAAGGTTTGCACATTGACCCAGTGATGTGGCACTGCTAAACGGGTCGGTGAAATCGAGATTCATTAGGGTCCGGGGACTTGGTAATGCGGAGGGAAGGTGTTAGGCACCCTTCGACATCCGTGTTACCATGGTGACCGCCTCTTTTCAAGAAACCATTATCTGAATGTGTGTGTGTGTGGGTCAATGTGCTATTATTTGGAAGTAGTCAAGAGGCCTCGTTTGCACCTATATACACTGTGGTTTGAATTTATGTAAAATTCATTTTAAAGCAAGATATGGCAGATTATGTTTCATAAAAGAGGTTTTTTCAAACCGATGTGCTCAATAGTAATTGAGACCTTTTACACTTCCATTTTATTAAGTGTTCATTGCTTGATTGATTTTATTTTACTGAATGCGAGGCATCCGTATGAAAATAATGTACAAAATAATGCCAACTTCCTCATGGGTATGGAAACCATATGAGGAAATTAAACCATGATGAGAATAATTTACAAAGTCGCTTACCGAAAATGTCCAACACGGAACCGAATCTAGATCCAATATCTTTGAATCAGTGATCACATGATTCCTAAGCGCACAAGATATCTTGCAATTTGTATGAAAGAAGTAAGCGTATATATATAAAAGTCAGAAATATATATATACGAGCATGATCACCAACCACGAAAGCACCTCCATGGGGATCGAAAATGTAAATAAAGTCAGTAAAGCTATCAACCGCCACGGAGGAAACTCTAGCGGGACAAAAAAGCGTAAATAAAGCTATAAAAGCTATCAACCGCCACGGAGGAAACTCCAAAGGGACAAAATATAAAGAAAGTCAGATAAAGCGATCAACTCGCCACGAAGTAAACTCCAGCGGGATGAAACGTAAAGAAAGTCAGTAAAAGCGATCAACCACCACGCAAGTGAACTCTGTGGGATGAATATATATATATATATATATATATATATATATATATATATATATAAAGCAATAAACGCATTTGATGTAAAATCCGGTGCTCATCGAGCAGTAGTCCGACAATGACGCTTATATATATATAAGTATATATATAAAATCGAAAACGCATTTGATGTAAAATCCGTGCTCATCGAATGCAGTCAAACAACCGCTCATATATATAAGTATATATATATATAAAAGCGAGTAAACGCACTGGATGTAAAATCCGAGTTCATCGAATGTAGTCCAGACACACAGCTTAATATATATAAATATATACATACAAAAGCGATAAATGCTCCGCATCAAGTCTAGGCTCATCGAAAAAAGTTCACACACAGTTATATATATATATATATATATATATATATATATTAAAGCAAATAAACGCCTCGCATCAAAATCTAGCTCAATCGAGGCATAACTCGATAATGTTAGTCAAAATATATATATATATATATATATATATATATATATATACAAACTGAAATGAAACCACGCACCAAAGTTCGGGCAAATGCGCGCAACAGGACTCTCAACGTGAAGAAGGGTGTGTGCAGAGATGAAGAAAAAGACAAGGCTTACAGTTGACTGCCAAAGAAGACTTCTATATCTTTAAAGTGGGTAAACACTGGCTTTTGTAGGTACCAAAGAAGCTATATGTGAGCTCACAGATGTTTAAAATTAGAAAGTACGTTGTATGGGGTGAGTGCAAAGCAAATTGGGTAGGGCTTCCTCGCCGTTTTCTCTTGCAAAATGGCCACCCCAAGCCCTCTATTTATAGAGAATGGAGCCGCAGGTGTACCCGCGGCTGAGCTGCAGGTGTACCAGAGGAAACCCAGGTGGGCCCGAGTTTCTCAGGTCGGGTCGTCTCATAGTATGTGCACTCGGGCACTGTAATGTCCGCTTGAACTTTTAGAAGTGCAATCTGGGCATCCATTGAGGTATCTGAGACCTATTTCAGAATCATGGTTGTTAGAGAGTTGTACAATGACATAGGATTAGAGTTTGTACGAAGTCATTGAAGATGGGACGATGCCCTCCGGTCTTCAAACTTCAAATTCTATCCGTTACCCCGCACAATAGTCACTCGGGATTGGTTAGTCTAGTGGGACATCGTTGTGTAGAGATGTTGAGACGACGTGGTGTGGCATCGCGTTGGCTAGATGATGATGTTTGCCCTCATCAGTGTTATCGCCGGTTTAGGCTGATAAAGCAGACGTTGCTTAGAGCTTCGCTGAGATTGGACTGCTGCATTTGTTGAAGGTCCTCATTGTCATCTTTGAGGTGTGCCTGTCCTCCCGGTGTTATCTCCGGGTTGGTACAGTGAATCTCATTATGAGTGCCAAGATTGAAGCTGGTCGCATTTAAAACAAGCATTTCCACGGTTATTGCCGAAACTGTATTCCTTGGGGTTATCACCAAGGTTGGTAGCTATTCCCATGGTTGGGACTGAGACTGGATACCTCGGGGTTATCTCTGAGATTAATCGGTCTTCTCCGGTGTGTGTTCCGGTATTGGATCTGCACGTCTCGTGGTTATCTCCGAGGTTGAAATTGTTACTCCCAGAGTGTGTTCTGGGGTTGATGCTGAACTTCCGATAGTATCCGGTATGGATATGGATTGTCTTCCAGGGTTCCCTCTTAAAAGATGAATCTGTCCTCCTGCAATGTTAGTGACAGTAGTATAGAAAATTTTGAGTGTCTACAGATGCCCCTCTTTATCATACTCATGCATGGCGATGCATGGGTAGGATAAAGAATCCTAGACACTTGAAACGCAACAAGACAAACATGGTACTATATGTAGCAACATGATGCAATCAGATATAATACATGTGTGGGGGTTGTAGCCCACCATCTTTGGGGATGATTCTTTGGATCCTGTTGCTTCAACTGGGATTGGCAATGCTGACCAGTTTTGATGTGTAATCTGAATCTGTTAGGAGGTTGATGTTGGAGTTATCATCAAATTCTTGTGTCTTTGATAATGACTTGATCCTGCAGATGTACCTCTTATGTGTAAGAGATCTGTGGAGATAAAGCTTGATATGTTTGAGGATGTGTATAACATATTCCATCATCTATCCTCTTTGATAACGTTGACCTTTCCTGGTGGGTATCGCTAGGATATGTCAAGATTCTGTTGGATTTACTGCCAACAACAAATGCTTTCAGGGATGCCTGACCTTCGTTGACGTGTATTTCACCGACATGTGAATCAACGGCTGAAAAATCCTGGGGAATATACTGTCAAGGTTGCTTGACTTTCGCTGACGTGTGAATCAAAGGAGCATTCTATGGGTAGATTATCAAGGTTTCTTGACCTTCGCTGATGTGTAAATCAATAAAACATTACGTTGTGACCCCCGTCGGGGATCCACTGGGGAATATGAGTAATCGAGCATGCAATCCTCGAATAGCTCTAGAGCTCCGATAGGTTTAATCGCTATCGGCTGAGATAACATCAAGGCTGCTTGACCTTCATTGATATGTGTGTCAACGGATGAGCATTCGTTGTAACCCCCATCGGGGACCCACGTTGTAACCCCCGTCGAGGACTCACATTGTAACTTCGTCGAGACTCACGTTAAACCCCATCGGGGGTCGACGTTATAACTTCTGGCGGGACCGACGTTTATAACCCGTCGGGGACTCACATTGTAACCCCAGTCGGGGACTCACGTTGTAACCCCCATCGGGGACTCACGTTGTAACCCTCGTCAGGGACTCACGTTTTAACCCCCGTCGGGGACTCACGTTGTAACCCCCGTCGGGGACTCATTTAGGGTAACGACCCGGAGTTGGAGGCATCAGACCTGTACAAGGTATTGCCGGATGTGATTTGTAACAAATGAAATCATTGGCAGAGTGTACCTCGTGTTCGACTGACTACCAATGAGCGATGTACAGACTCAAAGTTTCATCTGAGAAGACCAGGATTGTATGCTGTTTTTCTCAATCGCGTGGCATTTTTATTCCCGATTTGACCTCTCTAGTCCGTAAGAACTCCTTTGCAACTCGAACTAGACCGAGCCAGAGGGGTGGGGCCCACATAGGGGTGCCGTAGGTTTTGTGGATGGCTATCTGACTGGAGTCGAGTACGTGATTTCCACCAGGAGATTTCCTCTCTTAACAGATGGAGGCTGGGAGCTCTATTTAGGAGAGCGTGCTATTAGGAGCACCGCATGGGAGATTCGTATGCCGATCTTGCCTTCTGTCAGGCGTCATTGGCCTGTATCGCAGTCACTCGTCACTGATATCCCTTTGTTGGGGGTTGACGATTTTGCATTATCCGAGGGTCCTTGTACTCAGAAGACGTTCCAGCGTTGGTGGATCCCTCGTACTATCGACGCGCAGTCCCGCACCACATAATTTATGGGGGATATGGTTCCAGGATCCGTGATGATGACGGATTGGATATCTTGTGTCCGAGATTCGACTCATATGACACAGATTGATAGTTTGACCCGGTAGTTGGACCAGGCACACATATTTATCCCGCATTTGGGCAGAGATCCGACAGAGGCGGCTTCATTTGATCCTTACAGCTCAGGCGCTGGCCCCTCAGATGACCCATTCGGTTTTGCCGACGCAGATCCCCCTCTATATAGGCCTGACATCCTTGTTGATAGAGATCCAGTGACTCAGGAGGAGTTACATCAGGTGGACAGGATTGATGATGTGGATATCGACACCATTGTCTTCTTCTGATGTGTATTCTCGTTATATCTTTTGATAGGCCTCTATTAGATATTGGGTGGCTGTGCCCCATTCTCGCTATATCTTTTGATAGGCCTCTGTTAGTCGTAGGGTGTCTGTGCCCCATTTCCCTATATTTGTAGCTATACAGAGATGATGTATTAGATGATGATATACTTAGGAATGTATGCATAATTTTTTATTCCCTATATCATATTGTCATCCATTATCTTCTATGCATGTATCATGTTATGCATATGTATGTATGTCTAGAGATATTCAACATTGACCTCTGGATGGTCTTATGATACGGCCCGTACAGATGTCTTCTTCGACAGTTAGCCGTATAGATCATACCCACCATTATTGGTGGCATTGGGTATGCGATCATGGTATGATAGCATGTCACCACCAGACAGGGTGACTGTAGATCCTTTGTTGCAGCATACCATGACATTATTGATGTTTCAGGTTCCCGCAGGGTTTGTGGACGGGATGCTAGAGCATTGGGTACCGAATAGGTAGGTTTTCTGATTTGGGACCCATGAGTTGACTCCTACTCTGGAGGAGTATGCACGATTGACGATGCTGCCATTAGGCAGACCTTGCATGTATCTGGCTTTGGGAGACATGAGTAGACAGTTCATGACTCTCACTGGATTACGGCACAGAGTAATGCAGGATGAGCTGACATCTGGCCATGTGATATCCCAACATTTTTTGTATGACAGATTTGGCTTTGAGGATAGCTATTCACGACATTCCGGGGATTTTACCCCACCGGAGGATCATTGGTGTTTGGCCAGGGTTGATGTACTGCTCTTATGCGTACTGTCATATTTCTATATACCACGATATATGGATGAGATAGACATAGGTGTCATCATGGCCATGAGAGCTCTTAGGAGAGGTCGTATTACCATTATCTGGATGATCATAGTAGAGACCTCATGATTGATCCCATCTTCTGCACTTATCCGACAGGAGTGTTCATAGGTAGCTCGATCATACTGTATGTGTGGTTTATGTCACACTTAAGACTGATTGACACTCTTAGACGACATAGGTATTGGTTTACCCATGATGTAGCCATGTCATACTCTTTTCAGCCACCAGAGTGTAAAGATGCTATGTCTTGGTCCACATTTTTGGCGGATATCAGAGATCCATTTGCCATATTTCCGTGTTCGGGGCTTAGCTCACCATACAACTTTATTACTCATGCTCGGGGCATGGATTACCTCCCTCTAGATGGTTTGAGGGGCGTGACTACTTACCACCCACTGGTCGTGATGTCGCAGTTTGACCAGTTTCAGGATTTTCATCCTTTCGAGGGGGCGATAGGTCAGTGTTCAGCTTCTCGATATCTCTCAGTAGAGGACCGATCCTGTGTGTATACTTGTTGGGATCAGCGTGAGATAACTAATTTTTCTGTGACCCATCCGGGTTGTTCTGCAAAGTATTTCGCATGGATGGAGACAAAGATTTTATCGGCTGCAGCAGTATCCACAATACCGAATAGTGAATCAGATGATGTAAAGCCCATGGAGGACATCGATTCCTACATCGAGGAGGTGCCCATTCTTTGGGTTGCCAAGATTTCCTCCTCAATTCTCCCAAGACCATATTTATTGTGATTCAAAGACTCGGCCGTGACATTACCTAGAGCAGAGTCTTCATCTGATGACTTTCGAGAGAGATCATGCTCAATCTATGATGTTGATTGCCCTTGATTGGAGAGACGCAACTCTATTAGAGAGAGACGAGGCATTAGCTCGCAGATATATCGCTGTTGTTGAGCGGGATGAGGCCAGATCAACCAGAGACGCAGTGTAGTTGAGCGAGATAGTGCTATATCTGCCCGGGATGTAGCCATCACAGATAGTACTGCAGTGAGGTCCCTTACTACTGGCATGATTGCAGAGATGAACGCATATATTGATGATCATATGGTCACCATATAGATGGCTGCAGATCTGTTGGGTAGTGTGAATGTCCTCATACAGGAGACCACAACTTTACCTCCTTCTTCTGAGAGGGATGCTATGTTGGGCTTGTTAGCTCACATACACGCTGACTTGTATATGGACTTGTATTTTCCTGCACAGACTAGCTTAGCCATTTTGTCATGTACAGTTTACATTGTGTATATCAAACAACATTATATATATATGACAGGGAAATATATTTTTGGATCACTTCCCTTTTAGATATGCTCTGCTACTTGCTTGATATTTTGCTCACGCTTGAGGCTTGTGATCTTGATGTATTCTGAATTCCTCCTGGGTGGATGGACATTGAGTTGTCTTTGGATAGTTCAGAATGGATCATCGATCTTTATGTATCCCTACCATCTTTGGTGTCTTGGGACTGATTTCTATATGAAAATGTGGAGAGGAGTGTTTTTTTTCCTCTCTAAGATTGATCGCACCACAGATGGTCACCAGTACTTCTATTTAGGAGAACCCTAGTTAATTCCATCTCTTATGGATTGGTGTTGCTCTTCAAGGTATGACCGTAGCTTAGATGGTCGCCGAATCTCCTATTTGGGAGGAGTTTAGGTAATTCCACCCCTTTGGTCTGAAGCAGAATGAAATGTAGTGGATTGATGTTTGATTCCAGTACCAACTGACAAGGGTTTGTGTTTTGGTAGGGGGTAAGACCGAACCATGAATGGCTGCCTACGTACTCCTATTGAAGAGGAGATCAGGTCTGCGTAGTTCGAACCTGGTATAAGTGGTTCAACGCTGTATATGACAGAAATGGTGTAGGAATGTTTTTATTGTTTTTTTTGTAAGGGTAGAAATGTTTTGTAGTTTTATTTTTATTGCGACCGCCATATGAAATGGTTGCATCGTATCTCCTATTGAAGAGGAGATCGGTCGACGTAGTTCTCCCTCGTAGGCAGTGGAAAAGCGTAATCCCATGTGCGGTCGAGTCGCGGGAGGAGAAAGTTTAATCCTAGGTTGAGGATAAACTGCAGGTATGAGAAGTTTGATCCCAGGTATGGGTAGCCAAATTGGAAATGCGAGAGGTTCAATCCGTAGTGGGATGACCTAAGTCGTAGAAACGCAAAGGAGCCAGGCTGCTGGCTTGAAAAGTATGTTTCCCTGAGGGGCAAAGTGTAGAAGAGTTGTATGTTGTAAAGGGTTAAAAAAACCAGAATGACTAATGATCTGATGGTCCAACACCAGGGTGTTTGCTTGATGGCAACTTCAGACATAGTACCATTTCACGGCGTCTGAATTGATGAGTTGCGAAAATTCATCATTGTCCATTTCTTTCAATCTGAGAGCGCCTCATATAAATACTTCCTTGACAACAAACGGGCCTTCCCAGTTATGAGCGAATTTTCCCTTAGATTGATCTTGGTTGCCAATGATCTTCTTCAAAACCAAGTCATGTTGTTTAAACTGCTGTAGCCGGACTTTTTTGTTGTAGGATCTGGCGATCCTTTGCTGATATAACTGACCATGGAAGATAGTCGTGGTTCTCCTTTCGTCTATTAGAGACAATTGGTGATACCTGTCTTGTACCCATTGGTCTTCATCCAGCTGAGCATCTATCAATACTCTGAGGGATTCCATTTTAACTTCTATGGGGAGCACTGCTTCTATCCCATAGGTTAATGCATAGGGGGTTGCCCCAGTGGAAGTGCGCATTGAGGTCCTGTAGGCTAACAGAGTAAGAGGCAATAGGTCAGGCCAATCTTTGTGGTTGGCGGACATCTTTTGGATAATCTTCTTGATGTTTTTGTTAGCCGCTTTTACAAAGATCGCTCATGTTCTATTTATAGATGACAGAGTTAAGATGTTTGATGTGGAATTTACTGCATAATTCCTTCATCATTTTGTTGTTGAGGTTCTTAGCATTGTCTGACACAATCACCTCTGGTTGTCCGTATCGACAAACAACATTGTTTCTGATGAAAACAATGATGACTTCTTTAGTAACCCTGGGGAAGGAGGCTGCTTCTACCCACTTGGTAAAGTAGTCGATCATGGTGAAGATAAATCGATGACCATTACTGGCTTTAGGCTCAATGGGCCCGATAATGTCCATTCCCCACATTGAGAAAGGCCAAGGTGAACTCATGTTGTGGAGGAGCGTGTATAGCATTCCCATGAATCTGGCACTGATAGCATCTCTTGACGTGGTCATTGCAATCAGCTTTGAGAGATAACAAGTAATATCCTGTCCTAAGGACTTTCTTGACAAGGAGGGGGCCACAGACTCCGCCATGGATTTCATCCATAAGCCTTTGGGCTTGATCTTTGTCTAAACATCTGAGGAGACCTAGTCCTGCATCTCTTTTATAGAGTGCATCTCCACTCAGGTAGAATTTCATAGCAAGTCGATGGATCCGCATTTTCTCAGTCGGGCTCGCCTCAGCGGGTGTAGATGTGACAACCTGAAAATTCATAAAATCTTGAATGATTAGAATAAAGGTTAAAGAATAAAACCTAGATGAGAATTTGAGGATTTATTTAAAAATTTTCAAGTAAAACCTATATGGTTTGCTATTCGAATGATAATAGAGAAAATATGGGTTACAAAATTTCAAAACCCTAGAAATGAATTTATATGTATTTGAATGAATATCAAGAATAAAGTATTGTGATACCTGTAAAATTTGATGTGAATTGCATAAGTATAAAGTCGTTAGTTAATACGATTAGCAATATGAAGGGAATAATTTAAAACTCAAAATTTGAGTTAGAGATAGAATTTTGAAGCACGGACTGCTCGGTTGCATCCGGAGCGTCAAGTTTAGTCAAAATGGACAGTAAACACAAAATATGTAAAGGTTGACTTTTGGTCAAAGTCAACAGTTGACTTTTTATGGAGAAATGTCAAAATTGGAGTTAGAAGTGAAATATGTTATGATTATGTGAATTGTGTATATGATTAAATAAATATACATTATATAATGTGAATACATTTATTTTGTATATAAAAGTAAATTAAAAATTAAGTTATGTAACCTAATATATATATTAGGTGTGGTAATTAAATAACCTAAGAGGTTATAATATGGGAGAATATTAGTATATATATATATATATATATATATATATATATATATATATATATATATATATACTAACATTAAGAGATTTATTTTATATATCTCAAAATAATTAATTTTATAACCAAGTCTAATTGAGTTATAAAATTAAAATGGCATAAGTACGGAATTTATTTTCTAGCGTGAGAAATAAAAATCCTAATTTAATGATTAGGGTAAAATAGAATTAAAAGTATTGGACTATAATAATGTCATAGCCCAATAAATTATTTACAGTTCAAGAGAATTGAATTTAATGGGCTAAGGAGGTAATATTATTTAAACAAGCCCAATTAATATATTAAGCATGTGACTTTTAGATAAAGTTACTAAGGGCGATTAAATTATTTAATCTAGCCCAATATGTTATGTATGTGACAAGTATTATATTGACCCAATTTAATTAGGGTTGAAAGCTCAAGTTGGTTGTTGTTAGTAAGTAAAACAAGTAAATTTGTTAGCTCAATGTAATTAATTAAGGGCCCAAACTAGGCCACTTGTGGGAGAACAATAATATTAAAAATTATATAAAGTTAAGAGATATATTTTTATTATCTCAAGTTATTAATTTTATAACTTAATTAAAACAAGTTTAGTTGGGTTATAGAATTTAATATGCAAGAGCGATGATTTAAATTCTATATATTTGGAATGGATACCCTAAGTAAATATTTAGGGTGGGATAAGATGGAAATGAGTGGACTATGTAATTATTAAATAACCCAATTGAATTAATGGGGAAGTCCAAGTTCAATTTTGTAAGCAAGCATGATAATAAAAGTATTAGCCCAAAGAATTTATTAAAAAGCCCAAAAGATTAAGTAAGTGGTCCAATTTTTTTAAAACCCAATTATTGAGGGCATATTGGACAATTGAAGCATGAAAAAAAAAAAAGAAACGGATTGGATAAGAAGAGAAGGAAAAGGAAAAGAAGATAAGAAGAGATAAGGAAGAAAGAGGATAAGAAGTAAGAGATAAGAAAGAGAGAGAAAGAGAAAAAAACAAAAAGAGAAAGAAGAAAGAGAAAGAGAGAAGAACGGGAAAAAGGAGTTAGAGGGAGAAAAAGAGATGAGTGGCCGAAGCCATGGAAGAAGGAAAGAAGGAGGAGAAATCCAACATAAAGAAGAAGAAGAAGAAAGGTATAATTTCTTCCTTTATTTCTTTTTGTAAATTGATGGAAAGGGGTTTTTGATATGGAAGTGTAAAACCCTATAATCTATGTGTTTTTCTTGGATTTAAGTATGAATTTACCTATTTTGGGTGTTGATTTGGTTGGAAACCAAAAGAAAAGAAAAATAATTTTTTCTAGTTTTGAAACCCAAATTTCTATTTATTTTGAAATTCCACCATTTTAAATCTATAACTCCTTTTTACGATCCGCCAAAGAGTGGTGCTAGATATATGTGTTTACTAGTTAACCCAAATGGTAGAACTCAAAAATGTTGAGTTTTCATGGTGTAGTAGCTGATTAAGCCAAAACAGTCCCATTTTTGGTAAAAGAAAATAAGACTATTTTGGGGCAGTTTGAAACGGGGGCAGTTTTGTCCACTTTTTATGCTTTAAAAATTCTGGAAATATTTGGGGTGTTAATATCAGATGATATGCAGGTTGTGTAAAAATTTGAGAATGTTTGACCATATGGTTTGAGAGTTATGGATTTTATGGTGAAGGACTATTTTTATGAAGCCACCCGAATAACTCTCTGTGTATAAGTCCAAAAATTACAAAAGTTTTACTGGAAGTACATGTGTATAGCAGGAGAATACTGTAAAAATTTTAGAATTTTTGGAGTTAATCTCGATTTATAAAAAATCGGAGAATATTTGGCTATTATGGACTATTTAAATATAGTAAATGGATTTTAAAAATTCCGGAAAAAATATATGTTCAATAGGGAACTATATTCTGTCAGATCCCAGAAAAGAAATATTTTTGGAACTGATTTAGTATTTTTCATCTAAATAATGATAAATGTATAAATGGATTTAATTAAATATATGATGTCCAAAAATTTGAAAAGTACGATTTATGACTTGAGATCCTTGAGCATGGCTTATACAGGTTTTTGATGAAGTTTTGGGTCGGGTGTGAAGTGTTGTGATGTTTATGGCATTTTAGAATGCTTAAACAAGTGTATTAATAAAAGGAAAACAATTAAAAACAATTGTTTATTAATGTGATTAATGACTTAACTTATTGTTATATGACTAATAATATTGGATTAAGATATTATTAGTGGTATTTAAATGTAATGTTATTAAAAGGTTAATAACCTTAGCGTAAAATATTATTACATAATTAATAATATTCGACGGATGATTAAAATAAGAGATTTATTATATTTTTCAATGTAATTGTTGAAATTGATATTCAATGAATTATATTTAAATGTGTTTGGACAAAAGATAGAAGAATAATAAGTGATTTAGTGTTTTTCATGAAAAGGATATGGAATCCAGCTTGCTGGATTGGAAAATTTGATGAATTCAGCTTGCTGGATTAAAAAGAAGCTTGCTAGATTGAAGGATTATGAATCCAGCTTGTTGGATTGAAGTATTGGTGAATCCAAGCTTGCTGGATTGGAAATCTGTTGAATCCAGGTCGCTGGATTTGGAATCCAGTTAGCTGGATTGCAATTTGGATTGTTGGATTTAGAACCCAGGTGACTGGATTAGTATTTGACTTATTAGATGTTAAAGAATAACGTATGAAATGATAATGAGAGTGTTAAATCATAATGTATATGATACAATGATTGAAGAATTATCAAAGAATGATAATAATACTGATGTGTTAAGAGGTTATCTAGTATTTGATTAAGTGTTAGATAATCTATTAATGAAGTAATTTTATTATGATACAAAGTAGAATATGCTGATTGAAAGACCAATCTTATTATTAATGATAGGTCTTATCAAAAGAAGTTAACTTAAATCTGAAGCGATAGTCAATCTAATCGAGTAGTTTCCTTAACTCAAACTCGAGTTATATTTCAAAGTATGTTAGTGAATGATTATTGATGATTATTCATGTCTAAACTGATTATTGATTCGCACTTAGTGCATGTTGCATATGTTCATCAGGTATAAAGGTTGATCACCTTCATTACAATAAGGTTCAGTTAAATTGTTTATGTTCATTGTTGACCTTCAAACATTATTGATTCAGTCATGCAATTATTGAAACTTGATTCATGTTATTTCACAATTATTATATTGTTGAAAACTTGGAAGCTTATTCATTCTTTTCAATCATGATATATCTTCATTGTATTTAAAACTTGTTGGGCAAATTTGTTGTTCACCCTTACTATATCATGATAAAATTTTCAGATTTAGATGAAAGCTCATATAAAGACAGAAGCAAAGTCAAAGTGCAAGATTAAATTATGTTGCAGTTAGATTTATTAAATTTTCTGACGAAAATAGTATTGTAAATCTTCTAAGATATCGAAGGTATGTATTAAGTTAAGGTTGTAGACCTTGGCAATGATGTGTAAAGGTTTATTATATAAACAATTTATGTTTATGTCTTTCGCAATAGTTGTAGAAATGATGTACCAGATCTGAGGTAAAAAGTACCCGGATTTTGGGGCGTCACAGTTGGTATAAGAGCCGTAGGTTATAAACTTTAGGTAGGGGTACCTTAGGCTATAACCACGGAGATGGTGATAAGGAATAAACTCAGAACGAGTTTAAGTGATAAGAGATGAATTTAGGAAATTCATCATTAAAGTAAAGAGAAAGATAATTAAGATTCAAAGAAGAATCTTAAAGAGATATAAGGATAAGAATCTGGTGTTACCTGACTCCAGTAATAAAGATAAAAATTGAAAATAAATAGACTATGTCTATAAGATGAGAACTGTTAATAAAATCATAATATAATATGATTAAAGAGAAGAATAAGAAGATCGTAAAATAAAACGATCGTAAGTATAAGGAGAAATGATTACGAAATAAGATCACGACGTGATCAAATTAAATCCTTGAATAACATATGATATGTTAAGTGATTGGAATAATATAGCATGACGCTATAAAGAGAAGGTACTATGAAATGGTACAATGTAAACTCAGAAAAGAGTGGTAAATGTTAAGATACGGATTAAAGAAAAATCGTATTAAGAAAAGAGAAAGTTAGAATGGTGTAGGTTTTCAATTGAGGACTCAGGTCAGCAGCTGAGTTGTATGATTCCTTGTATGGGCGGGGAATTTGTACTCGGTTTTAGAATCACTTAGCTTCCTGGTCGATATAGTGGTTAGGTTGACCGATTCTTTGTATGGGCAGGGAATTGTTCGCTTAGCTTCCTATATTGATTAGTGGCCGAGTTTGGTTTGACAACCACTTAGTTTCTTACATTGATAATCATTGGAACCTGATGTGGCGCTATTTGCTATATAAATGTTGATAAAGTGATTCTTTTCTCATGTGTATAACGAATAAGTAGAGAATATAAGGATTAGTTGTGAGTTCTTAAAACTCATACTTATGGTACGTTCGTAACTCATAATTATATGAAATGTTTATGAACCCCTCAGCGAATGGACGCCTAAGGTCTGTCTAGGATAAGTTTTTAAACCTATATGATTATGGCAAGTTACTGAACTCATAATGTATGGTAAGTTTGATGAACTGGGTATGGGAAAGTTGTAAATGTAGAATTGAGGATGATAGAAATAGATAGAATTCTTAAGTAATGGATCAGTAGAGAAAGTGAAGTTGATGATGGAAGCATAGGTATTCCAAATCTTCTAGCTATGCTAGACTTCGATGTTTTTGACATCAAGCTAAATTCGCACTGATGTGCTTTTAAAAATGAATTTTGTTATCCTCAACACATGGTGACAAGTGTGTAGGTGTGGACTTGGGGCCACTAACACATCGTTACTTGTTGTGGCATGATGACACCAAAGATGATTTTCAATGGTTTTGAACTGTTTAGAGAAGAGTCTATGCTAATTGATTCGGCTAGACAAAAATGATTTGAATTATCAAAATGTATTTTTATATCATTAATGCATCATGTAACCTAGTGCAAAGATGATAAAAATGATGGAGTTATCAATACAGAATTACTTAGTGTTGGATGTGATCTAAGGTTTGTCAGCCCACTATAGTATGATGTAGTATGACAAAGTCACAGAATGACGAAATCCTCAAACGGACTGTAAATACAGTGAGCTATCATGACGTCATAAAATGATTTTAAGAATTTTAAGGGTAAATTATTGCCAATTGAATTTGGCCAGAAATATTTCGATTGAAATTCGAATTATTGATATGCGTCTAAGCTATTTGATTTAGCTAGACAAATGTTTATGAAATTCAGAGTATTCTTTGAAAGCTTATGCCGAACCAAATTGTTTTGGTGCGAAATCTTATGATAAGTCTGAGGTGAACAACCTTGAAAATGGGGATATACTAATTGGATAAAATACTTCAATCTAAGAACACATATAGTCGTTCCGATTACTAAGGTACAACAGACTGATCCTCTAAAGTACCCGCATCGGTAGTTTACCTTCTTTGTGATTGTAAACATACCAGATATGAAATGTTTCAGAGGTAGAGTACCTTTCTTTCATAATTGAAAGAGGTAACATGTAGAAATACCCCTAAATCTCAAAGTTCATAGTTTTTATGATCCCTCAGACAGATATGAAAAGTTTTTAAACTCTTCAGAGTAATGTTGTGGTAATATGTGATTATGAATATGAAATAGTGTGAACTCGTTGTGTATGAGTAGAATCTGCGATGATTGAATAAAGGTTATTATGACAACCTAGTTTTGATGAATGTTTAGAAGATGTAAACTCCTAGTGAGTAGTTATGGTGAAATGTGAAGATAGAAAAGAAATCCTCAAATGAGGAAATTGTAAAGGTTAAGTTGAAAACCTAGTTTTGATCAATCGAATAAGCAGAGATGAGTATGCTTTAATTTCGGGGACGAAATTCTTAGAAGAAGGGGTGAATGTGACAACCCGAAAATTCATAAAATCTTGAATGATTAGAATAAAGGTTAAAGAATAAAACCTAGATGAGAATTTAAGGATTTATTTAAAAAATTTCAAGTAAAACCTATATGGTTTGCTATTTGAATGAGAATAGAGAAAATATGGGTTACAAAATTTCAAAACCCTAGAAATGAATTTATATGTATTTGAATGAATATCAAGAATAAGGTATTGTGATACCTGTAAAATTTGATGTGAATTGAATAAGTATAAAGTCGTTAGTTAATACGATTAGCAATATTAAGGGAATAATTTAAAACTCAAAATTTGAGTTAGAGATAGAATTTTGAAGCACGGACTGCTCGGTTGCATCCGGAGCGTCAAGTTTAGTCAAAATGGATAGTAAACACAAAATGTGTAAAGGTTGACTTTTGGTCAAAGTCAATAGTTGACTTTTTATGGAGAAAGGTCAAAATTGGAGTTAGAAGTGAAATATGTTATGATTATGTGAATTATGTATATGATTAAATAAATATACATTATATAATGTGAATACATTTATTTTGTATATAAAAGTGAATTAAGAATTAAGTTATGTAACCTAATATATATATTAGGTGTGGTAATTAAATAACCTAAGAGGTTATAATATGGGAGAATATTAGTATATAAATATATATATATACTAACATTAAGAGATTTATTTTTTTATATCTCAAAATAATTAATTTTATAACCAAGTCTAATTGAGTTATAAAATTAAAATGGCATAAGTATGGAATTTATTTTCTAGCGTGAGAAATAAAAACCTTAATTCAATGATTAGGGTAAAATAGAATTAAAAGTATTGGACCATAATAATGGCATAGCCCAATAAATTATTTACAGTTCAAGAGAATTGAATTTAATGGGCTAAGGAGGTAATATTATTTAAACAAGCCCAATTAATATATTAAGCATATGACTTTTAGATAAAGTGACTAAGGGCGAATAAATTATTTAATCTTGCCCAATATGTTATATATGTGACAAGTATTATATTGACCCAATTTAATTAGGGTTGAAAGCTCAAGTTGGTTGTTGTTAGTAAGTAAAACAAGTAAATTTGTTAGCTCAATGGAATTAATTAAGGGCCCAAACTAGGCCACTTGTGGGAGAACAATAATATTAAAAATTATATAAAGTTAAGAGATATATTTTTATTATCTCAAGTATTAATTTTATAACTTAATTAAAACAAATTTAGTTGGGTTATAGAATTTAATATGCAAGAGCGATGATTTCAATTCTATATATTTTGAATGGATACCCTAATTAAATATTTAGGGTGAGATAAGATGGAAAGGAGTGGGCTATGTAATTATTAAATGACCCAATTGAATTAATGGGGAAGTCCAAGTTCAATTTTGTAAGCAAGCATGATAATAAAAGTATTAGCCCAAAAAATTTATTAAAAAGCCCAAAAGATTAAGTAAGTGGTCCAATTTTTTTAAAACCCAATTATTGAGGGCATATTGGACAATTGAAGCATGAAAAAAAAACGGATTGGATAAGAAGAGAAGGAAAAGGAAAAGAAGATAAGAAGAGATAAGGCAGAAAGAGGATAAGAAGTAAGTGATAAGAAAGAGAATAAGAAGTAAGTGATAAGAAAGAGAGAGAAAGAGAAAAAAACAAAAAGAGAAAGAAGAAAGAGAAAGAGAGAAGAACGGGAAAAAGGAGTTAGAGGGAGAGAAAGAGATGAGTGGCCGAAGCCATGGAAGAAGAATAGAAGGAGGAGAAATTCAACATAAAGAAGAAGAAGAAGAAGAAGAAGAAGAAATGCATAATTTTTTCCTTTATTTCTTTTTGTAAATTGATGGAAAGGGGTTTTTAATATGGAAGTGTAAAACCCTATAATCTATGTGTTTTTCTTGGATTTAAGTATGAATTTACCTATTTTGGGTGTTGATTTGGTTGGAAACCAAAAGAAAAGAAAATTAATTTTTTCTAGTTTTGAAACCCAAATTTCTATTTACTTTGAAATTTCACCATTTTAAATCTATAACTCCTTTTTACGATCCGCCAAAGAGGGGTGCTAGATATATGTGTTTACTAGTTAACCCAAGTGGTAGAACTCAAAAATGTTGAGTTTTCATGGTGTAGTGGCTGATATATGTGTTTACTATTTTTATGAAGCCACCCGAATAACTCTCTGTGTATATGTCCAAAAATTACAAAAGTTTTACTGGAAGTACATGTGTATAGCAGGAGAATACTGTAAAAATTTCAGAATTTTTGGAGTTAATCTCGATTTATGAAAAATCCGAAAATATTTGACTATTATGGACTATTTAAATATAGTAAATGGATTTTAAAAATTCCGGGAAAAATATATGTTCAATATGGAACTATATTCTGTCAAATCCCAGAAAAGAAATATTTTTGGAACTGATTTAGTATTTTACATCTAAATGATGATAAATGGATAAATTGATTTAATTAAATATATGATGTCCAAAAATTTCAAAAGTACGATTTATGACTTGAGACCCTTGAGCATGGCTTATGCATGTTTTTGATGAAGTTTTGGGTCGGGTGTGAAGTGTTGTGATGTTTATGGAATTTTAGAATACTTAAACAAGTGTATTAATAAAATGAAAACAATTAAAAATAATTGTTTATGAATGTGATTAATGACTTAACTTATTGTTATATGACTAATAATATTGGATTAAGATATTATTAGTGGTATTTGTATGTAATGTTATTAAAAGGTTAATAACCTTAGCGTAAAATATTATTACATAATTAATAATATTCGACGGATGATTAAAACAAGAGATTTATGATATTTTTCAATGTAATTATTGAAATTGATATTCAATGAATTATATGTAATTGTGTTTGGACAAAAGATAGAAGAATAATAAGTGATTTAGTGTTTTTCATGAAAATAATATGGAATCCAGCTTGCTGGATTGGAAAATTTTATGAATTCAGCTTGCTGGATTAAAAAGAAGCTTGCTGGATTGAAGGATTATGAATCCAGCTTGCTGGATTGAAGTATTGGTGAATCCAAGCTTGCTGGATTGGAAATCTGTTGAATCCAGGTCGCTGGATTTGGAATCCAGTTAGCTGGATTGCAATTTGGATTGTTGGATTTAGAACCAAGGTGGCTGGATTAGTATTTGACTTATTAGATGTTAAAGAATAACTTATGAAATGATAATGAGAGTGTTAAATCATAATGTATATGATACAGTGATTGAAGAATTATCAAAGAATGATAATAATACTGATGTGTTAAGAGGTTATCTAATATTTGATTAAGTGTTAGATAATCTATTAATAAAGTAATTGTATTATGATACAAAGTAGAATATGCTGATTGAAAGACCAATCTTATTATTAATGATAGATCTTATCAAAAGAAGTTAACTTAAATCGCGTGAGCGATGAGTCAATCTAATCGTGTAAGTTTCCTTAACTCAAACTCGAGTTATATTTCAAAGTATGTTAGTGAATGATTATTGATGATTATTCATGTCTAAACTGATTATTGATTCGCACTTAGTGCATGTTGCATATGTTCATCAGGTATGAAAGGCTGATCACCTTCATCACCATAAGGTTCAGTTAAATTGTTTATGGTCATTGTTGACCTTCAAACATTATTGATTCAGTCATGCAATTATTGAAACTTGATTCATGTTATTTCACAATTATTATATTGTTGAAAACTAGAAAGCTTATTCATTCTTTTCAATCATGATATATCTTCATTGTATTTAAAACTTGCTGGGCAAATTTGTTGCTCTCCTTTACTATATCATGATAAAATTTTCATTTAGATGAAAGCTCTAATAAAGATGTAAGCAAAAGTCAAAGTGCAAGATTAAATTATGTTGCAGTTAGATCTATTAAATTTTTTGACGAAAATAGCATTGTAAATCTTCTAAGATATTGAAGGTATGTATTAAGTTAAGGTTGTAGACCTTGGGAATGATGTGTAAAGGTTTATTGTATAAACAATTTATGTTTATATCTTCTGCAATAGTTGTAGAAATGATGCACCAGATCTGAGGTAAAAAGTACTCGGATTTGGGGGCGTCACAATAGATCCATCTCGTAGATATTCCTTGATATGCTGATACCAAGGTTGTTGGATAGGAGGTAGCTCATCTGATACTTCTCCAACGTAATTCCCATAGGCTAGGGCCTTATTCAGGGAAATTGTGACGCTTGGCAAGTGTTTTTTGTCTGATACGCGAATCAAGGAGGCCAAAGTTGCTAATGCGTCCACAAAGTCATTCCTATTACAAAGAATGTGTAGAAAGGAGATATCTTCGAACTCCAAAACCATCTTCAAAACTTGCTGATGGTAAGGCAGCAAATGTAGTTCCTTAGTTTGATAGATTCTGGTGGATTGTCTGATTACCAACTCTGAATCTCCACAGGCAGTTAACCGCCTAATGCCCATTGAACGGGAAAGTTTTAGCCCTATGAGACAGCCTTCATACTCAGCTGTATTATTGGTGCTGACAAACTGTAATTTAATGGCGACGGGATACTGCTCCGCCGTACCAGATACTAGAACTACTCCAGCTCCAGAACCTTCCATATTAATAGCTCCATCAAAATACATCTTCCATGTTTGGCGCGTATCATACTGATGGTGTTGCTGAACTATCATTACTCCTTCTTCGGGGAAATATGTTTCCAAGGGTTTGAAATCCCCTGAAGGTGCGGCAGCCAGTTGATCCGCAATTCCTTGACCTTTGATGGACTTTTGAGTCACATATACGATGTCAAATTGTTGTAGGATTAACTGTCATCTGGACAGCCGACAATTTAACATGGGTTTGTTGAACACGTATTTGAGAGGATCCACGCGGGATATGAGATGGGTTGTGTGACCATGGAGGTAATGTTGTAACCTCATGGAAGCCCATGCTAAAGCACAACAAGTTTTTTCGATCAGAGTGTACTTGTGTTCACTGCTGCTAAACCTTTTGCTAAGTTAATAGATAGCTCATTCTTGGCCTCTATCGTCTTTTTGTCCCAGCATGCAGCCCATAACATTGTCACTTATTGACAGGTACATGAACAGGGGAACATCATACCTGGGTGGTACAAACACGGGAGCTTTGACTAGCTTTTTCTTAATTGTGAGGAAGGCATTTTGACACTCATCATTCCATTTCATGGAGGAGTTCTTCCTTAATAGCTTGAAGATTGGCTCACAGGTTGCTGTGAGTTGAGAGATAAACCTGCTAATGAAGTTGATTCTTCCCAAAAATCCCCGTATTTCCTTTTCTGTCTGAGGAATGGGCATTTCCATGATGGCCTGGATTTTAGCAGGATCCAGCTCAATCCATTTGTGGCTAACTAAAAATCCTAACAACTTGCCTGATTTAACGCCAAAGGCGCACTTAGCTGGATTTAACTTCAAGTTGTATTTACGCAACCTGTTGAGCAACTTTTTGAGATGGTCTATATGGTCATCCTCCTTCCGGGATTTGACAATAATGTAATCCACGTAGATCTCGATCTCTTTGTGCATTAAGTCGTGGAAAAGAGCCATCATAGCTCATTGATAGGTGGCTCTGACATTGATGAGGCCGAATGACAACCGTCTATAGCAAAAGGTTCCCCAAGGCGTGATGAAAGCAGTTTTTTCACGGTCTTCCTCAACAACCATGATCTGATGGTACCCCATAAAGTAATCAGCAAAGGAGTACATGTCGTATTGCGCAGTATTGTCAATGAGAATGTGGATAAATGGCACGGGAAAGCTATCTTTTAAGCAAGCTTTGTTCAAGTCCCGGTAATCCATGCAAACTCGCACCTTCCCTCCGGGTTTAGGCACGGGCACAATGTTGGATATCCACTCAGGATATGTAGACACCATGATGATGCCAGTTTAAAATTGTTTCATAATTTCTTCTTTAACCTTTAAACTCCACTCAAGTTTCAATCGCCTGAGCTTTTGCTTAACTGGCTTAAATCCCTCTCTAATGGGAAGGCGATGAAGGACAATGTCAGTGGACAAACCCACCATGTCTTCGTGAGACCATGCAAACACATCCTGGAATTGGGTTAATAGCGTAACCATGTCATTCCTTTGGTTTGGGGTAAGGTCTGAACCAATCTTGATTAACTTAGGGCTTTCTAAGGTTCCGAGATTGAAAGAAGTGGTTTGATCAAGGTTGGGTTTAGGTTTGTCTTTGACCCATTCTTGAATTTCTGGAGGCACCTCAATGTCATCCTATATATCCATCAAGGCTGAATTCATCTCTACATCAAAGGTACAATCCTTATGGAGAAGAGGCAACCGGTATCGCAAAAGTACATGCACATCTAAATTGAGTCCTGAAACAAAATATGCTTTCACTTAGTATATATGAAATGTGTTGATCATACATAGTGTTAGCATATCTTTGAAAAATAAACCGCTAATACCATGCATGTAAAAGTAAGCAGTTATTATATCTACATGGCAGAAAGAGTTCTGCCCGTTTTACCCTTGTTGACCAATGCAAGGAATGCTGTTCCAATTGGCAAGGGTAAAGTCCGGGTGGACCGCAGTGATGGAGGGATTATCATCGTCCTCCGTATCCTGAATGATGGCCATGACGTCTGGCCAATTGTGGCGACCCCAAATCCGGATACTTGAAACCCGAACTCGGTTCTCCACGATACCATTTCTTTAAGCTGAATAATACTAAATAATAATAATAATATAATTCGAACTTAATTTACATACATCAAAGTTTACTTTCCCAGGTACGTGACCTTCAAAATACATTCCTTACAATACCTGACAATAGATTCCATTGTCTTACTAACTATAACCATTAACTCATACTAATTCTCATTCGAACAGCTTTTCTTTTCCCTTGTTCGTGCCTGAGCCTTCAGGTCGATCGTAGGTAACTGAAAACATTTAGTTTAAGCAAGGATGAGCATTTGAGTGCCCAACAAATAATAGCAATTATATATATAAGCTGAAAGAATATAAGTATTCTCTTTCCATAACACTTCTACAACGAATCGAAAGTTGTGAAGTAATCTGTACTGATAAAAAATTCACATAACAACTCTCTTTCAAATTCTTGAAATTAGGCTCCACCCATGAATAGGGTTTAAGAAACATACTATGAACATTGTTTTTCATTTTCGAAAAGGTTTAGCAGAAATTCATCCGCAAACCGTCATAACTTATGGGCACGGAGGGTGATCACCCCATTTGTACTTCTGTGTTGATCAATACTACATAACTTGAGCGAAATTCATCGCTCACCCTTTGTCCGTAAAGCGCGCAAAAAATTTTCTATTATCGGGATGTTCATACATGCACGGTTCCAAACCCGAAGGTTTTAATCTTGCTCAACAATAATATGTAATTCAACATATATATATATATATGGGTAATTGACAAAGGTGTATCAACATGTGAATAAATGCTATGATTATCCAAGTGGGGACACTTGTATAACCATTTAGAAATCAACTTAACGAATGTATATACGAGCTAACATGTTGATAATCAAAGCGTACATAATCACATGCAGGAATAGAATAATTACGAACTTCTTACTCATGTCCATTGCATAAAGGAAATGCAAAGGTAAGATACTTGCTGATTCAACCGATTACAACTCTCAACTTAGGTTTTATCTCTTTATCACAACCTATCAATAATCGGATCATTAGTTCGATTAGAACAATATATCATAACACATAGTCTTTATCTATTACGATTAACACATAGTCTAATCACGTCATCACATAATCGCGGTGATCATACTTTTAGTTCATATTCTATACTTGAAATATTTTTATACATTTTCAAATATCTCATCCATGCTCTTACGATAGCCTTTTCTTTCTATTATAGAGTTACGACATTTGTCGGCGTCGTCACAACAACTTTATCGAGTAAATCTTGAGTCTAAGATCTTCAGAAATATCGTAAATATTTTTACTTTTAATCATTTTCAATTTTCCGAAAAATTGAAAAATTTAAAATAATTCAAATCATCACTAACTTGGCCTATAGTGACATAAATGTTACTATGGGTGCTCTTCATCAAATCTGGACTTCATAATCGGTTCTCAAGTCAAATTAGTTTGACCGGATATAACTTTCAACGCGTCGGAATCATAATTACATGATTTAAACATTAAACAATTCCATTATCATTAATAATTAATTTATATTAAACTATTAATGAAACCATTGCCAAAATATAAAAGTTATTTATAATAACTCAAACTATTTTTAAAACATTTATATTACCCTTAAATGATTTTTAAAACAATTAAAATCATTTTAAATAATCACCATTAATATATAAATATTAATGTACTATTCATCAAATATTAAAAGTCATTAATTATAACTTAAAATATTTTTAAATCCTTAATATCCTCTTTAAATGATTTTTAAATAAATAAAACCATTTTTAAACTATTTATTTAATAATAATTATTAAATAAACTAAATATCATTAATATTATCTTAATATCATTAATATATAATTAATTAATGAAATTCATCACAAAATATTAAAAGTCATGGGAAATAACTTAAAATATTTTCTTATACCATAATATAATTTTTCATGATTTTTCATGAATTAAAACTATTTTTAAATAATTTATTTAACATTATAATTAAATAAATAAATACCTTTTTATATTCCAAAAATACTAAATATTTTTGAAATATACTCAAAATAATTAAAAACTATTTTTCGAGACTTTAAAATAATTTTTCATAATTTATTTGGTATTTTAATAATTAAAATCTAATTTTTCTAATTTTTAAATCATTTTAGGAAAATCGAGAAATTAAAATAATTAAAATCGTCAAGCTAAAGGCCCTATATAGTGACGAAGTGTATATAGGTGTTCTTGAGCCTACCCAGGATCTTCATAAGGCGAGGCAAGGTGGCTACTTTGACCAGTGAATAACTCTCTCATCTTAACGAATTTGGACAATCTATAAATTGGGTCTTGTAGAGGAAATACAAGACTACAAGATCCAACAATTATAACCTCTAAACAAACATCGGATCTGGATAAATCAGCCATCAAAGTAGCTACCAAAGTCATTCTTCACGAAGAACACGATTCGAGTGCCTACTTTGGACCTCTATAACTTGATGATCGTGTAACTTTTATGTGATCTATCAATTCCGATTATTAGTAGACAACATGTAGGACTACAACTATAACACTTAAAATCATCATAAAAACAAGAAATCAAGCATCTAAAGTATGGTCAAACCTTGTCGGAAAAATTAACACTTAGAAAATTACGGGTACCGCCCGAATTTTTACGGTCAATCTTAAGTCAACCCACTTTGACCTTAAATAACTCTTAATCCATAATATATATGGACCTGATTCTTTTTGGAGGTTAAATACAACATAACAAGCTACACATAAAAACCTTTAGAACACAAAAACATTAAAGATAACCAGAGATATAAGGCCCGACATTTTCCAAAATAATATTTTACGGACACTTAGAATATTTTACGGGTTTGAAGAACAATAGGTCAATCTTAGGGTCAACCCACTTTGACCGCTTATAAATACCAATCTACAATAGCTATGAACTTTATTCCTTTTGGAGATTAAAGAGCACATATCAGGCTACATATAACAACTTTTAAATAACAAAACTCATGATCGACCAAAGAGTTATAAGCCCTGACATTTGATGAAAAATCACAGAATTCGGTTTTTCCAACTTGTTTAAATCTTCAAATTCGTGCACTTTGATGTTATGGGTCAGTGTTTTTACAACCCGAACATTAATAGACTCCTATTACACTACTTTAAACAATCAATTGCATCAATTAACATCGAATCGAAGGATTTCAAAATTAGGAATTTCATACCTTTTCTAGCTTGATTTTTGATTTTTTTGGCTTTGATGCTTCGATTTGTTGTTTGTGATGGTTGGGCTTTGTTTAGGGACCGATATGCTACAATAATTAGTAGGTTTTAGAGAGAGCTTAAGGATGAGAGTTGGATGAATTTTAGTGTACAAAATATATTATCTCTCTCCAATCTATATATAAACCAAGTTAGATGCATTGGATGCTACTCAATGGTTGATTGAATCTGCATAATTGAGTCTTGGATGCTTAATTGGTAGGGTAAGTATGTTTGCCATGCTTTGCTAGCAAGATTCCTCCAATAATACACTAATAATACACTAATAAGCCAAAAGGGCATTTTAGTAATTTAGCATATAATTTCATGGGCATTTTTGTACATAGCAATTAAATGTAGTATTTAATCACTAGATGGTAATTCTTATCATTTACCAATTAATTCTATCCTTTGGTAAATTAAAACTTTTATACATTAACATCGTAATTAAACCCGATAATTTTAAATTAGGGTTTTGATTAAAAAATTAGGGTTTTCTAATTAGGGTTTCTTAACGCCATCAATTAGGGTTTCTAATTGACCATTAGGATTCTCTAATTATCATGTATGTTCTAACACGTCATTACAATCTCTAACTTCAACCGATTAGGGTTGTAATAATTAGGGTTTGTCTGAATTATCGACAAACAACGATAATTAGGGTTTTCTTCTAATTCTGAGCATCTTATACACATAACCTTCATATACACGATGAAACTTCATATACACAGTCACTACTCGGTCATTTCTCATAACTAAGTTTAATAATTAGGGTTTCACAAAGACGGTAATATCTTTATGACCTAATTGGTATCATTGCTCAATATTATCTGTCACTTACATACACATACATAATTATTGTCTTTGTAAAATCATTATAACAATAATATAATATTATTATTCTCATCTCTTGATCACAATCCCAATTCGGGGTTTGGATCTCATATCGACTTCTCTTTCTTTTATATCAAGTTAAAATACTTGATTTAAATATTCGAACAATTCATATAATAAAATATATATTATATAAATTCTAATTATCACTTCATATATTATTTCCAATCATGTTTTCATGGAAAATAATTAATAAAAATATTTCTGCTTACAGAAATTAATTACCATAAAAATATAATTTGTAGTAATTAATAATTCCAAAATTATTTCTAATTTTTCAAGTAATAAATATATTCGCATTTATCGTTCACATTACTAGACACTTATTCTCGTCATTAAATAAATAAAAAAAAATTATACGCAAAATTTCTTATTTATTTTATATAGAAAATCTCGGGTTATTACATTCACCCTCCCTTATAAGGATTCCGTCCCCTGAATCACCGCTTTAAAAACTCTCATATGCGAAAAGGGTACATAGCATATAATCATTGTACATAGATCTCGATCATACTTGATCGAGGCCCGATCTTCAACTATTCTCCATAACGATTGTCTTTCGATAAATGAAATTTGATCTCTAAAAGAACTCAAATTCCTTCCTCAAAATTTCTTTAATAAAGTAATTTACTATATGTATATATACAGGAAAATCATATAAGACACATAAGTTATTCAAATAGCACTGGAGTTACTGCTTTCCAATTGCCATAGTATCTCAGGCAATCTGCTACGATATCTTGAACGACCACCATAATGAAGACACTTACGGTTTATTTGTTGAAATTGTTTTTTACGTTATCGCCTATATCTTCTTGTCATTTCTAGTATTCACATTCCTTATCTCATTTCTCCTCCTTGAAAAATCTTTCACCTTATACTCCATTGATTCACAAATAAAACATTACGCTATACATTCTTGAATTGGGACAATTGGAAGAGATATGTCTCTTACGCCCACAAACTTTCTCTTTATCTCATTTCCCTTTTATCGTATAGGTGATAAAAGTTATCTTTTACCCTTTACATTATCCTAACTATCATAAACGCTTCTCTTGAGTCACTTAATCCTCTATACCCTAGCAATAAGATTGCCTTAAAGTCTTTAGCGTTCGACGTTCGATTATCTGGTTGATCTTACATGGTTTGGTTTTCATTTTTCGTCTCGGTGACATAATCATAAATTATTCTTCATTTCCTTACATTCTAAGCCTCATCATTATCGTTAGACATATAACACAAAATTTTCTACTCAAATAATCATGTATTCCAAAATATTAAATTTTAAAACTTGGTTTACTATATTAACCAATTTTAGGATAAATATCTCGCTACCTTTATAACAACTTACTTCATTAATCCAACTTGTGACACTCATGGTACTTCCAACCATAGCACCTCACATTAATAGAACTTAACATACCATAGCACATATTGCTTTAAACATCGGCTATCCCTTTGTGACTACAACGAATGGATTTAAAATCTTGATCAACATAAAAGTTGAAAATAGTTCATTACTTATCACATATATTACATAACATAACCCATACTACCTATTTACTAAGCCTTCTTTCTCGGACATTCATTAAGCTTCGATGTCCTTCCATTCCACAATTAAAACATCCACCTTGCTTATAGTTGGGGCAACGAGGAGAGGTATGTCCCTCACGTCATAAAAATATAACATATCTTCTTCCCTTTCTTCTTATCAGGTTTTCCTAAGTCAGGATCTTCTATCTTTCTTTTTCCCTTACCTCTCGGAGCTGCACACGATGTGTTGCTTGAGGCTCCCATCTGGTCAATTTGGATCTTAAGCTTATCTTGCTCTTCCATTGTTTCTTTTAATGCTTTTTGCGATTGAATAACTTTTTTCTATCTCCCACAACCTTTCTAGTGAAGAAACCTTGTTCTCCAGATCCTGCACTTTCGTTGATGCTTGAGCAGCTTCAACTTTAGTGTCTGAATCACTATCTGTCAAATCCACCATTTCTGGATCTGATACTACGTTTTCCACTATAGCCACCTCGTCCGATTTGGGTTCTTGGTAAGCTTCTATTTCAGCTGTTGGCCTCGATATTAGCTTGGGGGTATGGATCTGATCCTTCTTATTCCACATATCTTTTCCACCGACATCTACATACATAAGTTACCCTGATTAGCATGTAGTATATATACACAACAATCAAGAGTTCTATATAACGTTGTCTCTTATTTTGTTTGACAATGAATTTATTCAATCCATCTCTATAAACACATCAACGCCTATCTTTCTCTCTAGAAAGGCGACTCCATCCACTTCGTGTCGAATCGCATAAAGCGATGTCTAAAGCTGCTCAAGGTATATATCCCGGTGTCTTTGGCTTCTATCTCAACCTTCAACCGTCCCTATCTCAGTATCTCCTCTGTTCCAACCTCCTCGTAACTCCGCTAACTCCATCTGTGTTTCGGTGAATAGCGTCCTTTATCTTCTTTTTACGAAATCGGGAGAATGCGATTTAGTGCCTCAACTTGCTTTCGACTCTAACCTTTAAGTCATCGTTCCTAACTATCAAATCTCTTATCATCTCTCACATGCATGTACTCCTCGCTAGAGTCCATCGTCTCTTGGGTCAAGGAATTACTATCTTGACTTTCGTCATCCATCCTATGACCACAATAAACGAGACAACATCATTACTGAAATAAAATATATTCATCATTAAAATGAAGTAATATTTTATTTAGTACCACTAAAACTCGATGAATCTTCTCGACTCATCATCTATCTAACATATCCTATAATTCTTCACCAGAGTACTTCGTCTCATGGTTCACTGAATATCTATCTTAACTTTCGTTCTTCATTCTACTAAGGTTATAATTCTTCACCAGAGTTCTTCATCCATTGAATATCTATCTTAACTTTCGTTATCCATTCTACTAAGGTTATAAATCTTCACCAGAGTTCTTCGTCTACTGAATATCTATCTTAACTTTCGTTATCCAATCTATTAAGGTTATAACCTAGGTTTTGCATTCCTAAAGTTTATAACCTACAGCTTTGATACCAACCTGTGGCGACCCCAAATCCGGATACTTGAAACCCGAACTCGGTTCTCCATGATACCATTTCTTTAAGCTGAATAATACTAAATAATAATAATAATATAATTCGAACTTAATTTACATACATCAAAGTTTACTTTCCTGTGCACGTGACCTTCAAAATACATTCCTTACAATACGACAAATAGATTCCATTGTCTTACTAACTATAACCATTAACTCATACTAATTCTCGATTAATGTGACTTTTCTTTTCCCTTGTTAGTGCTCGAGCCTTCGTGTCGATCGTAGAGTAATCGAAAACATTTAGTTTAAGCAAGGATGAGCATTTGAGTGCCCAAAGAAGTAATAGCAATTATATATATAAGTTTGAAAGAATATAAGTATTCTCTTTCCATAACACTTCTACAACGAATCGAAACTTGTGAAGTAATCATCTTGATAAAAATTCACATAACAACTCTCTTTCAAATTCTTGAAATTAGGCTCCACCCATGAATAGGGTTTAAGAAACATACTATGAACATTGTTTTCATTTTGAAAAGGTTTAGCGAAATTCATCCATAAACCAAATCATAACTTACTGACGCGGAGGGTGATCACCCAGATTGTACCTGTGATGATCAATACTACATAACTTGAACGAAATTCATCGCTCACCCTTTGTCCATGAAGCGCGCATAAAAATTTTCCCATTATCGGGATGTTCATACATGCACAGTTCCAAACCCCAAGGTTTTAATCTTGCTCAACAATAATATGTAATTCAAAATATATATATACGGGTAATTGACAAAGGTGTATCAACATGTGAATAAATGCCATGATTATCCAAGTGGGGACACTTGTATAACCATTTAGAAATCAACTTAACAGAATGTATATCTGAGCTAACATGTTGATAATCAAAGCGTACATAATCTGTACAGGAATAGAATAATTCTGAAACTTCTTACTCATGTCCATTGCATAAAGGAAATGCAAAGGTAAGATACTTGCTTGATTCGCTGATTACAACTCTCAACTTAGGTTTTATCTCTTTATCACAACCTATCAATAATCAGATCATTCGTTCGATTAGAACAATATATCATAACACATAGTCTTTGTCTATTATAGTCGAAGACATAGTCTAATCACGTCATCACATAATCGCGGTGATCATACTTTTAGTTCATATTCTATACTTGAAATATTTTTATACATTTTCAAATATCTCATCCATGCTCTTACAAATAGCCTTTTCTTTCTATTATAGAGTCCGACATTTGTCGCCGGCGTCTGAAGCGACTTTATCGGGTAAATATCTGAGTCTAAGACTCTTATCCTATACCTCAACATCTCAGTAATATCAAACATTGTACTTTTAATCATTTTCAATTTTCCGAGAAATTGAAAAATTTAAAATAATTCAAATCTGTCACTAACGGGCCTATAGTGACATAAATGTTACTATGGGTGCTCTTCATCAAATCCTGGACTTCATAATCGGTTCTCAAGTCAGCTAGTTTGACCGGATATAACTTTCAAACGTCGGAATCATAATTACATGATTTAAACATTAAACAATTCCATTATCATTAATAATTAATTTATATTAAACTATTAATGAAACCATTGCCAAAATATAAAAGTTATTTATAATAACTCAAACTATTTTTAAAACATTTATATTACCCTTAAATGATTTTTAAAACAATTAAAATCATTTTTAAATAATCACCATTAATATATAAATATTAATGTACTATTCATCAAATATTAAAAGTCATTAATTATAACTTAAAATATTTTTAAATCCTTAATATCCTCTTTAAATGATTTTTAAATAAATAAAACCATTTTTAAACTATTTATTTAATAATAATTATTAAATAAACTAAATATCATTAATATTATCTTAATATCATTAATATATAATTAATTAATGAAATTCATCACAAATATTAAAAGTCATGGGAAATAACTGAAAATATTTTCTTATACCATAATATAATTTTTCATGATTTTTCATGAATTAAAACTATTTTAAATAATTTATTTAATATTATAATTAAATAAATAAATACCTTTATATTCCAAAAATACTAAATATTTTTTGAAATATACTCAAAATAATTAAAAACTATTTTTCAGGACTTTAAAATAATTTTTCATAATTTATTTGGTATTTTTAATAATTAAAATCTAATTTTTCTAATTTTTAAATCATTTTTTCTGAAAATCGAAATTAAAATAATTAAAAGCTGTCGCTAAAGGCCCCTATAGTGACAAGTGTCGCTATAGGTGTTCTTGAGCCTACCCAGATCTTCATAAGGCGTAAACCGAGGTGGCCTACTTTGGCCGTGAATAACTCTCTCATCTTAACGAATTTGGACAATCTATAAATTGGGTCTTGTAGAGGAAATACAAGACTACAAGATCCAACAATTATAACCTCTAAACAAACATCAGATCTGCAGGATAAATCAGCCATCAAAGTAGCTACCAAAGTCGTTTTCTTCACGAAGAAACGAGAGTGCCTACTTTGGACCTCTATAACTTGATGATCGTGTAACTTTTATGTGATCTATCAATTCCGGTTAGTGTAGACAACATGTAGGACTACAACTATAACACTTAAAATCATCATAAAAACAAGAAATCAAGCATCTAAAGTATGGTCAAACCTTGTCGGAAAAATTAACACTTAGAAAATTCTCGGGTCGCCTGAAATTTTTACGTCAATCTTGGTCAACCCACTTTGACCTTAAATAACTCTTAATCCATAATATATATGGACCGATTCTTTTTGGAGGTTAAATACAACATAACAAGCTACACATAAAACCTTTAGAACACAAAAAAACATTAAAGATAACCGAGATATAAGGCCCCGACATTTTCCAAAATAATATTTTACGGACACTTAGAATATTTTACGGGTTTGAAGAAATGGTAGGTCAATCTTGGTCAACCCACTTTGACCGCTTATAAATACCAATCTACAATAGCTATGAACTTTATTCCTTTTGGAGATTAAAGAGCACATATCGAAGCTACATATAACAACTTTTAAATAACAAAACTCATGATCGACCAAAGAGTTATAAGCCACGACATTTGATGAAAAATCACGAAATTCGGTTTTCCAACTTGTTTAAATCTTCAAATTAAATGCACTTTGATGTTATGGGTCGGTGTTTTTACAACCCGAACATTAATAGACTCCTATTACACTACTTTAAAACAATCAATTGCATCAATTAACATCGAATCGAAGGATTTCAAAATTAGGGAATTTCATACCTTTTTTCTAGCTTCGATTTTTGATTTTTTGGCTTTGATGCTTCCGATTTGTTGTTTGTGATGGTTGGGCTTTGTTTAGGGACCGATATGCTACAATAATTGTAGGTTTTAGAGAGAGAAGCTTAAGGATGAGAGTTGGATGAATTTTAGTGTACAAAATATATTATCTCTCTCCAATCTATATATAAACCAAGTTAGATGCATTGGATGCTACTCAATGGTTGATTGAATCTGCATAATTGAGTCTTGGATGCTTAATTGGTAGGGTAAGTATGTTTGCCATACTTTGCTAGCAAGATTCCTCCAATAATACACTAATAAGCCAAAAAAGGGCATTTTGGTAATTTATATAATTTCATGGGCATTTTTGTACATAGCAATTAAATGTAGTATTTAATCACTAGATGGTAATTCTTATCATTTACCAATTAATTCTATCCTTTGGTAAATTAAAACTTTTATACATTAACATCGTAATTAAACCCGATAATTTTAAATTAGGGTTTTGATTAAAAAATTAGGGTTTTCTAATTAGGGTTTCTTAACGCCATCAATTAGGGTTTCTAATTGACCATTAGGATTCTCTAATTATCTGTGTATGTTCTAACACAGTCATTACAATCTCTAACTTCAACCGATTAAGGTTGTAATAATTAGGGTTTGTCCTAATTATCGACAAACAACGATAATTAGGGTTTTCTTCTAATTACTGGGCATCTTATACATAACCTTCATATACACAATAAACTTCATATACACAAATCACTACTCACCATTTCTCATAACTAAGTTTAATAATTAGGGTTTCACAAACACGGTAATATCTTTATGACCTAATTGGCCGTCATTCTTCAATATTATCTCATCTTCACATACACACGAGTACATAATTATTGTCTTTGAAAATCATTATAATAATAATATAATATTATTATTCTCATCTCTTGATCACAATCCCAATTCGGGGTTTGGATCTCATATCGACTTCTCTTTCGCATATCAAGTTAAAATACTTGATTTAAATATTCGAACAATTCATATAATAAAATATATATTATATAAATTCTAATTATCACTTCATATATTATTTCCAATCATGTTTTCATGGAAAGTAATTAATAAAAACATTTACGCTTCTGAAATTAATTACCATAAAAATATAATTTGTAGTAATTAATAATTCCAAAATTATTTCTAATTTTTCAAGTAATAAATATATTCGCATTTATCGTTCACATTACTAGACACTTATTCTCGTCATTAAATAAATAAAAAAAATTATACGCAAATTTTCTTATTTATTTTATTTAGGAAATCTCGGGTTATTACACCAATCATCGTCTAGGGTGCATCTGTTGGTATGTTCATCATGAACGATGATGCGTATGCCCGACATCATTCGGATAACGTCTTGCTTAATTCTTCGTTCCTCTTCTTCCACTTCGAGATTTGGAACAAAGACTTCTTTCTCCTTCACCAGTACCGGCTTGGGAAATAACATAGCCATTACATTGGCTGGCACCTTTACAGGAGGTTGTGCGGACTCAGAGTTTGAAGGCGAAGATAAACGCCGCATGGTTGAAGCTGAAGGAATCTGCTGATACTTTTGAGGATTCCTGTGACTAGAACTGGCAGAATAGCCTAGTCCAGCTGTTCCAGTTTACTTGGTTAATCGAATTGGGTATTTATTACCCTGGAAATCTTTACCCAGCCCTTGTCTCGGTTTATGACTCAATGACATCATTTTCTGAGTAGCCGACATTACCTCGGCAGAAATCTTGGGTTCGGGTAATGGTATTCCAATAGCATGGTATTGGGTATTGCTTATTTCCAAGGCATGAAAACTGACTGGCTCAACATCTGCATTGGCATTGATGAATGGCATGTCCCCGTGTTGAGGATACTCTGGTTCAACGTTGACCATGACCAGGCTATTATTGATAATGTATTTCAACTGTTGGTAAATAGTAGAGGGGATTGCCCCAACCATATGGATCCATGGTCATCCCAAGAGCAGGTTGTATCCCGAGTCTATCTTGAGTACGTGGAAAGATACGCAGAATGTATGAGGACCAATTTCGATTGGCAGCTGAATTACTCCGACCGAATTCCGGCGGGCTCCATCAAAAGCTTTGATGATAGCATGGCTACTCCGAATTCGGTTGAGATTGATATTCATCTTCACCAAGGTAGCATATGGACAGATATTTAGAGATGAACCTCCATCTATTAAAACTCTAGCTAGCATCTATCCGGAGGACAAGACCGCAATGTGCAACGGTTTGCAATGACTGGTCCCCTCGGGCGGTATGTCATCATCAGTGAAGGATATCACATTGTTGTTAAAAATGTGATCAACCAAATGTTGAAATGTTGAGGCATGAAAGATTCAACGGGATTTTCTTCTTCTATTATCTCTTCCTTTGCCCACCATGGTTTGTACGAGGCCTCTTTATCATATTGATCATTGTCGTGGATCCGACTACCTAGGGGACATTGGTGTGCAAATTTCACTGAATTTTTCAACTCTAACTGAGAAGGCACTTGGGGTATAATACAAGTTGGCTCATGCTCTTCATTTTCCATACCCCCAGTTGTTTCCTCAATGTCAACTCCTTTAAGTTCATCCAGTGGTATGTGCACTTCTGGCTCTCCATCGATTTCATCATCCATGTCATAGCACCAATTGTTTTGAGGGTGATTGTTCAATGCTTCGAACAATTGATCCATCTGATTCTGCAGCTTTTGAATTGACCTTTCTTGCTCAATCATCATCTCCTCAGTTGATGCTACAAATTTGAACCCCAAATCCTCCAATCTTGAATTATTTTTTTCAGTTTCGAAATCCATGTATTGAGGACCATTCATTGAGGAGTTAATGAGTTGTTCCATCTATCTGTTAAGATTTTTGCTTGATAACTCCTGACTCATCATCATCTCTTCATGGTCTGCTAGGCTTTTTGACATGAATTCCTTCAACCATGAATTTTCCTCTTGTTGTGTTGAAGGTGGATATAAGAAATCTGGTTGATATGTTGGACTTGAGATGCAGTATTGATCTTGATATTTATAACCCCATTCATAATCTGAGTGATACCCCCAACCTTGTTGATAATCAGGATAACCATCGTTGTTGAAGAAATCACCCCCAAACTGCACTTGTCCAACCTTGATGTTGCACTGATAACTCGGATGCTCGCCAGCACAGTATTCACATGTAACTGCTATCTCTCGAATAGGTTGCTCTGCAAGAACATCCAACCTCTCCGAAAGTTTTTCAATTTGTCCTGACAATGTAGAAAATACATTGAGTCCCTCAGTGCTTATGTCCCTTGGTTGAGTCCTATTTGCATTAGGCCCTTGATAAGAAAAGTCACCCATGGTACCTGCAACCTAAAACAAAATAAAAATAGAAATGAGAAATGAATAGAATTGTCTAAGTCATACAATATAGCTTTAAACTAATGATAAATATCTAAATTAACGCCTTTCCCCGGCAACGGCGCCAAAAACTTGTTGCCTCTTTTATAGTTCTTATAAAAGAGATCTAACTCATGCAAGTATACACGGGTCAACAAGTAATACAGAGTAAGTAAAATATCGATCCCAAAGAGAAAGTTGTTAACTTAGACTATTATGCATTAATTAACTCACTATACTTATATGATAAGACTATGGACTTAATGGGTGATTTGAACTAACTATGATTACCAACTACAAATAAGAATATAAATGAACTAAATATAATATGGAAACAATGGGATCCTAACTTCATTCAATATTTCATTCAATCGCCATATGTCATGCAAGAAGTGTTCACATATCACAGGATAATAGCCAAGGGCATAAAAGCGAGTTATAATCATTTTCCAATGCACTATAACCAACTCACATATCATCTACAGATGTTAGAATCTATGTAATCACCAATACCATCACAATTAACATATTCCTATGCGCAATTGCAATCCTATTGATTTTAAGCACAACCCTTATTCTAGCTCATACTAAGAAAACAAAGATATTCCTATCTGTTTCACAAAATATGCAATCCCCATATTCAAGCATGCTATCATGATTTCATCCATATTCATATGTTCATTTCCAATTCCATACAAATACTAACATGAAGATTATCAGTCATTCATACATACAAACCAACCATGATAGATAATCCATATGATATGCAAAACAAATATAACATTTAGATGTGCAACCAAATTACATATTAAAATCTGTTAGGATCCCATAATGGAGTTTAGTTCATGGCGGAACCAAAAACCATTATGGGATCAAGGCTAAACATGATCAAGAAACAAACGAATGGAAGAAAGTTAGAATGATCAAACCCAATCGTTGAATAGAAACCAATGATTAACTATTAAATCCACAAAGAATTCTCATAAGCAATAATTAATATCCACGATGACAGAGATCTCTAAGAAGAAGTAGAGAAAAATAGACGTTATGGCTTTCTCCTACGTTGGAATCTCTCCCAAGGTGTAAACCCTAGTTTTTACTATGAAAAGAGAGAAGATGGAAGTAGCTATCTAGCCCCCAAGGGGTGGAATATGTCTTACATAATGATAATATGTCTAATATATAAGCCCTAATTGAATCCCCCCACTCAATCACGCTTCAATTGCTCTATTTAGTGAAAAGTCAGCTCTGGTCATCGCCTTTAGAAATCGTCACATGCACACAAGACGCAGGCGCTCAACTTGCAGAAAGTTGCATAAAATCGCGTTTTTTTGGCTGAGAGTCGCGCGGCCGCGCGCTAGTTCGCGCGCCCGCGCGCGGGTGATTTTCTGCTGCAGCGTGCTCTGGTAAAATGGCCATAACTTTTGATCCGGGAAGAGTTACGAGGCTTACCACCTATCAAATCGAAGATATCGACGAGATCTACAACTTTCATTCTTTGATGATTGACAAATTCTTGCCGGATGAAGATTGAAATCGAGATGGAAGGGACTGCTATGAAAATGGCGAATCAAAACAGCGTAGTTTGACGTCCGTCGGTACAACGATCATAACTCTTGCATCCGAACTCCGATTAGAGAGATTCAAGATGTTCCGGAAAGCTATGAAGACGCTCTACAATGTAAGATAAGTTCCAAACCAAGAACATGAAGTAACATGAAAGCCCAAATGATGTCCGGATTGCCTTTTCTTTGCATTTTCTTTGCGTTTCCTTACAATAATCGTTCACACCACTTCCAAACATAAAATATACAAAATAAACACAAAATGCATGAAAAGTAACTAAGACACATGAATATAAGTAACTAATTCAAGTAAAAGATACCGGATAAATGCATAAAAAATCCACTTATCAGTCCCCTCGGGCGGTATGCCATCATCAGTGAAGGATATCACATTGTTGTTGAAAATGTGATCAACCAAATATTGAAATTTTTTCGTATCAACTGATGTTGGTAGATAGGCTTCTTCTAAAACCTTCAACAAGACCTTCCGGTGATTCTCGGAAGTTAGGACCAAGTCCAAAATTGATATTTTTTGTGGAGCTTCTTTTAATCTTAAAACTACCGTCGCTTCGTTATGACCCATAGTGCGGAGGAATTTTTCAATATTCTCCATGGGTATTTTTCTCTTTGATTTGATGGTAGACTTCATCACCCGTTGGGGAAGATACAGTGGATTTTCCTTCGACACTGTAGCAGTTGTATGTGAGGTGGATCCTTCACCTTCTCGCATAATTCCACGGAACTTTCATGCAAGCTAACAATAGGATATTGTGCTCTGCATTTTAAAAGTTGATTGGCTCGAGCGCCACTTTCAAAGGATTGTTGCTTCCTTGAGTTGAATTGTTGGCATTGTGAGTATTTTGTTAGCCCCATCAGGTTCAGTGGATATGACTACTACCATACTCTTCCACTTAGTAGGACCTGTATTCTCACTTGCACGTAACACAGTATCATCGTCTACTAAGTGCAGGACACCACTGTCAATTAGATTTTGGATAAGGTGGCGGAGTGCCCATCATTCTTTTGTGCTGTGACCGCGAGACTGGGAGTGATATTGACATACTCCATCCGAATTGTACCGTCCTGAACGAGGGTTGATTGGAGGTAGAAGGGAACTGATCCTTCCTTCATTGATTAACATATGAAGGATTTCCTCCATAGGTTTGCCTAGATAGGTGAATTCCCTTTTGTTGGCAAAATCCCGACGGGCTTTGGCATTTGCTCTCTTTGTCACTTTGTCTTCCAACATTTCATTTTCTAAAAATGACGAGGGAATATTCATGACAAGAGGTAGGAGACTGGCATGCTCCTGGCTGAGTAATTGATGTGTCACTTAATGCTTATAAGTCACTAGCTCCGCCAATTGTTCAATTTGCTTACATAGAGCTTTCATCTTTCATTCCATTGTGAACTGGAACTTAGCATAATCTCATTTGTCATCACCGTCTTTGAGGGTCTGGGAGGATTCACAATTGAAATTGGAATTCTGTCCGTTACTCAAATTTATCATGTTGACCTCTTCTTCTTTGTGCTGAGGAAGAGGGTTGTCTTGAACGTGAGGCTAATCTGGTTTGGTGACCACGATTTCCCCATTGTCTATCAGGTCCTGGATCTTGTGTTTCAAGGCCCAACAATCCTGAGTATCATGTCTAGGTGCCCCGGCATGATAAACACATTTTTGAGCAGCATTGAAACCCCGTCCATTAGGGATGGCTGGTGGAAGAAGATGTGTAATTTTCTTCTGTGTTGTCACAAGATTAAGAATGTTCTCGAGGGTATCCCTTAAGGGTGTAAACACTCGAGGGCGTTTAACTTCTCCACCTTTTGGTATTGGAGGGTTCGTAGACTGTGCTTGAAAGGGAGCATAGTTTCTCCTATGAATAGGCATGTTCTGATTGCCTTTTTGACCCTGTAGTATCAGGGAAACATCTTCCTCTTTCTTTTTATGGACCCTACAGGGGTTGTTTCCATAATTTCTCGGATCGGATTTGATCAAGAACAACTTTAAGGCGCTTAGAGTCGAATCTTTTCAGGACTTCAATCCCATTTCAGCCATCTCCCCATGTTTAACCATTTCAGAAAATGGTTTGCCGATGCCGGCTAAAACTCTCATAGAACGAAGCTTCTTGTATGTCTATGAAAGTCATGACCATCTCTAATTCTGTCATGGAAGGATTAACTTGGGCAGCCAGACGTCTCCACCTTTGAGCATAGTCTCTGAAAGACTCGTTAGACTGTTTCTTGATCTTGGTAATTTGATACTGATCAGGAGCCATTTGAGATTGAAAGTTGTATTGAGTGAGGAAAGCATGTGCTAGCTCTTCCCAGCTATGAATCTTTGAATTGTCTAATCTTGTGTACCACGAACGGGCTTCTCCAGTTAGACTTTTCTGGAACAATTGCATTCTGAGCTTTTTGTCCTCTGCATAAGATCCAAGTTCTCCAATAAACACCTTTAAATGTGTGTAAGGATCTCCTAACCCGTCATATTTTTCAAAGTTAGGAGTTTTAAACTTTTCTGGATAATGAATACCATGGAAAATGCAAAGATCAGCATATGAAACACTCCCGTGTGTTCCAATTCCTTTTATAGCACGAAGGGTCTCTTCCATTTGGAGGACTTTCTTTTTGATGTCACCAGTGTCTGGATCTCCAGTGGGATGGGCACCATCATGAGTTTTGTTGGTCGTATCCAACCTGCAGCTTGAGTATTGTAATGACCGGTTCCCCACTTATGTGGAGGATTCAAATATACGGGTATTTTTGGACCCTGATTGGACTGGTGTAATTCTTTGAGTAGAACAGCCAAATCTGTAATTTGTTTGCTTAATCCGTCGAATTCTTTACGAGAAACTGGATTAAGTTTAGTCTGGTCGGATGACGACATGATTGACTGTAGGCCTGCTGCCTTTTTGGACTTTGATCGAGTAGTAGGTCCGATTGGTTCCCTACAAAAGACTTGCATAGTTTAGTCTTTAGGGAATATAAATTAACATGCTATGTGATGTGTCCATTTTAGGAATTTTATCCTGCAAAATGGATGTCAGCTATTTGTAGCATGTTAATATGTATGTGTACACATTTCTTCATATTTCTCATTACATGGAGATAGATATGGAATGTAATTACAAGTAATTGTGTTTACAAGTAATTGAAATGAGAGCATGAAGAGACTTTCCTCCGTTTTGGGTTTATCAGAGGCTGACCTATCTTAGGTTACTCTCGTGGCTTTTTGGCATGAAGGTTCCCAAATCATCGCAATCTACTTGACGGAAAGTTAATCCGATCTTTTAACTGGAGCGAATTTGGGTGGTGCCTTTCCTGAGCCTCAGAGAATTAGTCTTCTCACGAGTCCAGTAATCAAACACCGACGGGATAGCCTCCTGGTGGAGGGACCACACAACATACATTCACATACATCGCGTCTCACCGTACGATAATGATGACATGTGCGAAGCACTAATATCACAAGCAGATATGGTGCGAAGCACTAATATCATAAGCAGTTATGGTGCAAAGCACTAAGTGCAATAAGGAAATGCATTCGTACAAATTCATCAAATGTAAATGCAACATCCACACACAAGCAGATAATAGTTTTGAAAAGATTATAATAGCGGCTTAAGTCCTCTTACTGGTGTCCCCAGTAGAGTCACCACCTGTCGACGTCGGGAGTTTTAGATGTCCCTTTCCGTTACTTGTTCTTTGGTTTTCTCATTTTAAGTGAGATTTGTTTGAAAAAACAAGTGAAAAAGGTCCGACATTTATAATGTCTACGATGGACTGTTAAGAGTCGCCAGTTGGTTTTTTAAATGGTTGTACCAACACAACCGAGAAAAGGTTTACACATTGACCCAGTGATGTGGCACTACTAAACGGGTCGGTGAAACTGAGATTCATTAGGGTCTGGGGACTTGGTTATGCGGAGGGAAGGTGTTAGGCACACCCCGACATACGTGTTACCACGGTGACCGCCTCTTTTCAAGAAACCATTATCTGAATGTGTATGTGTGTGGGTTAATGTGCTGTTATTTGGAAGTAGTGCGAGGCGTCGTTCGCACCTATATACACAGGGTTTGAATTTATGTAAAAATTCAATTTTAAGCAAGATATGACAGTGATGTTTCATAAAAGAGGTTTTTCAAACCACGATGCTCAATAGTAATTGAGACCTTTTACACTCCCATTTTATTAAGTGTTCGACTTGATTGATTTTATTTTACTTAATCGCGAGGCATCCGTATGAAAATAATGTACAAAATAATGCCGACTTCCTCATTGTATGGAAACCATCCGAGGAAATTCAGACACCGCAGAATAATTTACAAGTCGCTTTAAATTGAAATGTCCATCACGGAACCGAATCTATATCCAATAAAATTTGAATCAGTGATCACATGATTCCTAGGCGCCAAGATCTTCGCAATTTGTATGAAAGCGATGGCGGTATATATATAAAAAAGTCAGTAATATATATATATGACATGATCACCAACCACGAAGCACCTCCATGGGGATCGAAATGTAAATAAAGTTGTAAAAAGCTATCAACCGCCACCAAGGAAACTCCAAAGGGACAAAACATAAATAAAGTCAGAAAGTATCAACCGCCACGGAGGAAACTCCAGACGGGACAAAATGTAAAGAAAGCTGTACAAAGCGATCAACTGCCACAAAGTAAACTCCAGGCAGGAAATATAAAGAAAGCTGTAAAAGCGATCAACCACCACGAAGTGAACTCCAGGTGGGTCGAATATATATATATATATATATGTATATAAGCAATAAACGCACCAGATGTAAAATCCAGCTCATCGAATGCAGTCCGAATACAGTTCATATATATAAGTATATATATATATATATATATATATAAAAAGAGTTAACGTATTGGATGTAAAATCTGGCTCATCGAGCGAGTTCGACAACCGCTCATATATATAAGTATATATATATAAAAAGCGCGAGTAAATGCACCGGATGTAAAATCCAGGCTCATCGAACATAGTCCGACACACAATTAATATATATTAATATATATACATTAAAGTATTAAACGTTCAAGACCGAAGTCTAGGCTCATCAAACAAAGTTTGACACAATTCATATATATATATATATATATTAAAGCAAATAAACGCTCGGCATCAAGTCTAGGCTCAATCGAGGCATAACTCAATAATGTTAGTCCGGATATATATATATATATATATATATATATATATATATATATATATATATATATATATAAACCTAAATGAAAACCACGGACCAAAGTCCGTGCAAATGTGCTGTGACATGACTCTCATCGTGAAGAAGGGTGTGTGTGCGAGAGATGAAGAAAAAGGCTTTAAAGTGTGTGAGAAGGCTTACGATTGGTATCAAAGAAGACTTCTATATCTTTAAAGTGGGTAAACACTGGCTTTTGTAGGTACCAAAGAAGCTATATTTTAGCTCACAGATGTTTAAAATGAGAAAGTACACTGTATGGGGTGAGTGCAGAGCAAATTGGGCAGGGCTTCCTCGCCGTTTTCTCTTGCAAAATGGCAACCCCAAGCCCTCTATTTATAGAGGATGGAGCTGCGTTTTACTCTGCTTAGTCGAAGTCATGAGTTTACCAGAGGTAACTCAGGTGGGCCCGTTTTCTCGTGTCGGTCGTCTCGTAAGACGTGCACTCGAGCAATTTGTAATGTCCGCTCGAACTTTTAGAAGTGCAATCCTGGCATCCGATTGAGGTATACAGGACCTATTTCAGACCGCCGTTTTCGAGAGTTGTACAATGGCATAGGATTATAGTTTGTATAAAGTCATTGAAGATGGGACGATGCCCTCCGGTCTTCAAGCTTCAAATTCTATCCATTACCCCGCACAATAGTCACTCGGGATTGGTTAGTCTTGTGGGACAATGTTGTGTAGAGATGTTAAGACGACGTGGCGTGGCATCGCGTTGACTAGATGATGATGTTGCCCCTCACCGGTATTATCACCTGTTTGGGCTGATAAAGCAGACGTTGCTCAGAGCTTCGCTGAGATTGGACTGCTGCATTTATTGAAGGTCCTCATTATCATCTTTGAGGTGTGCCTGTCCTCCCAGTGTTATCTCCGGGTTGGTACAGTGTATCTCGTTGTTAGCGCCGAGATTGAAGCTGATCGCATTTGAAACAAGCATTTCTGGGGTTATCGTCAAAACTGCATTCCTTAGAGTTATCACCAAGGTTGGTGGCTATTCCCATGGTTGGGACTGAGACTGGATACCTCGGGGTTGATGCTGAACTTTCGGTAGTATCCGGTATAGATATGGATTGTCTCTCAGGGTTCCCTCTTAAAAGTTGAATCTGTCCTCCTGCAATGTTAGCGGCAGTAGTATAGAAAATTTCGAGTGTCTACATTGGTGATCTGCTTTATCCACGTCTGCCCCTTAAGTGGTTTTGGCTCTCCAATAAACTTTGGTGGTCCCAGCTCCTTGAACTGTTTAGCGGTGACCGTCGGAGAGTTGCCAGTGTTTCTACCTGCATTTTGAACAGGAGTCGTTCTCGCCTGATGTTGCATGAATTGCATAAAGCCTCTGAACATCCCATTGTTCATCATTTGGTCAGCGTTGTTGTTTTCCTGAGGATTATTGCCATCCTGATGGACATTATCATGGGCATTGATCGTTGGTGACTCAACGGTCTTATGTGCTTCATTGCTTATCTCAACATTTTTGGATGCCATTTTCAAATACTGCCACAAAACAAGGGTTAATTGACATGTCACATATTATTCCTATACTCTGACCGACCAATTAAATACCAAATAAACTTAGGTAGGTCATACTAGCAAATGAATTTCCCGTCTCTCCCCTCCTAGTTCTTGTCTCACATCTCAGCCAGGGATCATATCCCTAAGCTTTGATACTAACTGTGACGCCCCCAAAATAGGTATACATCACCCATCTTGAGTCGCCAAATACATGGTACAAAATTCAAATACAACTTAATAATACAACTGTCGTGTAAAATATGACAAAACATAAACTGAGAGTTTTAATATGAATATTGTCTTGTAGACAGTATTCAACTCAAATGGAGTCCTTAATACATTTATTATCACACTATTTCATAGAATAGTGAGGACTACTAATGCTATCATCTGGACCGTCACTCCGTTCCCCGACTAGTCCCAGCTATGTTCTCATTTCTTGAAGATAACAATGAAAGCAAAAGGGTGAGCTCAACTAGCCCAGTAAGAAATATTATGACTAAGATAATGCAGAATAATTTATCGTTAGCCTTCAACAGTGTTAAACTAATAAGATATAACAAACATCAAGTTTAACTGCAGCGGAACAAGCAATCCATTAGAAGAGTCAAGTAGAGCATAAAATCTACTATCTTCTATGATTTAAAAGATTTTTCATCACTTTTATCGCTGAGACTCAACTTAATAAATAATCCACATCATTGAATTACCCATGCACTATGGCCAAGGATATTCTTTAGTATCACGACCACAAATTATCTATACACTACGGGCCAAGGATATTCGTCTATTAATCAATGGTCATGATCATGCCATCAACTGTCCATCAATGCACTACGGGCCAATGAGGACTTTTACCACATCATTTGTAACATTACGATCATGATTATACCGAATAATCCCTGGTCATATTCATACCAAGTCCATCTATGCACTACATGCCACAAATGACTTTCAACATAATATAAACATGAGGATGATGACAATGATATAAGAATTCAATAAAACAAGTTCAAGGATAAATTTTTAAAGATTTATAATATAATTTATCCAGAATTCAATATTGTCCAAATTGTCAACATGAAACTGCTTTGTGGAGTAAAATTCAAGAATGATAATTTATCAAAAATGATTTGGACGGAAAAGAAATCAATTTTTGTTATGAATATTACTTCGGGTGAATAGTACCCAAGTGAATAGTACCCCGTGAATAGTACTTCAGGAATAGTACTATATACTTTGTGAATAGTACTTTTGTGAATAGTATCGTATAAATGGATAGTACTCATGGACAGTACTCCGGCATGAAAAACTTAAAATTTAACAAGGATGTATAGAAAATATCCTTGTGAAGCGATACTAGATGAAGCGCAAATTTTAAGGATATTCTAGTAATTTCACGGAATATAGAAGCAATACTTTAACCGAATGATGGTATAATCAGGAATACGAGACGGAATAATATTACTCACATACTACAGAGTATGGAAGAAAATATTATTCCTATGAATTCTGAACAAAATAATATCCCTTACCTCAGAAGAAGACTAGATACTGGAATAGTGAGGCGACGAGACTTACATTCTACTTTCTCTCTAAAGCTTCTCTCTCTATAAATGCTCTTGTGAGTCTTAGTGAATTGGTGAGAATGAAAGAAGAATGAGCTTCTATTTTTATAGGAAAATATAGTTTCGATAAGTGCACGTTTTGGGGCTCAAAATATTACAGTATAATACCTTCATCTTTTTCTTCATTTTTAATTTAATCCTACAAGTATTATCAAACTTGCACCACCTCCCCTAATAGTACATCTTGTGAATCAATAGTACAATCATGTGAGTCAATAGTACAATTATGTGAAAAAATAATTACAGTATAGTACCTCATCTATACCTCCATTTTTAATTTAGTCATGTAAATATTATCAATCTTACACCACCTCCCCTAATAGTACATGCATATGAATCAATAGTACACACATGTGAACAAATAGTTGTAAGCATGTGAATTAATAGCAATTAATTGCTCATTTATCTGATTAATTACCCGATTGGTCAATATAGCCTCCAGGCATTATCGAAATAGATGTCGATTTCCACTAACACTAATAATCTCAACATAATGGAAATATCAATTTTATCTTTAATCAACACGAACCTATTCATCATTAATATTATAACTCACAATATTTAACAACCAGATCATTCCCAGGAAAGAGGGGGCTTTTTGATAAGGATTTCTCCCTATTGGCGCGCAATTAGGTCACCAAACCTCTCCTTTACAGAACTTTCTAGACATTGTCAATATTGCAAATAATAATATGAATAACTTTGTCATATCAATTATTGATTTAATAATATAAAATATTATGTAGATGATACTGTGATAATTATTGAATCAATAATATGAAAGATATTATGCACCAACTACTGTAGCAATAATTGAGTATAACTGAGTGACTTCTCACATAAGCATCAATAATCAATACCGTGTGCTACTATGCAATCACGCGTATTACTGTACTTTTACCACCGGGTAGTTCAACAGTTTAACGGTAAAACTTTCACCGTTATTTTTATAAAAAGATAATTCTGTCGTTTTCTAACTACGACAATACTTTCGTTATGGGGTCCACCAATGATTGTGCCATCGTACGAATATTCCCTGTTAAAACGAATATTCCCCAACCAATCGAATATTATATAGCCACTTGCTTACTTTGCGAAATTTGTAAATATTACCCACAACTATAACATTATATCAAATCAACACCATAATATTCCAAAATATATTTCAAGAAAAATTAATCTTTATTCATAAAAGTTGGGGTCTTACAACCTCCCTTTCTTATGAAATTTCGTCCTCAAAATTAAGGTGCATACCTGGTATGTCGAAGAGGTGAGGATACCTTGACTTCATTTCATATTCTAACTCCCAGGTCATTTCCTCAACATCGTGGTTTCTCCAAAAAACTTTGACTTGAGGTATAACCTTGGAGCGTAGAATATGATCCTTCTTATCCTAGATTTTAACAGGTACCTCCTCATACATTAAATCTTCCGCTATCACGTCCGGTTCTAATTTAATAATGTGGTTCGGGTCTTTCACATATTTACGTAACATAGATATATGAAAAATGTTATGAACATGAGACATACATGGCGGTAAGGCGAGTCTATAAGGCACAGTTCCTACTCGATCGAGGATTAAAAATGGGAAAATGAATCGAGGATTGAGCTTTCCCCTCTTTCTAAATCTCGTAACTTCTTTCCATGGTGCAACACATAACAACACATGATCTCCAATATTGAATTTCACATCCTTTCGATGAAGATCAACATAACTCGTTTGTCGATCTTGTGAGGTTTTTATACGTTGTTGGATCGTTTGAATCTTTTTCGTAGTCATACGTACCAACTATGGTCAACAACGTTGCTTCACCCACCTCATCCTAGCATACTGGAGAACGACACTTTCTTCCATACAACACCTCAAATGGAGCCATGCCAATACTTTTTTGATAACTGTTGTTGTAGGAAAACTCCACCAATGGTAAGAACTTGTCCCAACTTCCTTTGAAGTCAAGGACACAGAGTCTTAATAAATCTTCAAGAGTTTGAATAGTCCTCTTCGACTGCCCGTCCATTTGAGGATGATATGCCGAACTAAATCGTAAATCCGTGCCCATAGCTTTTTGCAAACTAACCCAAAATCGTGAAGTGAATCTTAGGTCTCGATCAGAAACTATGGATACTGGCATACCATGCAATCTTACAATCTCGTTTATATGCATACGAGCAAGACATTCAAGTGTATAAGTTTCTTGTATCGATAAGAAATGAGCAGACTTGGTCAATCTATCAACAATGACCCAAATCGCATCTATGCCTTGAGAAACCTTGGGAAGACGAGTAACGAAATCCATGATAATGTGCTCCCACTTCCATTTTGGAATTTTAAGCGGTTGTAATGGACCTTTTGGCACTTGATGCTCCGCTTTGACTCGTTGACAAGTTAGACACCTTGAGATAAATTCCGCTATCTCTCTTTTCATATTGCTCCACCAAAATGTATGTCGAAGATCATGATACATTTTGGTACTCCCAAGATGGATTTCAAACGGTGTGTTGTCCACCTCCATCATGATTTTATACTTCAAGTCAGAATCGTTAGGAACAAAAAGTCTAGAGTTGACTCGAAGTATTCCTTCTTCATCAATTCTTGTTTCCAGAATAGCACCTTCTTGCACTTTCTTCCTCATACGCATCAGCTCCAGGTCTATAGCTTGAGCAGCTTTAACTTTATTGAGTAAAGTCGGTTCTACTTTTATATTCGCCATCATCACATGGGTCCCTGGAGTCTTTATCTCTATCTCCATCCTTTGTAAGTCATACAAAATGGGCCTTTACATTGACAATATCACACTTGTACCCGCATATGATCTTCTACTCAATGCGTCTGCTACTACATTCGCTTTTCCAGGATGGTATTGAATGGTATGATCGTAATCTTTCAATAGCTCAAGCCATTGTCATTGCCGCATGTTTAGTTTCTTTTGAGTCAAGAAATATTTGAGGCTTTAATGATCCGTATAGATCTCCACCTTCTCTCCATACATGTAATGCCTCCAAATCTTAAGCGCAAAAACGACAGCTGCCAACTCTAGATCATGAGTAGGATAATTCCTCTCATATTCTTTGAGTTATCGTGAGGCATAGGCTATGACTTTCCCATGTTGCATGAGGACACACCCTAAACCTTTGCACAAGCATCATCAGATATAACAAATCCTCCGAACCACCGGTATTGTCAAACAAAGTCTTTGAAATGAGCCTCCTCTTGAGTTCTTGAAAACTCTTCTCACATTCCTTGCTCTAACCAAATTTTGTATCTTTTCGAGTCAGCTGAGTTAATGGAGTAGCGATTCGAGAAAATCCTTCCACGAACCTCTGGTAATCACCAGCTAAGCTGATAAAGCTACGTACTTCGGTCACTGACTTAGGTTGCTCCCAGCTTTGAATTGCTTCAACCTTTGCCGGGTCAATAGATATTTCGTGATTTGATATTAGGTGCCCAAGGAATGCTACTTTTGCAAGCTAGAACTCACATTTCTTTCACTTGGCATATAACTTATTTTCACGAAGCTTTTGGAGTATCAGCCTCAGGTGTTGCTCATGATCTTCACGGCTTTTGGAGTAAATGATAATTTCATCAATAAAGACGACCACAAAGTGATCCAAATATTCCTTGAATACTTGGTTCATCATATCCATGAAGGCAGCAGGAGCATTAGTCAATCCAAAAGACATGACTAGGAATTCATAATGCCCGTACCGAGTTCTTAAAGCAGTCTTTGGAATATCATCAGTTTTAATCTTCAACTGATGATATCCAGAACGAAGATCGATCTTTGAAAAGAATTTGACGCTTTGCAACTGGTTAAATAGGTCATCAATTCGAGGCAACAGATATCTATTTTTGATGGTGACATGGTTCAACTCCCAATAATCAAGACAAAGTCGCATACTCCCATCTTTCTTTTTCACGAATAGAATAGGAGCACCCCAAGGAGATGTACTAGGACAAATGAAACCGATGTCTAACAATTCCTGTAGTTGGGTTTTTAACTCCTGAAGTTCAATAGGAGCCATTAGATATGGGGCTTTAGAAATGGGTTTTGTACCGAATTCAAGGTCGATATAAAATTTAATTTCACGCTCTGGGGGTAGGCCAAGAAGTTCTTCAGGGAATACGTCAGGAAATTTATTAACAATAGAAATATCATTCAAAACTGACGTATTTTTGTTTAAATCTATGACATGAGCTAAGAAATGTTGACATCCATTTTTGAATAAACGAATAGCTTTATGGCTTGAGATGACCGTGATTGATTTTAATGGTTTAGTCGCTTGAATTCGCATAATAGGTTGATTAGGAATATGAAAGCTAACAACCTTACGAAAATAATAAATTTTAGCATGATGAATAGTTAACCAATCAATCCCTAGAATCACGTCAAATGCAAGTATTTTTAAGGAGATAAGATCGATAGGTAACGTGCGGTTACCAATTTGAATCAAACAAGACTTATAAACAGTGGATGTAATGAAGGTTTCTCCCAACGGAGTTTCAATAGATAAGTCAAAGTCTAATTTCTCTGGAGTCAAATTTAAACGTTGAGCGCAAGTAGGAGAAATAAAAGAATGGGTAGAAGAATTATCAAATAAGGTATATACTTATTTAGAGTTTATGATAAGCTTACCCGTGATGACCTCGTTCGGGTTCCTTGCTTTCTGGGAGGTCACAACAAACGTTCTCCCTTGAACTATTGGTTTTGACTTGTTTGGGACGACATTTGGTGTCACCATTCCAACTGGACTTGGCTTCCCAGTATGATAAAATCTAGCTAGGTGACCTTCTTTTCCACAATTGTAACACGTTTTGGACTACTACGCACTGTTTGGACTGATGTGTCCCTCCCCTCCGAATTTGAAGCATATGATAGGTGGTCGTTCTCCTTCCTTAATAACAGGTGCTGGTGATGACGTCTTTCCATCATTGTTGAATCTCCTCTTCTTGAAATATCCACTTTTATTGTCTTGGCCATTATTACTACAGAAGTGGTTACCATTTTTGGCATGTTGATTCCTTCCACGTTTGTCGTCACCGTTTCGATAACTGTTACCACTGGTATTATCATTTTGCCGGCTGCTTTCTCTTGGTTGGGTTGACTCATTATCGCGCTCTAATAACTAAGTCCTATTTACAATATCTGAATACAAACATAGTTTGTGAGAAATTAAGTATTGACGTATCTCGGGTTTCAAACCTCTTAGAAACATCCGCGTCATTCTCTCCTCATTATCAACCAAGTGGGACACAAATCGGGACAACTCAGCAAACTTAGCTTCGTACTGTGACACGGTCATATTGTTCTGCTCCAACTTGATGAACTCTACCTCCTTCATGTGACGAATACTTTTGGGAAAGTACTTGTCGATAAATAGTTCTTGGAACTTCTCCCAAGACATCTTCAGTTAGGCAGGTTGAGTACGCTTTACCGATTCCCACCAGTAGTCTGCCTCTCCTCGCAACATAAAGGTGGCAAAGGGAAACTTTTGCTCCTCGGAGCATTCCAAGACATCAAATATCTTGGTGATCTGCTTTATCCACGTCTCCGCCTTAAGTGGTTTTGGCTCTCCAATAAACTTCGGTGGTCCCAGCTCCTTCAACTATTTAGCGGTGACCGTCCGAGAGTTACCTGTGTTTCCACCTGCATTTTGAACAAGAGTCGTTCTCGCCTGATGTTGCATGAATAGCATAAAGCCTCTGAACATCCCATTGTTCATCATTTCGTCAGCGTTGTTATTTTCCTGAGGATTATTGCCATCCTGATAGACATTATCTTGGGTATTGATCGTTGGTGACTCAACGGTCTCATGTGCTTCATTGTTTATCTCAACATTTTCGGATGCCATTTTCAAATAATGCCACAAAACAAGGGTTAATTGACAAGTCACATATTATTCCTATACTCTGACCGACCAATTAAATACCAAATAAACTTAGGTAGGTCATACTAGCGAAGGAATTCCCCGTCTCTCCCCTCTTCGTTTTTGTCTCACATCTCAGCTAGAGATCATATCCCTAAGCTTTGATAACAACTGTGATGCCCCAAAAATAGGTATACATCACCCTTCTTGAGTCGCCAAATACATGGTATAAAATTCAAATAAAACTTAATAATACAACTGCTGTGTAAAATACGACAAAACATAAACTGAGAGTTTTAATACGAATATTGTCTTCTAGACAGTATTCAACTCAAATGGAGTTCTCAATACATTTATTATCATACTATTTCATAGAATAGTGAGGACTATTAATGCTATCATCTGGACCGTCACTCCGTTCCCCGACTAGTCCCAGCTACGTTCTCATTTCCCGAAGTGAACAATAAAAGCAAAAGGGTGAGCTCAACTAGTCCAGTAAGAAATTTTATGACTAAGATAATGCAGAATAATTTATCGTTAGCCTTCAACAGTGTTAAACTGATAAGATATAACAAACATCAAGTTTAACTGCAGCGGAACAAGTAATCCATTTGAAGAGTCAAGTAGATCATAAAATCTACTATCTTCTATGATTTAAAAGATTTTTCATCACTTTTATCGCTGAGACTCATCTTAATAAATAATCCACATCATCGAATCACCCCTGCACTACGACCAAGGATATTCTTTAGTATCACGACCACAAATTATCTATGCACTACGGGCCAAGGATATTCGTGTATTCATCAATGGTCATGATCATGCCAACACCTGTCCATCAATGCACTACGGGCAAATGAGGACTTTTACCACATCATTTGTAACATTACGGTCTTGATTATATCGAATAATCCATGGTCATAATCATACCAAGTCCATCTATACACTACATGCCACGGATGACTTTTAACATAATATAAACATGAGGATGATGACAATGATATAAGAATTCAATAAAACAAGTTCAAGGATAAATTTTTAAAAATTTATAATTTAATTTATCCAGAATTCAATATTGTCCAAATTGTCAACATGATACTGCTTTGTGGAGTAAAATTCAAGAATGATAATGTATCAAAAATGATTTGGACCGAAAAAAAATTAATTTTTGTTATGAATATATTACTCTAGGTGAATAGTACTCGAGTGAATAGTACCCCGTGAATAGTACATCAGGAATAGTACTCCGTGAATAGTACTTCGTGAATAGTACTCGTGAATAGTACTTTGTGAATAGCACCCATGAATAGTACTTTTGTGAATAGTACCGTATAAATGGATAGTACTCATGCACAGACATCAATTATTATCGGAATAGATGTCGATTTCCACTAACAATAATAATCCCAACATAATGGAAATATCAATTTCATCTTTAATCAACACGAACTTATTCATCATTAATATTATAACTCACAATATTTAACAACCAGATCATTCCCAGGAAAGAGGGGGCTTTCCGATAAAGATTTCTCCCTATTGGCGCGCAATTAGGTGACCAAACCTCTCCTTGACAGAACTTTCTAGACATTGTCAATATTGCAAATAATAATATGAATAATTTGTCGTCTCAATTATTGATTTAATAATATAAAATATTATGTAGATGTTACTGTGACAATTATTGAATCAATAATATGAAAGATATTATCGTGAATTCTTTATAGCAATAATTGAGTATAACTGATTGACTTCTCACGTAAGCATAAATAATTAATACCGTGTGCTACTATGCAACCACGCGTATTACTGTAGTTTTACCATCGGGTAGTTCAACAGTTTAACAGTAAAACTTTCACCGTTATTTTTATAAAAAGATAATTTTGTCGTTTTCTAACTACAATAATACTTTCATTGTGGGGTCCACCAATGATTGTGCCGTCGTACGAATATTCCTTGTTAAAACAAATATTTCCCGACCAATCGAATATTACATAGCCACTTGCTTACTTTGTAAAATTTGTAAATATTACCCACAACTATAACATTATATCAAATCCACACCATAATACAAAAATATATTTCGAGAAAAATTAATCTTTATTCATAAAAGTTGGGGTCTTACAGTGTTAAACTGATAAAATATAATAAACATCAAGTTTAACTGCAGTAAAACAAGCAATCCATTAGAAGAGTCAAGTAGAGCATGATATCTACTATCTTCTATGATTTAAAAAGTTTGTCATCAATTTTATCGCTGAGACTCAGCTTAATAAATAAACCACATCATCGAATCATCCCTGCACTTCGGGCCAAGGATATTCATGTAATCATCAATGGTCATGATTATATCGAATAATCCTTAGTCATAATCATACCAACAACTGTCCATTAATGCACTACATGCCAATGAGGATTTTTACCACATCATTTGTAACATTACGGTCATGATTATACCGAATAATCCATGGTCATAATCATACCAATCAATAGTACATCTATGCACGTAAGCCACATATGACTTTTATCACAATATAAGCATGAGGATGATGACAATGATATAAGAATTCAATTAAAAGAAAGTAAATGATACATTTTTAAAGATTTATAACTTAATTTATCCAGAATTCAATAATATCCAAATTGTCAACATAATACTGCTTTGTGGAGTAAAAATCAAGAATAATATTATATCTAAAATGATTTGGACAATAAAGAAATTAATTTTTATCATGAATAATTCCCCGGGTGAATAGTACTCGAGTGAATAGTACCCCATGAATAGTACTTCAGGAATAGTACCCTATGAATAGTACTTGTGAATAGTACTTTATGAATAGTACCTATGAATAGTACTATATGAATAGTACTTTATGAATAGTACCGTAAAAATGAGTACTATTCATGGACAGTACTCCGACATGAAAAGCTTAAAATTTAACAAGAATGTGTAGAAAATATCCTTGTGAAACGATACTAGATGAAGCGCAAATTTCAAGAATATTCTACTAATTTCACGGAGTATAGAAGAAATACTTTAACAAAATGAGGGTATAATCAGGAATACGAGAAGAAATAATATTACTCACATACTACAGAGTATGGAAGGAAATATTATTCCTATGAATACTGAACAAAATAATATCCCTTACCTCAGAAGAAGACTGGATACTGGAATAGTGAGATAGCCGACTTCTCTTCTACTTTCTCTCTAAAGCTTCTCTCTCTATAGCTTCTCTTTCTATAATTGCTCTTGTGAGTCTTAGTGAATTGGTGAGAATGAAAGAAGAATGAACTTCTATTTATAGGAAAATATAGTTTCGATAATTGCATGTTTTGGGGCTCAAAATATTACAGTATAATACTTTCATCTATACCTCCATTTTTAATTCAGTCATGCAAGTATTATCAATCTTGCACCACCTCCCCTAATAGTACATGCATGTGAATCAATAGTACAAACATGTGAACAAATAGATATAAGCATATGAATTAATAGCAATTAATTTCTTATTTATCCGATTAATTACCCGATTGGTCAATATAACCTCCAGACATCAATTATTATCGAAATAGATGTCCATTTCCATTAACACTAAAAATCCCAACATAATGGAAATATCAATTTCATCTTTAATCAACACAAACTTATTCATCATTAATATTATAACTCACAATATTTAACAACCAGATCATTACCAGGAAAGAGGGGGCTTTTCGATAAGGATTTCTCCCTATTGGCGCGCAATTAGGTGACCAAACCTCTCCTTGACAGAACTTTCTAGACATTGTCAATATTGTAAATAATAATATGAATAACTTTGTTATCTCAATTATTGATTTAATAATATAAAATATTATGCAGATGATATTGTGACAATAATTGAATCAATAATATGAAAGATATTATGCAGCAATTATTGTAGCAATAATTGAGTATAACTGAGTGACTTCTCACGTAAGCATCAATAATCAATACCGTGTGCTACTATGCAACCACACGTATTACTAAACTTTTGCCACCGGGTAGTTTAACAGTTTAACGGTAAAACTTTTGCCATTATTTTTTTAAAAAGATAATTCTATCGTTTTTTAACTACGACAATACTTTCGTTGTGGGGTCCACCAATGAATGTGCCGTCGTACGAATATTCCCTGTTAAAACGAATATTCCCCGACTAATTGAATATTATATAGCCATTTGCTTACTTTGAAAAAATTGTAAATATTACCCACAACTATAACATTATATCAAATCCACACCATAATATTCAAAAATATATTTTGAGAAAAATTAATCTTTATTCATAAAAGTTGGGGATCTTACATGACAGATAGCTTTTGCATTGAATAACATGCCTCAAGGATCATTACCAAGTGATACAGAGAAAAATCTGAAAGGTAATCATGATCAATGTCATGCAATTATGTTGCGAAGTGGAAAACAACTTGAGGGTCAGAAAACAGAAAATTTGGCTACAAAGGAGGTTGAGACAGACAGTGAAAATAAAGTGGTTGAGGACAGACAGGGGGGAAGAAAAACAAGTGGAAAAGAGAAAAATAGTTAACAAACCGGTTATCTATCCTCCACCGCCGTTTCAGCAGATAGTCTAAAAGCGGAAATTAGATAAGCAGTTCGCAAATTTTTGGAAGTTTTTAAGAAACTTTAGATTAACATCCCGTTCGCAGAAGCCCTAGAGCAGATGCCAAGTTATGCAAAATTCATGAAAGGGATTTTGTCCAGGAAAAAGAAGTTGGAAGATTTCGAAATAGTGACATTAACGGAGGAGTGTAGTGCAGTTTTACAGCGAAAGTTGCCACCAAAGTTGAAAGATCCGGGGAGTTTCACCATTTCGTGCACGATTGGGAATATTGAGTTCAACAAATGTTTATGTGATTTGAGGGAAAAGTGTGAACCTTATGCCGTTATCAGTTTATACAGAATTGGGTTTGCCAGCTCCAAAGCCTACGAACATCTCATTGCAGTTGGCGGATAAGTCAGTCACGTACCCGAGAGGCATTGTGGAGGACATATTGGTAAAGGTTGACAAGTTTATATTCCCCGCGGATTTCATAATTCTGGATTTTGAGGAAGATAAGAACATCCCAATTATCCTAGGGAGACCTTTCTTGGCTACGGGTATGACACTCATCGACGTACAAAAAGGTGAACTAACTATGAGGGTCTAAGATCAAGAAGTAAAGTTTAATGTTTTCAAGGCCATAAAATTCCCTTCAGATGAAGAAGAAGTGTTTTAGGATGGATATCATTGATCAAAAAATAAGTGAAGACATGGGCAAGAGTTTGGTTAACGATCCATTGGAAACGACATTATTGGGAGATGAAGAATTAGATGATCCAGAATTTGTGGATTACTTACAGATGCTAGACTCCCTGCCATGAGTTAGCAGATTTAAAGCACCCTTTGAACCATTGCATATGGATGAAAAATCCACAACAACAATGAAACTGTCATTGGAGGAGCCACCTACTCTTGAACTTAAGCCACTCCCTAAACAACTCAGGTATGCAAATTTAGGCATTTCTAATTCTTTACATTATTATTTATGCTACACTTAACAAATTACATGAAGAAAAATTGTTGAGAGTGCTTAAAGAACACAAATCAGCCATAGGATGGACAATTGCGGATATCAAAGGAATCAGCTCATCATTTTGCATGCACAAAATTCTGATGGAATATGATGCAAAACCGACCGTGGAGCAACAAAGACGGCTCAACCCAATCATGAAAGAAGTAGTGAAGAAAGAAATCCTAAAATGGTTGGACGCGTGTATCATCTACCTGATTTCAGACAGTAGGTGTGTCAGTCCGGTTCAATGTGTGCCGAAAAAGGGAGGAATGATCGTGGTACAAAATGATGATAATGAACTAATTCTGACAAGGACAGTGACTGGACGGAGGGTTTGCATGGATTATAGGAAGTTGAATAAGTCAACCCACAAAGATCACTTTCCTTTGCCCTTTATCGATCAGATGTTGGACAGACTAGCGGGACACGAGTACTACTGCTTATTGGATGGATATTCGAGGTATAATCAGATAGTCATTGCTCCTGAGAATCAAGAGAAGACTACTTTCACGTGCCTATATAGTACATTCGCATTCAGGAGAATGTCATTCAGTTTGTGTAATGCACCCGCGACCTTCCAAAGGTGTATGATGGCCATCTTCTCGGACATGGTGGAGAAAAATATGGAAGTATTCATGGATGACTTTTCTGTCTATGGGGATGATTTTGATGCTTGTGTGGAGAATTTGGAAATGGTTTTACAGAGATGCACAGACACGAATTTGGTCCTTAACTGGGAAAAGTGCCATTTCATGGTTGAAGAAGGAATAATTTTGGGGCACAAGGTCTCGGCTCAAGGATTAGAGGTTGATAAAGTAAAGCTAGAAACGATTGAAAAGCTTCCTCCACCAAGTTCAGTTAAGGGAATTCGAAGCTTTTTGGGACATGCTGGGTTCTACAGGAGATTTATAAAAGACTTCTCTAAAATTACAAAACCTTTGTGCAGTCTTTTAGTGAAGGATTCAGTTTTTAAGTTTGATGAGGAGTGTAAATTGGCATTCGAGCTATTGAAGAAGAAATTGACTACATCTCCCATAATCATCGCACCGGATTGGAATGGGCCCTTTGAGTTAATGTGTGATGCGAGTGACTATGCGGTTGGGGCTATTTTGGGTCAACGCCGAGAGAAGGTATTCCATTCCATATACTATGCTAGTAAAATACTTACGGAGACTTAAATGAATTACATAACTACGGAAAAGGAATTACTTGTAGTGGTATACGCATTTGATAAATTCCAGGCATATTTGATCGGGACAAAAGTGGTAGTTTATATAGATCACTCAGCTATTCGGTAGTTAATTTCAAAAAAAGATGCTAAGCCACGCCTTATCAGATGGATTCTCCTTCTACAGGAATTTAACTTAGAAATAAAGGATAGAAAGGGGACGGAGAATCAAGTTGCAGATCATTTGTCATGGCTAGAAAAGTAGGGTAAAAAGGAAGATGATAGATGTGTAATTAATGAGTCATTTCCAGATGAGCAGCTGTTTGGGATCAATACGGATTTTCCATGGAATGCAGACTTCGCGAATTATTTAGTGAGCAACATCATTCCCCCTGATCTTACACGACAGCAGAAAAAGAAATTCCTACATGACGTCAAGTGGTACATGTGGGATGAGTCATACCTATTCAAATAGTGCACTGATAAGATGATTAGAAGATGTGTGCCCTATTGTGAGGTGAAGAACATATTGCATGAATGTCACTCATCTGCATATGGGGGTCATTATGGTAGTGAGAGAACAGTGGAAAAAGTGCTTCAAGCCGGTTTTTATTTGCCTACACTATTTAAGGATGCCCACCAGTTTGTTAAAATTTGTGATAGATATCAAAGGGTGGGCAACATATCAAAAAGGAATGAGATGCCACTACAAACGATCTTGGAAGTTGAAATTTTTGACGTTTGAGGCATTGATTTTATGGGGCCATTTCCTTCATCATTCAGTAATCAGTATATTTTGCTTGCAATTGACTATGTATCAAAATGGGTTGAAGCCGTATCACTCCCAACTAACGATGCCAAAGTGGTTCTCAAATTATTGCAGAAGAATATTTTTATGAGATTTGGCACGCTAAGAGCTATTATAAGTGATGAAGGTAGTCACTTCTACAACAGATCATTTACAGCTCTCTTGGCAAAGTATGGGGTCAACCATAAGGTAGCTACAACATATCATCCCCAAATAAGTGGGCAAGCTGAGGTTTCGAACAGGGAGGTAAAGAGGATTTTGGAAAAGGTAGTGAATCCGAACAGAAAGGATTGGTCTCTCAGGTTGGACGATGCACTATGGGCCTACCAGACTGCGTACAAAACACCAATTGGTATGTCACCATATCAATTGGTCTATGGGAAAGCATGTCACTTACCTGTGGAGTTATAGCACAAAGCCTATTGGGCTATTCAGAAACTGAACTTCGATCTAGCAGCTATGGGTTAAAAGAGACTACTTCAGTTAAATGATCTCAACGAATTCTGATTGCAAGCTTGCGAGAACTCGAAATTATACAAAAAAAAGGTCAAGAAATGGCACGATCAGAAAATCATGCAATGAATGTTCGAACCGGGACAATCAGTACCACTTTTCAACTCAAGGCTGAGGTTGTTCCCAGGGAAGCTAAAATCGAGATAGTCTGGTCCATTTACCATTAAAAGAGTTTTCTCACATGGCGCCGTTGAGCTCTACAGTAGAAATCTATTGGAAACGTTCAAGGTCAACGGTCAAAGGCTAAAGCATTATTGGGGTGGCGATTCAAACATGGATGTCATCACAATCACACTAGATGACATACCATAAACAGGAAGTAGTCAGGCTTAACAACTTAAAATCAAGCGCAAATTGGGAGGCAACCCAATCGAACTTTTATTCTTCGTAATTTTATCTCTAGTAGTTAGATGATAGTTTAGAATATTGTATAAGTCATTTTTAGATAAATCCTACCATCATGCTTAAAATTGCTTAAAATCTACTCATATTTATTTTTCATGGTTGTGCAAGTACTTAATATGATAATGGTTTTGAATTGCAAGGAAGAAATAAGGAAAACAAAGGCCTTTAACAGGAGGCATGCCCCGGGGCGGGCCCCTTCAAGCACAAACCCACCGCTGGGGCGGAGTCTCTCCAGTCCACTTACAGGAAGAAAGCCCGCCGGGGCGGGCCTTTTAGGCATACTACCTCCCGCCGGGGCGGGGGTCCTGGAATTCAAACAATCCTTGTTTCAGCAGTTAAAACTCCCACTCCTTCTTTATGCCCACTACTTCTTCTTCTTCATCAATTACAACTCCCACTCCCAACTGAAACACCACACCACCCACTCTCTAACCATGTTTTTGGCAACTTACACTCCATCATCCCACTTCATTAACACAATTACCCACTAACCCATTACTTCACACCACAACCTTGCACCATCCTATCATCTCTATAAATTCTCACCCTCACAACCAAAGTCCACCACATACATTCAACTCAAACTCAGAAAGCTACAAATTAGGGTTATTATTGAGGGAATTCGTATATCACTTGAGAGTTAGTCACTTGTCTTCCAATTCTTTATCTTCTATCACCATAATAGAAGCAAAATCATCAAGTTTGGGGGATAGAACAGTGTGCACACCAAGTGTTTGACATATTGTGTGAGTGAAGTTTGGGGGAAATTTTGTTGATAAAGTTCACTGAGTTTTAATTCAATGGCGTCTCAACCCACATCCAAACGACTAAGGGGAGAGAATTCCGGCACCACAACCCGACGCAATATCTAGCCTTCAGTTTCTTGCATTTCAACGCCAAGTGGATGAACACAACAAGGAAGCACGACGAGAGATGCGGTGACTCGCATCGAGGCAGGACCACATGTTTGAATCCATGAATCTATACTTCGCTTCATTGAATATGACACTACAGAGCTTCAATCCCAATGCACAATTCTCGTACTAGCAGCCAGCTCAAATGCCAAGGTTTCCACCAAGTGACTCCGATGAAGAAGACCAACCACCATTACTCCAGACTTAGACGATTACAGGGAAGTCCTCACACATTTATTGCTTTATCAATACAATGAGGACATTGTAGTTTTCAAGTGTGGGGGATTTAGTTTAAATTCATGTTTGCATGTTTAATGTCATTAGTTAGGTTTATATTTGTTATTGCATGTTTAGTTTTAGGATTTTTAATGTTACATTCATGTAATCATATAGTTGCATAGTAGCTTAGGAGCAAATAGTTTTTATTTATTTTTGCATTATGTTATTTTTTATGTATTTTTGCATTAAAAAAATAGTTAGAATTGTGTTGTTTTGCATATGTCCAACATTCATTATAGTTCATTTTATTGTGGCCAATGATGAGGTTGAGATTAAGTAGATAAGTACGGTACGTATTATTAGAACCTTGATGTAGTTTATATTATGAATCAGATCTTGTGCTTGTTTGAAACTGGTATAAAAAGGGTAGCACGTTAATAACATTTGTATCGACTGATTAGTTCAAATTGATACATAAATAGTTTGTAAAGGATAATGCTAGTGTAAATAAGAAAATGACAAGAATAGTTAGTGAAGACGAAGAATTAGGCAAGAACCTAAGTTTGGGGGAAAAGGGGGGTATATAAGCTTCAGAAAAAGTAAAAAAAAGAATATCTAGTTGAGGCTTGTGGTGGGTTGAGAAGAAATACTCCCCATAAACACAGGCGTGAGATGGAGCGTAAAACATACTCACCAACCATCTATCTATAAAAAAAGAGACGGGAAATAAGAGAAAAGAGCCCCCGTGAATGAAAAAGAAAGCATGAATACCCTATTGGGACCCTAATATTGGTGAATGTTGATTTTAGTTGGAACTCGTCTGTGAGACCCCAAATTTTATGAATAAAGTTTTAAATTTCTCGAAATATTTTTTTTAAATATTATGGTGTGGATTTGATATAACGTTATAGTTGTGGTTAATATTTATAAATTTTGCAAAGTAAGCAAGTGGTTATATAATATTCGTTTGGTCGGGAAATATTCTTTTTGTCGGGGAATATCCGTATGACGGCACAATCATTGGTGGACCCCACAACGGAGGTATTGCGTAGTTAGAAAATGACAGAATTATCTTTTTATAAAAATAACGGCGAAAGTGTTGCCGTTAAAACTGTTGAACTACACGGTAGTAAAAGTACAGTAATACGCGTGGTTGCATAGTAGCACACGGTATTGATTATTGATGCTTACGTGATAAGTCACTTAGTTATACTCAATTATTGCTACAGTAATTACTGCATCATATCTCTCATATTATTGATTCAATTATTGTCACAGTATCATCTGTATAATATGTTATACTATTAAATCAATAATTGAGATGACAAAGTTATTCATATTATTATTTACAATATTGACAATGTCTAGAAGTTCTGTGAAGGAGAGGTTAGATAATCTAATTGCGCGCAAATATGGAGAAATCCTTATTGGAAAGCCCCTCTTTCACGAAGCGACTGATTGTTAAATATTATGAGTTATAATATTAATGATGAATAAGTTCGTGTTGATTAAAGATGAAATTGATAGTTCCATTATGTGAGAATTATTATTATTAGTGGAAATCGATATTTATTTCGATAATAATTGATGTCTGAATGTTATATTGATCAATCGGGTAATTCACCGGATAAATGAGCAATTAATTGCTATTGATTCACATGATTATAACTATTTGTTCACATGTGTGTACTATTGATTCACATTCTTGTACTATTAGGGGAGTTGGTACAAGATTGGTAATACTTGCATGACTAAGTTAAAAATGGAGGTATAGATGAAGGTACTATACTGTAGTTATTTTTTTCACATGTTTAGAACTATTGAGTCACATGATTTACTATTAATTCACATGATTTACTATTAGGGGAGGTGGTGCAAGTTTGATAATACTTGCAGGACTAAATTAAAAATGAAGAAAAAGAGGAAGGTATTATACTGTAATATTTCGAGCCCCAAAATGTGCAATTATTGAAACTATATTTTCCTATAAATAGAAGCTCATTCCTTCATTATTTTCACCAATTCACTAAAGCTATAGAGCAATTATTATAGAGAGAAATTATAGAGAGAAGAAGAAGATAAGTTTGCTACCTCACTATTCCAGTATCCAGTTTTTTCTAAGGTAAGGGGTATTATTCTTTCGTATTCATGAAGAGAGTTATTTTCTTTCAATACTCGTAAGGGTTGTTATTCCATTTTTTATTATGATGTTGGAATAACCTGTCTATGCGAAGTACCGCATACATGGTGAAATTCTTATGTTATTCCATTCTATATTATTCTGTTGGAATAACCTGTCTGTGTGGTCTATCGCATGCATGGTGAATTCTGTTGTTATTCCATTCTTTATTATTCTGTTAGAATATCATGTCTGTGCGGATTACGCATGACCTATTTCCGTTCTTTATTATCCTGTTGGAATATCTTATCTGTGTCTTTATTATTCTCTTGGAATAACCTGTCTATGTGGATTACCGCATGCATGGTGAATGATCCTTCGTATTCATTCTTTATTAAATTGTGGAAATGATCTATCTACGTGAATTACCGCATGGCGGGTAAAAATCCATTTGCAGTTTCGCATATTCTATTATATTTTTATGAGATATTATTTCATTTGTCCTCGTCATGAAATATCATTTTCTTTGGTATTTTTTCTTTTACGAGTTACTATTCACGGGTTACTATTCACCCGATTACTATTCACTCTAGTATTATTCACTCGGGTATTCGGGGCACTTTTTGTGTCGGAGTACTATTCACGAGTTACTATTCACAGGTTATTATTCACCCGAATACTATTCACTCTAGTATCATTCACTTGGGTATTCGGGAGACTTTTCGTGTCGGGATACTATTCACGAAGTACTATTCACCCGAAAAATATATTTCTTTTCTGTCCAAATTATTTTTGGTACATGAATATTATTCTTGAATTTTACTCTACAAAGTAGTATCATGTTGACAATTTGGACGTTATTGATTTCTGGATAAATTAAATTATAATCTTTAAAATTTATCCTTGAACTTGTTTTATTGAATTATTATGTCATTGTCATCATCCTCATGTTTATATTGTGATGAAAGTCATCTTTGGCTTAGGTGCATAGATGGACTTGGTATGATTATGACCAGGGATTATTCGGTATAATCATGACCATAATGTAACGAATGATGTGGTAAAAATCCTCATTGGCCTGTAGTTCATTGATGGACAGTTGTTGGTATGATTTTGACTAGGGATTATTCGGTATAATCATGACCATTGATGATTACATGAATATCCTTGGTCGTGGTGCAGGGATGATTCGATGATGTGGTTTATTTATTAAGCTGAGTCTCAGTGATAAAGTTGATGAAAAACTTTTTAAATCATAGAAGATAGTAGATTTTATGCTTTACTTGACTCTTCTAATGGATTGCTTATTTTCGCTGCAGTTGTTGATCTAAAACTTGTTGTCTATTGTATTCTATCAGTTGTTATACTATTGAAGGCTAAGGATAATTTATTCTGCATTATCTTAGTCATAATATTTTTTACTGGGCTAGTTGAGCTCACCCTTTCATTCATTGTTCTTTTCAGGAAATGAGAATATAGCTGGGACGAGTCGGGAAATGGAGTGATGGTCCAGGATAAATGGCTTTAGTAGTCCTCACTATTCTACGGAATAATGTGATAATAATTGTAATGAGGACACCATTGAGTATGGATATTGTCTAGAAGACAATATTCTTGTTTAAACTCTCAGCTATGTTTTGTCGTATTTTACACGACTGTTGTATAATTAAGTTGTATTTGAATTTATGTACCATGTATCTGGCGACTCAAGATGGGTGATGTATACCTGTTTTGGGGGCGTTACAGTTGGTATCAAAGCTTAGGGATATGATCATGGTTGAGATGTGAGACAAGAACTAGGAGAGAAGAGACGGGGAATTCCATCGCTAGTATGACCTACCTAAGTTTATTTGGTATTTAATTGGTCGGTCAGAGTATAGGGATAATATGTGATATGTCAATTAACCTTTATTTTGAAACTATATTCTAGAATGATATTTGAAATACAGGAGATAACAAATGGGAAAATTATGATAGAGAGGAAATAACCGGGAAGGTACAATCCAAAAAGAAAGCAAGGTATATTTTAGTTGTGGAAAAGAAGGTCACCTAGCTCGATTTTGTCGTGTAGTGAAGTCAAGTCCAGTTGGGACGTGGCACCAAAGGCGGATACAGACAAAACAAAGTCGGTGGTTTCAGGAAGAGCATTTTTCGTGACTTCTCAAAAAGCGAGTAACCCGAACGAAGTTAGCACGGGTTAGTTAATTATAAATTGTTGCGAAGTCTATACCTTATTAGATACCGGTTCTACCCATTATTTTATCTCTCTTGCTTGCGCTCAACGTTTAAATTTGACTCTGGAGAGATTAGACTTTGACTTTTCGGTTGAAACTTCGTTAGGAGAAACCTTTGTTACCTCTACTGTTTATAAATCTTATTTGATTCAAATCGATACCCTCACGTTACCTGTCGATCTAATCTCTTTGCAAATACTGGCCTTTGATGCGATTTTAGGAATCGATTGGTTAACTACTCATCATGCTTTTCGTAAGGTTGTTAGCTTTCATATTCCTAACCAACCTGTTATGCGAATTCAAGAAACCAAACCACTAAAGTCAATCACTGTCATATCAAGCCATAAGTAAAGAGCCCCGAGTCTTTTACTGGGACTTCCAAGTCTTGGAATACACCGAAGCCAGAATATCCGTAGGGGACGTCATGAATAACGGTGGCAAGTTGATAGGTATCAATGTGACGTGCTATCCAAGTCTTAGATGAGAGTCACAATTTTTTTTTTCTATCGTTAATAAATTTCCTGACGTATTCTTGAAGACTTCCTAGCATACCCCAGAGCTTGAAATCAAATTTTATATTGACCCTAGTACAAAACCCATTTCTTAAACCCTCAAATATTTTCTTCACCCAAAATGAACGTATTATGCGCCAAAGACATTGGCTCGAGCTGTTGAAGATTACGATTATACCATTCAATATCATCGTGGAAGAGCGAACGTGGTAGCTGACGCGTTGAGTAAAAGATCGTATGCGTTTATGAGTGCGATCTTGTTAACACAAAAACCCATTTCGTATAACTTACAAATGATGAAGATAGAGTTAAAGACTCTAAGGACTCATGTGGTGATATCAAATATACGAGTAGAATCGACTTTAATCGATAAAGTTAAAGCCGTGCAAGCTACATACTCAAAGCTAATAAATGTGAAGAAGAAGGTTCAAGAGGGCGTTATTCTAGAAGAAAGAATCGATCAAGAGAGGAAATCTCAACCCTCGATTTTATTGGCCCATTTAAAATCCTTGATCTAGTAGGAACTTTGGCCTATAGACTCATTTTACCGCCAAGTATGTTGCGCGTTCATAACATTTTTTTCACGTATTGATGTTATGTAAATATGTGGATGACCCGAACCATGTTATTAAATTAGAACTAGACGAGATAGCAGAAGATTTAATGTATGAGGAGATACGTGTTAAAATCTTGGATAAGAAGGATCGTATTCAACACTCAAAGGTTATACCTCAAGAGTTAGAATCTGAAATGAAGTCAATGTATCCTCATCTCTTCGGCATACCAGGTATGTACGTAAATTTTGAGGGCGAAATTTCATAAGGAGGGGAGATTGTGAGACCCCAAATTTTATGAATAAAGATTTAAATTTCTAGAAATATTATGGTGTGGATTTGATATAACGTTATAGTTGTGGGTAATATTTATAAATTTTGCAAAGTAAGCAAGTGGTTATATAATATTCGTTTGGTCGGGAAATATTCTTTTTGTCGGGGAATATCCGTACGACGGCATAATCATTGGTGGACCCACAACGGAAGTATTGCGTTGTTAGAAAACGACAGAATTATCTTTTTATAAAATAACGGCGAAAGTGTTACCGTTAAAACTATTGAACTACCTGGTAGTAAAAGTACAGTAATACGCGTGGTTGCATAGTAACACACGGTATTGATTATTGATGCTTACGTGATAAGTCACTTAGTTATACTCAATTATTGCTACAATAATTGCTGCATCATATCTCTCATATTATTGATTCAATTATTGTTACAGTATGATCTGCATAATATGATATATTATTAAATTAATAATTGAGACAAAAAAGTTTTTCATATTATTATTTGCAATATTGACAATGTCTAGAAGTTCTGTCAAGGAGAGGTTAGATAATCTAATTGCGCGCAAATATGGAAAAATCCTTATTGAAAAGCCCCCTCTTTCCTGGGAACGACCTAGTTGTTAAATATTGTGAGTTATAATATTAATGATGAATAAGTTCTTGTTGATTAAAGATGAAATTGATAGTTCCATTGTGTGGGAATTATTAGTATTACTGAAAATCGACATTTATTTCGATAATAATTGATGTCTGGAGGTTATATTGATCAATCAGGTAATTCACCGGATAAATGAGCAATTAATTGCTATAGATTCACATGATTATAACTATTTGTTCACATGTGTGTACTATTGATTCACATTCTTGTACTATTAGGGGAGTTGGTGCAAGATTGATAATACTTGCATGACTAAGTTAAAAATGGAGGTATAGATGAAGGTACTATACTGTAATTTTTTTTTCCACATGTTTAGAACTATTGAGTCACATGATTTACTATTAATTCACATGATTTACTATTAGGGGAGGTGGTGCAAGTTTGATAATACTTGCAGGACTAAATTAAAAACGAAGAAAAGAAGAAGGTATTATACTGTAATATTTTGAGCCCCAAAATGTGCAATTATTGAAACTATATTTTCATATAAATAGAAGCTCATTCCTTCATTATTTTTTACCAATTCACTAAAGCTATAGAGCAATTATTATAGAGAGAAATTATAGAGAGAAAGAAGAAGATAAGTCTGCTACCTCACTATTCCAGTATTCAGTTTCTTCTAAGGTAAGGGGTATTATTCTTTCGTATTCATGAAGAGAGTTATTTTCTTTCAATACTCATAAGGTTTATTATTCCATTCTTTATTATTATGTTGGAATAACCTGTCTATGCGAAGTACCACATACATGGTAAAATTCTTATGTTATTCCATTCTATATTATTCTGTTGGAATAACATGTCTGTGCGGTCTATCGCATGCCTTGTGAATTCTGTTGTTATTCAATTCTTTATTATTACATTTGGAATATCACATGCTGTCTGATTACGCATGACTGGTTCCGTTCTTTATTATTCATTTGAATATCACATCTGCATGCGGATTACGCATGACCTGGTTCCATTCTTTATTATTCTGTTGGAATAACTTGTCTATGTTGATTACCACATGTATGGTGAATGATCCTTCGTATTCATTCTTTATTAAATTATGGAAATGATCTGTCTACTTGGATTACCGCATGGTGGGTGAAAATCCATTTACAATTTTGTATATTCTATTATACTTGTATGAGCTATCATTTCTTTTGTACTCGTCATGAAATATCATTTTCTTTGGTATTTTTTCTTTTATGAGTTACTATTCACGGGTTACTATCACCCGATTACTATTCACTCTAGTATTATTCACTCGGGTATTCGGGGCACTTTTCGTGTTTTAGTACTATTCATGAGTTACTATTCATGGGTTACTATTCACCTGATTACTATTCACTCTAGTATCATTCACTCGGGTATTCGGGACACTTTTTGTGTCGGGATTCACGGGGTACTATTCCTGAAATACTATTCATGGGGTACTATTCACCCAAAAAATATATTTCTTTTATGTCCAAGTTATTTTTGGTACATGAATATTATTCTTGAATTTTACTCTACAAAGCAGTATCATGTTGACAATTTGGACGTTATTGATTTCTGGATAAATTAAATTATAATCTTTAAAATTTATTCTCGAACTTGTTTTATTGAATTATTATGTCATTGTCATTATCCTCATGTTTATATTATGATGAAAGTCATCTTTGGCTTACGTGCATAGATGGACTTGGTATGATTATGACCAAGGATTATTCTATATAATTATGACCGTAATGTAACGAATGATGTGGTAAAAGTCCTCATTGGCCTGTAGTTCATTGATGGACAATTGTTGGTATGATTATGACCAGGGATTATTCGGTATAATCATGACCATTGATGATTATATGAATATCCTTGGCCGTGGTGTAGGGATGATTTGATGATGTGATTTATATATTAAGCTGAGTCTCAACGATAAAGTTGATGAAAAACTTTTTAAATCATAGAAGATAGTAGATTTTATGCTCTACTTGACTCTTCTAATGGATTGCTTATTTTCGCTGCAGTTGTTGATCTAAAACTTGTTGTCTATTGTATTCTATCAGTTGTTATACTGTTGAAGGCTAATGATAATTTATTCTGCATTATCTTAGTCATAATATTTCTTACTGGGCTAGTTGAGCTCACCATTTCTTTCATTGTTCTCTTCAGGAAATGAGAATATAGCTGGGACGAGTCGGGGAATGGAGTGATGATCCAGGATAAATGGCTTTAGTAGTCCTCACTATTTTATGGAATAATGTGATAATAATTGTAATGAGGACACCATTGAGTGTGGATAGTGTCTAGATGACAATATTCTTGTTTAAACTCTCAGCTATGTTTTGTCATTTTTTACACGACTGTTGTATAATTAAGTTGTATTTGAATTTATGTACCATATATCTGGCGACTCAAGATGGGTGATGTATACCTGTTTTGGGGGCGTCACATCGTCTGTTTTTGAAAATTTTGAGTTTGTATTGTTAAATTCCTGATAAGAGATTAGTTCTGTATTAAATTTTTAGTATCAGTTAGCATAGATGTTGATCACACACACACTATATCAGTGATGACGATCTAAGATTCGGAGATTGATAAGGAATTATTGATTGGTTTTGATGTGAAGTGTTGTAGTGTTTGCTTGATTTATCTAAGGCCGAAGGAATAATTTTGATTCTATTATGTTGTTGGATTCGTAGACATATCGACTATTTATATTACATATCATTGCATTGCATTGCATAGCATATTAGTTTGTTTTGTGCTCGAGGACTAGCACATTTTAAAGATGGCGGATTTTGATATGTGGGTTTTATACCCCGTGAATCGGTTCCTAATTTAAGCTTAATCGATGTTAATTCCTTGTTTTTATGTTTGTTTTTATTTGTTTAGTGTTATTTTATTGTGCAAGTATGGTGGTGTTGGTATTGATCAATAAAGATGGATTTAAGGTGCATTGTGGCGAAAACTTAGCAAATATTGGAGCTTAAGGAAACCAGAAGACAGGAGCCTAGCCCGCCGCTACGGGCCTATTTAAGCCTTACACCCCCGCCAGGGCGGGGGGTCTTCAATCTCAACTAACAGGAGCGAAGCTCACGAGGCTGCGCGTTTTCAACAAAGACCACTTGGCCAAGGCTAAAAGCAAATCTGAGCAGTCCTTGCTTATTTGAAACACTACTAGGACATGAACTTTAGTACTTGGAATGCTTTGGGACTCTAAATGGCATGTGATTGTGACCAGAATTCATGTGTTGGATATATATTGAACATAAAAAAACAAGATTGATATCACGCAAGGAAATTAATAGAGATTAAGGACAGATTTTCATATCAAGCATTGGAGTAGAGATTTTGAAGGAACTTTCATATCAATTGTGGAGTAAGGCTAAAGTGAAGGGTGTTCTGCATTATTCTTTTTCTTTAGATTTATATTTGTAATTGAGAGGATGATATCTTTAATTTATTCAGTTATTATTCATTGATGATGAACTAAATACTTTTTAGGCTTATGACGGATCTTTAAATGGAACGATGATTATGTAACTTTGATTTTCAGTTTAATAAGCTATTATCCAGTTTATCTATATTAATTTGAGCTTGAATTTATGAATTGCCTGATCAACGATTCTTTGTGGACTTGTATGAACTCGAGATATGAAATATGAGTCTAGACTTAGTTAATATAGCATGTGTTCTTGACTTTTGTGAATGAACAGAATCTTGATGAATGTTAGGGTAGAGATATGCTTGACATCGCATGTAATCAGATAAAGAACTTAAACTTAAACCTTCTTTAATTGTAATTCACATAGAGATATGGTGAGTTAGTTGATTAAGGTGTTTAACTTGATTCTATCTAATTTGTGGATTTGAGTTAATATGGTATTAGTACATCGAGAGGTGGCTAGTTCTACATACGTGTTCTTGATTAATAAACTGGGATAATGAATTAAACTGGAATAAAGGTGTAATAATCAGAGTGATGCTTAGAGTGAAGTCGAAAGCCTAATTCTCCATTATTTGTTTAAAAATTCAAATTTTAGGGTTTGTTGATTGTTTGGTGATTTTAATATTTTTAATACTTTTAGTTACAAACTTGAAATTGGTTAGTTTAATAAAATTAGGATTAATAGGAAATTGGTAATTGTGAGGGTTAATTTCTTATTAAAGTCTCTGAGGGAACGATACTCCACTTTCACTTTATTACTTGTTGACCACATATACTTGCGTGTTGTGCGTAATTAGATTTTACCCAACAGCTAGTTAATTAGGGTGTTCACATTCATTCTATCATCTGTGGATTTAGTGTGATATGGGTATGGTACATCGAGAGATGGCTATATTTTACTTTCGTGTTCTCGACTAACAATCAGGTATAATTAATTTGGCTTAACATGAAGTGTCGATTTAAATGATTCAATAGGTGAAATTGTAATCTCAAGTCTTCATTATATAGTCTCATTCTAGGGGTAGTTAGTATTAGTTAATTACATAGTTTAAATATAAAATATCAAATCTATCGTTCAAATAAGATTGAGTTGGTTACGGGTTAGTGCTTGGTTAGTGTGAGATCCCGAATTTTATGAATAAGATTTAATTTTTCTCGAAATATTTTTTTTAATATTATGATGTGGATTTGATATAATGTTATAGTTATGGGTAGTATTTATAAATTTTGCAAAGTATGCAAGTTGTCATAAAATATTCGATTGGTCGGGAAATATTCTTTTTGTCGAGGAATGTAACGTCCCCAGATTCGGGTCCCAAATCACCCCGAATCCGGTGTACTATTTCTATAACTATTGTGGAAGATATAAACATAAATTGTTTATACATTAAACATTACACACTATCCCCAAGGTCGAGAACCTTCACATAATACCTAAATCAATATCCTATCAGACATACAAAACTATTATCATACATTACTATTACAACTTTAGCTGCACATATAATCCAAAGCTGACTTGTCTTGGACTTTTCTTGTAACCGATGTATTCGTCATAATCTGCAATGTTTATCATGATATAGCAAGGGTGAGCAACAATTTTTCCCAGCAAGTATAAGTTCAATTAAGGATATATCATGATCGAAAGAATTGAACAATAAGTTGGCTAACTTTCTATAATATATACATTGCGAAAGAGCATGAATAAATTTTCATAGTTGAACGAATAATGAACATGAATAAATCAACTAGACCAAATGGTAATGAAGGTGATCAGCCTTTCATACCTGATGAATACATGAATTGTGCACAGAGTGAGAATCAATAATTCATAGACATGGTATAATCAGTAATGATTAACCCCAAGCATATTTCAAAAATATCAATTCGAGATCGAGTTAGAGAACATGCCTGTACCATTGATTACATGAATTCATGCAACCTATATCATTTTTACGAAGACCTAATATAGATAATACCGATCTCCAAATATTAGAATATCATCACAAGATATAGTATCTTTATTAAATACGATTATAATATAACCTAACAAATTAACACATAATCCTATCGATTACATAAAATACCTAAAATTCGGTATCAAGTCAAACTATTTCAGTCTGAGTTGAATTCGGTATAATTTTTGTCATCCCAAAAAGTCTAGTTGGATAATCCATGAGTCTAATTTCCATAAGACTTTGCCTAAATGCTTTACATTTACCTTAGATAATTTTATTTTCAGTCATAATATTTTTCAATGACTTATAATAATTTTCAGATAATTATTATTTAATATCATATTAATATGAATTAAATACTACTTAATTCCATTATCATTAATATTAATTTATTAATAAAATTCATTACAAAATATTAAAAGTCATTAAAAATAACTTAAAATATTTCCTTACACTTTAATATAATTTCAAATGATTTTTAAAGTATTAAAATTATTTTTATGTAATTTATTTAATATAATAATTAAATAAATTAACTATCATTAATATTTAAAAATATTAAAATATCAGTAAAATATATTCCAAATTATTAAAAACCCATTTTTAGGCTTAAAAATAATTTTTACAAATTTATTATGAATTTCTAATATTTATTTTCTATTTATTCTATAATTTTCGTTTAAAGTTGGGGTCCTCCACAGAAACACTTGTAGACGGTGATCTACAAGTCCGATTTGGGCCCACTTGGTATTGTTAGAACCGTGACTTCCCGAGCTACGTTTTAGGCTCAAGAAACGGTCCATTTGGCACAGTATAGTACCCTGAAAACAGGCCACTACCGACTGACCATTACATGCCTTGTAAACATTTTCAGTTTTGGAGTCTTTTACAGAAACGCTTGTATTACGAGATCCACAACTCCGATTGAGGCCCAATCAAACTCGTTGGATCCGTATCTTCTTGAACTAAAGTTTTCAGTTATCAAACACCAAATTCCAATCTATCTAGGTCCCTGAAATCAGGCCCAAAGTGACTGGTCCGCAAGGTTTTCTTCAACAGTTGGTTCATTTTCCAGATTTTGGGTCCTTAACGGAAACGCTTATAAAACGAAATCTACAAATCGGATTTAGGTCCAATAGGTATCGTTGGATTTGTAATTTCCCGAACTACAGTTTCCATATATCAAACATCTATTTTGGTTCTGTTTTGCTCCCGGAAAAATGGACAGAAGTGACTGATCAGTAGCTTGTGTTCAACAGTTAAGGTAGTTTGGGATTTAATTCATAACTTGCTCATTTCTTAACATATTTGAGCGATTCCAAAGGTGTTTTTCCCTTAACTCATGTATCTAGCATGCTAAAATGTTTTAAACCATTAATCACATGAACCCAAAGAATCTAACATAAAAATATATATAGCATCCAAAGGAAAGCTTTTTCTTAAACCTTTTGGTACAAAACTTGATTTCCTCACTTTGGATCTAACTTTTGATTTCAAAAATACTTTGATACACATATAAAAATTCCAATACTCATGTAAATCATGAGTTTTTAATGATCCAAAACAAAAGTTGCTTGGTTCATAAAGATCTAACAAAAAGAGCATAAAAAGTGAAAACTTTCATTTTCTTACCTTTTTCTTCTTTCAAGCCTTCTTGATCCTTCAAAGTAGCTTATGATTTTAAGTTGTATGAAGATCCAAGACCCCTCCTAGACTCCCTATAACTACCGAAATATGCAGCCTCTTTTCTCTCTCTATTGTTCTTAGTTTAGACTTAGGTTTAAAAATTAACATAACTTAGTGTATCTACAATATACATATAACACATATAATTATAGAATATGTAACTCCCAATTTAATTACATATACTTATTATCAATTTAATATATAAGTTACAAAAATTAGAATTTTTAATGCCCTAAGGCTTGTTTGGCAAAACCATATTAAAATAATGACTTAATCATTCCTTAAGCCTTTTTGGCAAAACAAGATTAAAATAAGAATTTCAAAAGCTCTAAGGTTTTGTTTGGTAAAATCAAATTAAAACTCTTTTAATTTATTTTCATAAATCATTTATAATATAGTTTATTGTCCCACATTGTTTACTTGGATTTTCATATCCAATCTTAATTAAATAAACTAATTACCACATATTAAAAAAATTCCCACTTAACCAAATATCACAAAATTATAATCTCATTATAATTTTATTTAACAATTAATATATCACTTTAATTATTAAATTACGACATCAATACAACAACTAATGTAATCTTTAACAACTCTCTAACTGTTAAATTAAATTAGAGTATTATTAAATTCACAAACATATACTAACAACAATCACATAAATAAAATATTTATTTAATTTAATAAATATTTTAAATTATAAATAAAATTTTGGATTGTTACAAAGAATATCCGTACGACGACACAATCATTGGTGGACCCCACAACAAAAGTATTGTCGTATTTAGAAAACGACAGAATTGTCATTTTATAAAAATAACGGCGAAAGTGTTACCGTTAAAACTGTTGAACTACTCGGTAGTAAAAGTACAGTAATACGTGTGATTGCATAGTAGCACACGGTATTGATTATTGATGCTTACGTGATAAGTCACTCAGTTATACTCAATTATTACTACAGTAATCGTTGCATCATATCTCTCATATTATTGATTCAATTATTATTACAGTATAATCTGCATAATATGATATATTATTAAATCAATAATTGAGATGACAAAGTTATTCATATTATTATTTACAATATTGACAATGTCTAGAAGTTCTATCAAGGAGAGGTTTGGTCACCTAATTGCGCGCCCAATAAGGAGAAATCCTTATCGAAAGCCCCCTCTTTCATGGGAACGACCTGGTTGTTAAATATTGTGAATTATAATATTAATGATGAATAAGTTCGTGTTGATTAAAGATGAATTTTATAGTTCCATTGTGTTGGAATTATTTGTGTTAGTGGAAATCGACATTTGTTTCGATAATAATTGATGTGTGGAGGTTATATTGTTCAATCGGGTATTCGGGGCACTTTTTGTGTCGGAGTACTATTCACAAGTTACTATTCATGGGTTACTATTCACCTAATTACTATTCACTTTAGTATTGTTCACTCAGGTATTTGAGACACTTTTCATGTCGGGGTACTATTCACGGGGTATTATTCCCGAAGTACTATTCACGGGGTACTATTCACCCGAAAAATACATTTCTTTTCGGTCCAAATCATTTTTGGGTATAATATTATTCTATGAGGAGATGTGCTAATTTTTCAGACCGTTGGTTGAAGATATAATAGTAAATCAATATGGACCACTGGTGGAAAGTTATAATAGTGAATCAATATGGATCGCTGGTTTAAAGTTTTAATAGTAAATCAGTATGGACCGTTGCTTTAAGTTTTAATAGTAAACTAATATGAACCGTCCGTTTAAAAATAAATCAATCTGGACCGTTCATGAATTAGTTACTATTCAGTCCATTCTCCTATAAATAGAAGTTCATTCCTTCATTATTTCTTACGAATTCAATGAAACTCTAGTGAGAGAAAACTATAGAGAAAAGAAGAAAAGTATTACGCTACTTCACTACTCCAATATCCAGCTTTCTTCTAAGGCGGGGATATTATTTGTTGTACTCATAAGGGTATTCTTTCTTTCTTATTCATGAAGAGAACTTATGTTATTCCATTCTTTATTATTACATTGGAATAACTTTGTGTGCGGGATACCCTATACTTGGTGAAATTCTTATGTTATTCCATTCTTATTATTCTCATTGGAATAACTTTGTTTTATCTAATCTGCATACATGGTGAAATTCTTCTAATATTCCGTTCTTTATTATTCGTAGAATATATACGTACGTGCGTTCTGTGGGACTGGTTCCATTATTTATTATTACGTGGAATATCACATGCGTGCGTTCTGCCTACCTGTTCCATTATTTATTATTACATTGGGAATAACTTTTGCTGTGCATCTATCGCACGCATGGTGAATTCTTCATTATTCCATTCATTATTATTACATTTGGAATAACTCGTCATGTGGATTACCACATGCATGGTGAATGATCCTGTGTATTCATTCCTTATTAAATTGTGGAAATGATCTGTGTACGTGGATTACCGCATAGCGGGTGAAAATCCATTTGCAGTTTCATATATTATATTATACTCTGTTGGTTAAAGCTTTGACTTCTATACTGCATGAAATTAGTGGAATATCCTTGATATTTGCGCTTCATCCAGTATCTTTTCATGGAAATATTCTTCTGAGCATTCTTGAATTTTACTGCACAAAGAAGTATCATGTTGACAATTTGGACGTTATTGAGTTCAGGATAAATTCACTTATAAATCTTTAAAATTTATTCTTGAACCTGTTTTATTGAATTGTCATCATCCTTATGCTTATATTATGTTGAAAGTCATCTTTGGCTTACGTGCATAGATGGACTTGGTATGATTATGACCAGGGATTATTCGGTATAATCATGACCGTAATGTGACGAATGATGTGGTAAAAGTCCTCATTGGCCTGTAGTTCATTGGTGGACAATTATTGGTATGATTATGACCAGGGATTATTCGGTATAGTCATGACCATTGATGATTATATGAATATCCTTTGTCGTGGAGCTGGGATGATTCGATTTTATTTATTAAGCTGAGTCTCAACGATAAAGTTGATGAAAAACTTTTTAATTCATAGAAGATAGTAGATTTTATACCTTACTTGACTCTTCTAATGGATTGCTTGTTCATTGCAGATTAAACTTGATGTTTGGTATATTATATCGGTTTAACAACATTTGAAACTAACGATAATTTATTACGCATTATCTTAGTCATAATATTTCTTCTTGGGCTAGTTGAGCTCACCTTTTGCTTTCATTGTTCTCTTGAAAATGAGAGCGTGGCGAGGACTAGTCGAGAAAGCAGGTGATGGTCCTAGATGGTGCATTAGTAGTCCTCACTATTCTATGAAATAGTGTGATAATAAATGTAATGAGGACTCCATTGAGTTTGGATATTGTCTAGATGATAATATTTGTATTAAAACTCACAGCCTATATTTTGTCGTATTTTACACGACTGTTGTATAATTAAGTTGTATTTGTATTCAGTACCTTGTATCTGGAGACTCAAGATGGGTGATGTATACCTGTTTTGGGATTGTCACAGTAAGCTTTATTAGTAATTCCTCGTGGGAACGATAATCTACATACTCTTTATTACTTGTTGACCGTGTATAATTGCACGCGTATATTCATCGGGATTACGACCAAAGATTTTTTGGCACCGTTGCCGGGGAATTTGTTTAATAATTTTTGCCAAAATTAATTTCAATCAAATTAGTCTTAATTTAAACATTTTATTTAAATTATCTTCTTATATTTCTCTCTTTTCAGGTACCATGGATGACTGTGCTTATCAATGGCTATATACGGATATGACTCAACCAAAGGACATGTGAATTGATGGACTCAATGCATTTTTTGCATTGTCAGCACAAATTGAAACACTTTAGAAGAGGTTGGATGTTCTTGCAGCCCAACGTATTCGAAAGATCGCAGTAATTTGTAATTATTATGCTGCCAATCATCCAAGTCATCAATGCACCATCAGATTTGGACCAATACATAATAGGGGTGATTACCTCAACAACTATGTTTATCCCAATTATCATCAAGGTTGGGGGTATCACCCAAATTCTTCATGGAGCTATAATTATGAAGACCAATTCTACGCTACAAATCCAACATACACACCAAAATTCTCATATCCACCTCCAATGCAACAAGAAGAAAATTCAAAGTTAAAGAAATTCATGTCAAAGATCATAGTAGACCACGAAGAGATGATGATGAGTTAAGATTTATCAAGCCAAAATCTTAATAAAAAGATGGAACAACTCATTAATCCCTCAATGAATGATCTTCAATACATTGATTCCGAAATTGAAACAGATAATTCAAGACTGGAGGATTTATGGTTCAAGTTTATAGCTTCAACTGATGAGAAGATGATTGAGCAAGAGATGTCAATTCGAAATCTTCAGAATCAGATAGATCAAATGTTCAAAGCCTTAAACAATAGTCCTCAACACAATTTGTGTTATGACATGGATTCTGAGACTGATGGAGAGCCCGAGTTAAATCTGCAACTGGATGAACCACAAAAGTTTGAAAAAAGGGGAGACATGTAGGGATAAGGAGTATGAGGCCATCGAACATCTATCTTTAAGTTCTAATGATGATGACCCTAATCTGTTAGTGCCCCAAGTGTGATAACTTGAGATTTCGAATAATCAAAATTTTATGAATAATTTTTATTATTATTATTAATATTAATATTAATTATCAATTTTGTGACAAGTATCTGTGATACAAGTCTCGAGAAAGTTAATTTGTGTATTGACTAATAAATTTAGAGTAGAGTTGTGCTTAACAAGCTTTAGAAACCCTAACCCTAATCTCTGGATAGGGATTCAGTAGAAAATATAATTAAAATAATTATATTAATGAGTACGTGTTTGTACTGTTTAGAATTTTGATCAATGATTGATCGGACAAGGTTTAAAATTAATAAATCCTAATAAAGGATTAGAAACCCTAATCTCATGATTAGAAACCCTAACGCGCAGTTAGAAACCCTAATCAAAAGTCGGGAAATCCTAATTTCATATTCGAGATTCATAAACCCTAAATTAGGAAACAATAATCCTAATTGCCAAGCCTACTGTGTGTATTAAACTTTTATATGATTAGAAAACCCTAATTATATTTTAGTTATCTTAATTTCTATTTTACAAACCCTAATTATAATTTAGAAATTTAAAATTTTCGAATTAAAACCCTAATTTCATATTCGGGATTTATAAACCCTAATTAGGCAACTCTAATCCTAATTGGAAGGCCTAATATATTTATTAAATATTGATATGATTAAGAAAACCTAATTTAATTAGGAAAACCTAATTTTAGTTTCAGAATTTTAATTTTCTAAATTAAAACCCTAATTTAGAAAATCCTAGAAAGATAGTATTTTAAAGGATAATTTGTTGTACATTATCTTAGTCATAATATTCTTTACTGGGCTAGTTGAGCTCACCATTTTCCTTTTTGTTCTATTTTTCTTCTCAGGAGGCGAGAATATAGCGGGAACTAGTTGGGGTGTGGAGTGATGGTTCAAGAAAGTTGTTTTAGTAGTCCTCACCATTTTGTAATATAGTGTATCAATAATTGTAATGAGGACTTATTTGAGTGTGGATATTGTCTAGAAGACAATATTTGTATTTAAACTCAAAGTTTATGTGTTGTCGTATTTTGCACGACAATTATATTAATGAAGTTGTAGTTGTTTCTGTACCATGTATTTGGTGACTCAGAATGGGTTGGATGTAATGGACCTATTTTGGGGGCGTCACACCAACATCGACGCTTTGTGTCGCTAAAGCCCTATAGCGACGGTTTAATTAATTTATTTTCTGATTTTTCCGGCAATTAATTTAAAAATAGGTATAAATTATAAAAACTACTAAAAATGGTTTTAAAAATCATTTTAAATTTTGAAAAATAACTTTTAATTATTTGGGACATTTTTCTTTAATAATTATAATTATTTGAATAAAAATGATATTTAATTTATTTAATTAGTATATTAAGTAAATTAGAAAAAATGATTTAATATTATAAAAATCATTTTAAATAAGAATAATGTATTTAAAAATATTTTGAGTTATAAAAGGTGACTTTTAATATTTTTGGAGAATTTTAATTAATAAATTAATATTAATGATATTAAATTTATTTAATTATTAAATTAAATAAATAAGATAAAAATAATTTTATTAATTTAAAATCATTTTAAATAAGGATAAAGTGTTAGAAAATATTTTGAATTATAAAATATAATTTTCAATATTTTGGAGAATTCTCATTAATAAATTAATATTAATGATATTAGATTTATTTAATTTTTATATTAAATAAATGAATTAAAAATGGTTTTATTGAATTAAAAATTATTTAAAAATGAGAAAAATGATTTAAAAATATTTTAATTTATAATAAATGACTTTTAATATTTGGATAGTAATTTCATTAATATTTAGATATTAATGGTGATGATTTAAAAATAATTTTAATTATTTTAAAAATTATTTAAGTAGAATATTGATGATTTAAAATATTTTAAATTATTAATAATAACTTTAATATTTTGACAAGTATAACATTAATATTTTTATATTATTAAATATTAATGATAATAAGATTATTTGATAATTAAATCATTTAAAAATGAATTAAGTGTTTGAAAAATTATTATAAATTATAATAATTATTTATAAATTATTAAAAGCTTTCGAAAAATATTATAAACGATATTTGACTTATTTAAAATAATATTGAAGCTTAGGGACTAAGTTTAATTGACAATCAATGTGTTAATTGTCGGATAAGGTGACCAGAACACCGAGAATGGACTGAAGTCCAACCAGACCGAACTAGTTAGACTTGTTAAGTGTTTATATAGTTTATAAACACTAATGTGGCTATGTGGTAATGTGTCTAGGAGAAGTTTGACTGTAAAATATAGTGTTACGTGTTATAAATGATTGTACTAATTTTGAGACCGACATTGTTAAATATAGGTCTTACGAACGCAGTTAATTATATTGTGTAGCTGTAATCAACACGGAAGGCAAGTTTCCTAACTCAACCTTGAGTTATATTCATTCAATTATTATAATGGTTAATTATTGCTAATTATACCATGTCCAGGGAATTTATTGTTGATTATTCGCAGTTAGTGCATGATTAATAATTCAAATTGAATTACTGATTCAGAGAATATACCATTATAGAATAACTGTTGTTAGATATTCATATTCGTAGAAGATAGAATTGACAGTATATATAATTCCTGTTTATTGTCAAATTATGTTGAGAAATGTCTTAGCTAATTATTATGGCTAGACGCATATTTGTTACAACTTGATAAATTCGAGAAGAGAATTCAATTGTTATTGATAGATCGATGCCAATTATTTCGGCTAGATCGATAAGTAAATAGAATTTAAAATCATAGTATTTCGTTGTTAAATCAAAATCTTGATTCTGAGACTGAGAAGAACAACCTTTTATATAAAGGGAACAAAATTTTTAAGTCGTATATTCGACCATTGCGCGCGACCTAAGTATTATGCATAATATAGGGTACAAGGAGTTGGCCGGCTCTAAGTACTTGCAGAGAGGTATGATTTAATCTTTATGGTTATCTGATATTCCTGCGTATGTATCAAAGTAAATCTTTGATAGATAACCGAGAAAGTAGAAGTTCTAGATCCAATGGATCGCTCAGCATAAATCTGGAAAATATTCCACTTTGTTATTGCGTAGAATTGATTCTTGATTATTCAATAAAATATCGTAGAACTTTGAAAGTGTTGTACTCTTTCATTATTAGATTATTATGTTGCCTAGAATACGAGAAGACTTGTTATTGATTAACGATTTGTTCAGCTATTTCAAAGTTCACCGAACTTTGGTTTCATTCTATCAAAATAGATAGTCTGTTCTTATTGATTTGTATTCATTTATTGTATCTCTTAACTTGCGGGGCAAACTTGTTGCTCACCCTTGCTATATATAAAATATTTCAGTTAGAATCGAAGAGGCCAGCGGATCGAAGAAGAACAAAGGCAAAGGCAAGATGCTGGAGTAGTATAATGAACAATATTATTATTATGTTGTATTGTATTGTAAACCCTTTTTGTTTATCTAAAGGGTATGTTTATAATTTTAAGGTTAGCAAACCTGGGACTTATGTATTAACAACATATGTTAATGACTTATGTATTCCTATTTATATATGAATAAGTAGTTAAATGGTATTATATTGTGGATCGTGAACAACAAACTCGGGGGTCAGGTAACCCGGATTTGGGGGCGTCATAGGTTGGTATCAAGCTGTAGTGACCAAGGTGTCACAAGTTGGTAGAAGAGCTGTAGGTTATAAACCTTAAGTAGGGTGGGGGAAAACCCTAGGAATATAACCATATGCGAGATAGAGAAAACTCATGTAGAGTTCTAAGTGAGGGATTGCCGAAGTGCATCAATAGTGAGATAAGTGGACACATAGTGTGGGAATGTTGTACTGGTGTAGTATTAATCTAGTTGTTTAAACTGATTGTAGGATGTCTGGAGAAGATCAAATGAGTGCGGAGATGTTAACGGCTGTTTCACCAGTGCCAGAAGCCGAGGTGTCAGCGCAAAACGAATCAGTTGAGAAGGTGGGAGAAGATGAACCTATAGTCAATCTGGGGAGTGATCATGACGATTATCCCAAGATATATCTGAGTGGAGATGAGGAGGCAAAGTCTGAGCCAGCTAAGGTAGAGTTAAAGAATAAGACTAAAGTTGAAGAACAAGATCAACTAGCTGCAGAAGTTCAAGAACTCCGGAGCAAAGTGTTTCTCTTGGAGGAACTATGGAAGACAGAGCGAGCTTTATGCGAAATGATTGAAGAAAGGAACGAGCTCAAGGCGCAGGTGGAAAGAATGAAGACTGAAGGTGGTGGATCGTCTGAAGGGACAATCAAGTAGAAGAAAGACAAGAAAAAGAGAAAGAGGGACAATGACAGCCCTAATTCTAAAAAGTCAAGCCCGAAGAAGAAGCAAGCCTGTAGCAAGTGTGGGAAGACTCACGCAGGAGAATACATGATGTGGAAAAATATGTGCTTCAACTATAAGCAGGAAGGACATATTTCTCTGCATTGTCATAAGCCAAATTTGAGGAAGTGTTTTTTATGTGGGCAAACGGGTCACGGATTCAACAAGTGTCCCATCAAGAAGAAGACTGGTGAAGGGAGTGGTCGGTAGACAACTTAGATATATGTGATAATATCTTTTGGTAGACGTTTCTGATATTAAGTGTTGTAATATCAAGAATGATGTTTAAGCATATGTAAATATATATGTTTTATGAATGAAATCTTTATGTTCTATATGAATATAAGATTAAGATTAATTTGTGTGTTCTTAAAACTCATACTTATGGTAAGTTAATGACTCATAATTATATGAAATGTTTTGAACCCCTCAGCGAATGGATGCCAAAGGTCTGACTAGGATAAGTTCATACACTCATATAATTGTGGCAAGTTCCTGAACTCATAAGTGTGGTAAGTCTGACTAAATATTTCTTTTTGGGAGGGGGTGAGAGGGTGGGGGTGTATACATAATCAGTAAATAATTTTTTAGGGGTAAGGGTGGGGGGTAGGGTAAGGGGGTAGGGTAGGGGTGGGCGGAGTGGGGGTATATACATAATAAGTAAATATTATTTTTTAGGGGAGGTGGGAGGGGAGGGGAGGGGAGGGGAGGGTGGGGGTATATACATAATTAGTAAATATTATTTTTGAGAGGGGTGGGGTGGGTGGGGTGGTGGTGGGTGTGGGTGGGGTGGAATGGGGTGGGCGAGATGGTGGTGGGGTAGGGGTTGAGCCGGGTGGGGTGGGGTTGGGGTGGGGGTCGGGGTAAAGGTGGGTGGGGTGGGTTGGGGGTAGGTTAGGGGTGGGTGGGGTGGTGGTGGGTATGGGTAGGATGGGCAGGTGGTGGTGGGGGTAGACATAGGGGTGGGGTGGGTAAGGGTCGACATGTAGGTTTTATACCTACTTATACGATATTATCTAAACTGCAATCGTTGCCTAATCCCGCATTACTTAGTCTCTTTTCATGCATTTGCTTCCATTTTGTAGGATTCATGCTCGGGAACTCACTTGGTGGCTTTTGGAGCTAAAAAAGATGTATTGAGAGGTTAAAGTGATCATGTATTGAGGTAATGGCAAGTGAAGATGCATCAGTAGAAGAAAGTAGAAATCAAATTCTGGTGTGTCGTGTGACCTCGCCAATATTCTTTTGCTGGGCAACATGACCGCGCCATTAGCTGCCCAGAGATCCTGCACAGCGCACCCACACCCAATTAAGCTTACTACACAGCGCGACCGCACCAGTCTCTAATGAACAAAATGCTAACTTTTTATTTAAGTGACCAATGGGAGAGTAGCTTGAATGAGGGGTCTTTGGAGGTTGATGGAATATATCAGAACATCTATTTTTGCCATTTTGGGGATATACAGAATAGAGAGAAGGGATATACACATATTTTATTCTCTACTTTTTGAATATAGCTTAGGTTTTTGATTTTCATTCCTAGATTAGCTTAGATTAGGTTAGATCTTTGGAGATTGAAGCAATTGAAGATCCTTGGAAGTTCTGAGTTGAAGCAAGAAGAAATTCAGATTTGATATCCCTAATTCATACTTTTCTTTACTTCTATTTGTATTTTTCAATGTATAATTAATTTTGGATATTGGATTTTATTTTAATTATAAACTAAACCCTATTTTGGGATTATAATGGATCTTGTTGCTTAGCTGAAATTGATATGCTTCTTTGTTGAATTTCAATTAATTGTTAATGGATTGTCTAACATGATTTGTGTTAATTGCATAATTTCTTGATCACCAATTACTATGATAACCTATATTAAATTAAGAAATGGAGTATAGGTTTAGATCTGATCATTTTGGCGTGTGTTTATGACTTCTAAATGGCGATGGGATTCATGATTCGTGCCTATGATAAAGATACACCGAACCACCGTATGTAGTCTATAGAGAACTTGCGCTTAAACCCTAATTAATTATAATTCACATAGAGATATAGTGGGTTAGTTAATTAGGGTGTTCACATTCATTCTATCTATTATTGATTTAATGTGATATGGGTATGGTACATCTAGAGATGGTCATATATTTTTGCTTTCGTGTTCTCAACTAACATTCCAATGTAATTAATTGGGGCTTATTAGGATGTCTAAGTGGTGCAATAAGTGAAATTATAATCTCATATCTCCTTTATCTGATTGACTCACTTGTTAATTAGTTTAATTTGTTTCTCAATATAATATAGATAATTCACAATCTCATCCATTTATTTAAAGATACCGAAGTAGTTATAAAATTGGTGCTTGATAGATTAGATTTTAGTTTGATTTTCTTCGTGGGGAACGATACTTTACTTTCATTATATTACTTGTTGAGCATGTATACTTGCACGCATATATTGAACGGGAAAACAATCAATAAGTTTTTGGCGTCGTTGCCAGGGAACACTTCTCTGATTGGAGATCATGGAGTCCATGGATGAAGAGGATCTATTCCACATTAAGATTGTCTTTTCTAGTTCCTCAATCTTAGAGGTTAGATTTAACTCTCTTTGTGTGTTGAGTTCATTGGTATGTCTTAAGATTTTATTCTCAGCCTCAAATTTAGAGAGAGAAGTGGTACTTAGTAGAGCTGTCTCCAGTTCTACTTGAACTTTCTCTTTCTCTTTTTGAAGAAGAGAATAATCTTTAGACAGAACTCTGAACCACTTCATGTATTGATGCAGATCAGATGTTATTCCATGTAGTGCATTTCTTAAATCATCAATGTCTACATCGGGAGAGTTAAAGTCGAATAACTCATCGATACTTACTTCATGATGGTCAGTGCTCTTCTTATCCTTTGCATCTTTGGCTATTAGACATAGATTGGATACTTGAGGCTCTTCATAATCTCCAGACTCAAGATTTATGTTGTTATCTGAGTCACTCCACAATCCTCTGGCCACAAGAACTTTGTCTTTCTCTTGGAGCTTTTTGTAGCCTTTGAACTCCTTCTTTGGATTTGCTTTCCTCTTCAGCTCTTCTCTAAGAGGTTTATTACAGTTTACAATGATATGGCCAGGCTTCTTGCAGTTGTAACATAAGTCGTTGATCTGATTCTGGTTGTTGTTGTTGTTGAATCTCTTAGGTCTGTTACTTCTGCCTTTGCGCATGAACCTTTTAATTCTTCTGACCAACATTGTAATGTCCTCATCATCATCTTCCTCAGAGTCAGATTCATTTTCAGCATGAGCTTTAGAGGTGGTCTCTGTTGTCTTGAGAGAAACTCCTTTGTCCTTCTTTCTTCCTTCAGATAAAGTCTCTACTCGATGGGTCAGTTCTAGTTCGTAGGTAAGAAGATTGCCATAGAGTTGTTGAACTGTCATTTCATGGAGGTTCTTTGATTCTCTGATGGCAGTGGTTTTAGCATCCAACTTTCTCGATAAAGACGTCAAGAACTTTATGATAAGATCTTAATTTGGATAGATTTTTCCAAAAGCTCGAAGAGATTTGAGCAGCACATTGAATCTCTCATTAATAGAAGTGACATTTTCTCCTGGAATATAGGCAAACATCGTATACTGTTGAGTCAGAAGAGATTGCTTGTTTTCTCTAACTTCTTATGTTCCTTCGTGCATAATGAGCAATGCTTCCCATACTTCCTTTGCAGTTTTGCTGTTGACCACATTTTCGAATAGATCATCTTCTAAAGACTGGAACAAAATGTCCTTGGCCTTTTTGTCTAGTTGGACAACTTTCTTGTCGTTGTCAGTCAATTCTGATTTGATCTTGATCTGAATTCAATTTGGATCATCTGGAGTTGGTGCAAGCTTTGTTGGAACGTAGGGCCCATTCATAACGGTTTCAAATAGCTCGTTATCTATTAAATCCATGTAGGCTTGCATACGAACTTTCCAGTTGACAAATTTGTCTTTGTTGCACATTGGTGGCTTGCTACCTCCACCTGTCTTGGACTCGCTTATCAGTTGTGCCATTGGATCTACTCAAGCTTTGCAGGCTAGTTGAGAGAACATGCTCTGATACTAATTCTTAGTTCCCAGAGGCACAATAGTTATCTAGAAGGGGGGTTGAATAGATATTTTAAAACTTTTTCCTTTTCAAAATACTTATCTGATTTGTTAATAAAATAACCACATCGGAATATTTGATTTGTTTGTTCCCCTTTAAGATAAACCAAGTTTATAGGTGATAAGAAAGTATAACAGATATAACAGGTATAGCAGATATATCATACCCAGTGATTTTAAGTGGTTCAAAGCACTCAAGGCTCCTAGTCCACTCTTCTACTTTACGAATAGGAAATCCACTAAGGATATCTTTACAATCTTTGAATCACTTAGATTCCTTCAAGACCAGCAGTCTTGGAACATTTTAGTTCACCTAGAACTCTTCAAGTCTAGCAGACTTGGAATACACTTGATGAGAGTTGAGTTCTTGGGTTGTGCTAATCAGTTGTAGTTAAGCATACGTTCGAAAGAACTGAGTAGCTGCGCAAGTTTTCTTTCTTGATCGTAGAGTTTGGACGTTTAGAGTTCTTGAGCTTTTTTGTTCTTGATTGCTCTTTTTTTGAATCTCTATCTGATTTTCTTATGAAGGAGCCTTTGGAATGATTACGTTGAAGGCATCTATTGTAGCATTTAATGCTTCAGACATTTTTGAGCACTGATGTTGACTTCCTAAAAATCTGATGTTTTGCCGGCTGGCCCACTGACACAGCAGACTGCTTTCTCACCTAACACCTGAAAATGTGTTTTTAGCAGGCATGTAGTCCTTTCCTTAGCTTCTTCTATACACTTCTTTGATACATACTAAGGATGAGTGTTGGATCATTGGGATTCCCAAAATGTCAATGTCTATAAGCCATTCTTCATTTGTTATACTTCCTCCTTCATCAAATAGACGAAACTTGGTGCTTTTGATGCTGACTGGAAAGACACCACGATTATTGTCTTTGTACCATGATTGTTTGGTCTTGTCATGCTCGTGCTTGATTCAACCTTGATCGAAGAGAACACTACGATTTCTCTTAAGCTCTGATAGACTACGATCTCTACTTGCTCGTTTTGCAGACTCCACATTTCTGAGAGCTGACTGTGATTCTTGACTTGGCTCAGATGGCGCTCAGACTATCTCCACGATTCTGAGTGTGGCTTCCAAGATAAACTACGATTTTGCCTTGGCTTCTGTAATCTCTCAGCTGGCTCGTCAGACTATGATTTTGTTGAGGCCTGTTGAGGCCTATCTATTACATCTCAAAATAGATCAACATAATAGCTTTGATCTTTCTTCTATACATTCATTTATAGAATGATAAACATTAAGCACAGATCAACCTAATAATTTTGATCTACCATCAAAGTTCTTATGCATATGTTCTATAAAAAACTTTACACATAAGCATAGTTATTTACTTTCAACATAAAATTTGAATATGCAATACCCAAAAAAATATCCTATTTTCTCTTGACCAAAAATGTTTTTCATCCTAAAATTTGAATTTATTTTAGCTAACCTTGATAATTTAAATATCAAGTCTTAATAAATGTATTCATAAAGTAACATTTCCTAAGGCAATGAGATTTCCTATTTATTCTCAAAATAATTTTTACATCTGAAGTTTTCAAAAGGCATCTTGAGATTCCTATTCATTTTTCACAAAAATGAATTTTTCTAAAAGAAAGATTATATATATATATATATATATATATATATATAACGTGTGTGGGACCCCAAATTTTATGAAATGAAAGTATTCAATTTTCTTATAATTATTATTTTATTTAGTAAATGGTTAAATTGATAAAAGGTTAAAGTTAAGGGTGATATTTGAAAATTTTGCAAAGAAATCAAGTTGATATAAATTATTCATTGTGTCAGGGAATATTCGTTTTAACACGGAATATTAAATGACGGCAACACAATCATTAGTGGACCCCACAATGTAAGTATTGTCGTAGTTAAGCAGCGGCGTAATTATCTTTTATAAAAATAACGGTGAAAGTTTTACCGTAAAACTGTTGAACTACCCGGTGGTAAAAGAACGATGTCTACGCGTGGTTGCATAATAGCACACGGTATTGATTATTGATGCTTACGTGAGAAGTCACTCAGTTATACTCAATTATTGCTACAGTAGTTGCTGCATAATATCTCTCATATTATTGATTCAATTATTGTCACAGTATCATCTGCATAATATTTATTATTATTAAATAAATAATTGAGACGACAAAGTTATTCATATTATTATTTGCAATATTGACGACGTCTAGAAAGTTCTGTCGAGGAGAGGTTTGGTCACCTAATTGCGCGCCAATAGGGAGAAATCCTTATCGAAAAGCCCCCTCTTTCCTGGGAATGATCTGGTTGTTAAATATTATAAGTTATAATATTAATGATGAATAAGTTCGTGTTGATTAAATATGAAATTGATATTTCCATTATGTTGGGATTATTAGTGTTAGTGAAAATCGACCTTTATTTCGATAATAATTAACTTCTGGAGGTTATATTGACCAATCGGGTAATTAATCGGATAAATGAGCAATTAATTGCTATTAATTCACATGCTTATAACTATTTGTTCACATGCATGTATGATTAGGGGAGGTGGTGGAAGATTGATAATACTTGCATGACTAAATTAAAAATGGAGGTATAGATGAAGGTACTATACTGTAATTATTTTTTTCAAATGTATAGAACTATTGATTCACATGATTGTACTATTGATTCACATGATGTACTATTAGGGGAGGTGGTGCAAGTTTGATAATACTTGCAGGACTAAATTAAAAATGAAGGAAAAGTTGAAGGTATTATACTGTAATATTTCGAGCCCCAAAATGTGCAATTATCGAAACTATGTTTTCCTATAAATAGAAGCTCATTCTTCTTTCATTCTCACCAATTCACTAAGACTCATAAGAGCAATTATAGAAAGAGAAGCTATGAGAGAAAGAAAAAGAGAAGTCTGCTACTTCACTATTCCAGTATCCAGTCTTCTTCTGAGGTAAAGGGTATTATTTGTTTTATTGGTAAGGGGTATTATTTATTTCGTATTCATGAAGAGAGTTATTTTCTTTCAATACTCGTAAGGATTGTTATTCCATTCTTTATTATTCTATTGAAATAACCTGTCTACGCGGACTACCGCATGCATGGTGAAATTCTTCTGTTATTCCATTCTTTATTATTTTATTGGAATAACATGTCTACGCAGACTACCGCATGCATGGTGAAATTCTTCTGTTATTCAATTCTTTATTATTCTATTGGAATAACCTGTCTACGCAGACTACCGCATGCATGGTGAATGACCCTTCGTATTCATTCTTTATTAAATTGTGGAAATGATCTGTCTACGTGGATTACCGCATGGCGGGTGAAAATCCATTTGCAGTTTCGTATATTCTATTATACTCGTATGAGATATCATTTCTTTTGTACTCGTCATGGAATATCATTTTTTTTGTATTTTCCTTTTATGAGTACTATTCACGAAGTACTATTCATTTGTATTATTCATGTTTACGACACTATTCACGTATACGGTACTATTTACGAATACTGAGTTACTATTCACGGGATACTCTTGAAATTAAATCCATGTTTTGATCATATTATTTTTATTATAATATATAACATTTTTATAATCCTGGTGATGAAATTTCTCTTTGACTTAAGTGTAAAGATTGGTATATTATTGGTATAATCGTTACTATGGGTTCTCTTTGGCCAGTAGTGCAAAGATGAATTGTTGACTGGTATGATCATGACCATTGAATTTATAATTGAATATCTTTAGCTTAAGTGCAAAGGTGAATTGATCAACATGGTTATAATTATTGTTTATATAAATTCTGAAATGATTATATATTTCTTTGAGATATTAATATATTTGTCCCGTAGTGCAAAGATGACATGTTGTTGAATATCTTTGGCCTGTAGTGCAAAGATGAATTATTGTTGAATATCTTTGGCCGTAGTGCAAAGATGACATGTTGAATATCTTTGGCCTGTAGTGAAAAGATGAACTGTTGATGAATATCTTTGGCCCATATTGTAAAGATGAATTTATTAGTATGATTATGAACATGAACTGTGATTTGGTATAACCATGATCTTTGATGTTTCAGGTAAAGACAGGTGATGAAAATTATCTTTGTCTTGGGTGCAAAAAGAAATTTAGAACCACAATTATGATTATGAGTTATTCACATGATTGTGGACAGAAATTGTTGATTGATGTTACAGGGATAAAACATTGTTGGTGGACTTTAACATGGAGAAGATAATAGACTTTATGGTCTATTTAACTCTTCTAATGGTTGTTCGTTCCGCTGCAACTATGGTTGAAAAGTTTTATCATCTACCATATGTTCTAAATCTCTGATTTATTACTGGCGAAGGCAATTGATAAATTAATTATCTTTAGTCATGATATTCTTTACTGAGCTAGTTGTGCTCACCCTTTTACTTCACAATTCTTTCAGGTATTAAGAGTGTAGCTGGGTCGAGCGGGGGTAACATGGGAATAGAACGATGTTCTATAGCTGTTGAGGTTTCCCCTAAAATAGTATGGAAATAATTTTATTGAGAATTTTAGATAAGTGTGTCGTATTTTATACGTCATTTTAACCGTTGATTTTGGTGAATCGAATAGGGTGAGGTGAACCCAACTTTGGAAGGGTGTTTTGCCACTATCATACAAGATGTCTAATAATAAATGACTTCGTGTTATCATAAGATAGGGTTGTGCACATGCACTTGCTGATTATATCTATGAGCATTACCTATATAATCTCGGAGTTTGGCTGAAATATAATTCTCAATTAGAGACAATGGAGATAAATATATGTCAAGAGAATACTCACCATTGGAAAGAACGTGATAGTAATCTTCTCATTTTTCTTTGGGGTCTATTGGGTCAACCGAGGATAATTCTCGAGTCATATGATATTTATCATAACTTAGATGCATGGACTCCCATATACGAAGGTTTCCTTGAGCATTTTCCAAAGATTTTAATTTTTAAAATAGTTATTGACTGTACTTTTATATAAAGTACCATTGTAATGTGTTGTGGTCGAGACACCATGAGAGTTACATATATTTGTATTAAAACTCACAGCTTATATGTTGTCGTACTCTGCACGACAGTTCAATAGTATTTGATTTTTGTAGTGTGATATCTGGCGACTCAGAATGGGTCGTGTGGACCTATTTTGGGGGTGTCACAACGCGCGTGTGTGTGTGTGTGTAATATATGTATACATTTGTTGTGAATGCATAAATAAAGTGAAGTTCTTTTATGACTCATTCCTTTAGCCATGTGTTCACACATAACTTGATAACAATAACTATGGGCTACACTCCCTGTTTTTGTTCAATTCATGTTCTTCGAATTTCATCCGAGCCTTTGAAATTTATCTAACCAATCTGAGCCATTAATTTCAAAATAAATTTCCAAATTACATGTTTAACCCTTGGCTCAAAAGTTTCCTATAAATAGGAAGATTTTTGCTTCATTTTTCTTTACCAATTCAAAAAGAAAAGCTCTATCTCATTGGCTACATAATTTCTCTCTGAAAAGCCTTTCTCTCTATCTTCTACTCATAATTCTAATCTTTTGAAGAAGATAAATATTGGTTAAGTATTTGAGATAAGTTATTGAATTGCTTTATTTATTTTATCTCATAAATTCTTATAGATATATAAATATAAATTGTTATACGCATTTATATATATATATATCATCTTTTCTTATCAATTAATAGATCAGTTTAGATACCAATATTTGGAGATATTCTGTAACACAAATATTATCTGAACGGTGTTTGAAGTTCTAAGTGATCCTTTATTGATATAATTGATTTATATAAATATCATAAAATAGATCAGTTTTAGATACCGATATTTAGAGATATTTTGTAACACGAATATTATCCGAACGGTGTTTGAAGTTCTAAGTGATCTATTGAAAATATTTATATAAATATCAGATTGTGAAAGTAAATTTGGTCAGTACTTAGATACTGATATTTGGAGATATTTCTTTACAAGAAATATTATCTGAACGATCTTTGAAATCTTACATGGCTAAATTTTCACAACATAGATCAAATATAATATATATACTTGAGTGAAACAGATTTATTTGTTATATCAAGTATTGTTTAATTGATCAAATTGTTATATTTGATAATTGCCATTACAAGTATTTTGCACACAACATTATTTATTTATAAAATACTTGTTATATTTTATAAGTTATTTAAACTTATATATCTGAACTCAAAGTTTGATCTGTTTGTTATAGAAACACATTCTTTATTTATATAAAAAAAAAGATCTTTTCTAAATCTGTTTAACATAGAAAACCCTCTTTATTTATAAAGAATAGTAAGATCTTTATAAATCTAAATTAAACTTTTATCTACTTGCTCAGAAGAACCATTTGACTTGAACTCTTATTTACTTAATTAAGAAGCACAAAATATAAAAGTAAGTTGAACTTTTATATCTGTACTAAATTGTATCTGCTTATTTAAGAAGCATATTTCTCTCAAATCATTTGTAAAAAGGAAAATGGTAGAGTTAATTTATTTTATGTATATGTAAGAAAGACAAGAAATTCTTTGACCAAGACCAGAGTCTTAGAGAGGTCAGCTGAGAGTTGGGTCTCTAGTGCACTTTTGAGGTGAGAATAATTATGTTGTTTCAATACCAGATCTTAGAAAAGAACTGAACTCAAAGGAAAGGTACAACTAAGCTTGAGGAAGATATTGGGAGTTCACTGTCCAAGATAAGTTAGTTGTGGATAGTTATAAGTTAATATTTAAAACTTTATAAAGATTTCTCCATCTATTCAAGGAGCTTTTATTACTGAGAGTAATAGAATCTCAAGTCCTGGAGAGGAGATTGAGACTGGACGTAGCAACATATCCTAGCTGTATGTTGTGAGAATAGAGCTTTTATATGTGCATTGTGTGATTGAATCTTTACTAATCTTTGTATTAATTTCTGACATTACAAATTAATTTACTAAAAATTAAAAAAGGCCAAAGATAAAAAAAATTTAAATGGTAGTAATCTATTCATCCCCCCCCCCCTTCTAGATTATTATTGGACTTTCACAAGCGTTCGATGGGAGGCACCCCATCTAATCTTTCGTCCCCCTTATTTAATTCTTATTTATAGTTATTTACATTTTGATATAATAGGTAAATTTTTGTTAGTAGTGGTCATTTGAATAGCTTTTGTGTGTCAAATCTCAAAAATAATACATTTGCCACATAGTTCCACGAGCAAAAGAGTTAAAAAGGTCAAAGTTGCCTGGGTACATGGCAGCGCACCCGCGCCAACAAATCGCGCGCCCGCGCCCTCTGCCAGTCAAAAAAATCAACTCCACGCCACAGCGTACCCGCGCCATACTAACAAAGTGACATTGCGCGGCCGGGCCACGACCTGAAGTTAGGTAAAATTCCAGATTCGAAAATTCTGTTATTTCATTTCAACTCAAACTCGGCTAAGCCTCTCAAAACAGAGAACCAGAACTTCAAACCATTTCCTTCTCTTATCCAACAATTGATCCCCTCAACTCCATCTCCCACTTGGATCCTAACATCTACACACTCTCTCTCATACTCCTATATAAACCACAGCCTCGCCCCTTCAATTGCATAATAAAAATATTAAAAAATTAGAGCAATAGTTAGGGCAAGCAGTCTTTGGGGTTGCATACCAACTGTTTGATCAGAGTTTTGAGAGATATTAGGGTTTATACGACTTAGTTTGGGGGATACTCAGATTCAAAGAAAGGATTCATCATCAACAAAATGGCACCAAAGCAAATTAGAACTCCATCACCTTCTTCCTCAAGCACTGACATCGAATTTGGGGAAGGTAGTAGCCGCAATGTATTGGATACCATGAAGTTCGTCAACCTCTCAGCCCAACATTACTATTCTGATGTACTGATGAACAAAACTTTTATGCTGGAAAGAGGGCTCAAGCCCGATAAAGAAGATGGAAAGATTTGGAATATGATTAAAGAGCATGGTTGGGTGTCAGTGGTTAGTACTCCATGGGCGGCACCGATGGCCATAGTCTGTGAATTCTATGCCAACACCAGGGAAACTTAAAATGGGATATCGTATGTTCGGGGCAAACAGGTTCTACACACAAAGCATGCCATCAATGAGCTATTTCACTTAGACAACCTGCCACTGGATGAGTCTAACTGGGTGGAGTACCAACGCTTCATTACAGACTTGGACAAGTTAGTGGAAGAGATGTGTAAGCCTTGGACTGTATGGACCACAAGAGAAAGAACCAACAGAAAAATCCATTTCCCTCACACTGCACTGAATCGCTATGCCAAAGCTTGGTACAGTTTCATTTGTGCTAGCTTATTCCCCATACGTCATCAAAATGACGTCATTACAGAAAGAGTTGTACTGTTTTATGGCATCATCAAGGGAAAGTCGATAAATGTGGGTTACCTAGTCAATCAGTTTATGCTGCGTTATATGAGATGAAGTACCATTGGAGGGATTCCACAGGCATCAATTGTCACCAAACTGTGTGGCCAGGAAGGCGTTAAATGGGGCGATGAGATATTATAGATGCTCGTGAAAGACATCGACCATGCAGTAATTAGAAAATACACTATATAGGAAAGTGGTGACTCTCATCCTCGTGGTCTTGGTTTCATGTTGAAAGTAGTATGAACACAAGCCAATCATGTTTGATGATAAAGCATATACTCTGTAATAATCTTATTCATTTATTAATAGAAAGTATAAATTTATTAATGACTTTTAATTATCTACATGATGTTGTTTTATAATATGTGATAAACCCATAGTTTTAAGCAATGCTTTTAGAATAATGATGTGACGCCCCCAAAATTAGGTATACATCACCCATCTTGAGTCGCCAGATACATGGTACATAATTCAAATACAACTTAATAATACAACTGTCGTGTACAATACGACAAAACATAAACTGTGAGTTTGAATACAAATGTTGTCTACTAGAGAGTATACAAACTCAAAAGGAGTCCTCATTACAATTATTATCACACTATTTCACAGAATAGTGAGGACTACTAATGCACCATCTTGGACCATCACTCCGTTCCCCGACTCGTTCCAACTATATTCTCATTTCCTGAAGAGAACAGTGAAAGAAAGGGTGAGCTCAACTAGCCTAGTAAGAAATATTATGACTAAGATAATGCAGAATAAATTATCATTAGCCTTAAATAGTGTTAAACTGATACAATATAACAAACATCAAGTTTAACTGCAGCGGAACAAGCAATCCATTAGAAGAGTCAAGTAGAAAATAAAATCTACTATCTTCTATGATTTAAAAGGTTTTTCATCACTTTTATCTCTGAGACTCAGCTCAATAAATAATTCACATTATTAAATCATCCCTGCACTACAGGCCAAGGATATTCTTTAGTATCACGACCACGAATTATCCATGCACTACATGCCAAAGATAATCGTGTTTTCATCAACGGTCCTGATCATGCCATAAAATAATTCATCTTTGCACCCTTGGCCGAAGAGAATCCATAGCCATAATCATACCAAAAATCATCCCATCAATGCACTACTACGGGCCAATGAGGACTTTTTCCATATCATTTGTAACATTACGGTCCATGATTATACCGCGAATAATCCTCGGTCATAATCATACCAAGTCCATCTATGCACTACAAAAAAATGAGATGACTTTCAACATAATATAATCATGAGGATGATGACAATGATATAAGAATTCAATAAAACAAGTTTAAGAATTAATTTATCCAGGAACCAATAATGTCCAAATTGTCAACATGATACTTCTTTGTGGAGTAAAATTCAAGAATGCTCAGAAGAATATTTCCATGAAAAGATACTGGATGAAGCGCAAATATCAAAGATATTCCACTAATTGCATGGAGTATAGAAGTCAAAACTTTAACCAACTGAGTATAATAGAATATATGAAACTGTAAATAGATTTTCGCCCGCCATGGGGTAATCCACGTAGACAGATCATTTTCACAATTTAATAAGGAATGAATACGAAGGATCATTCACCATGCATGTGGTAATCCACATAGACAGGTTATTCCAACAGAATAATAAAGAATGGAATAACATAAGGATTCACCATGCGTGCGATAGACTACACATACATGTTATTCCCAACATAATAATAAATAATGGAACCTGGTCCGGCGTAGAACGCGTCTGCATGGGATATTAAAGCGGCTGAATAATAAATAATGGAACCAGTCCGCATAAACGCACGACATATGATATTCCGGCGAATAATAAATAATGGAACCCGGTCCAGTAAAGAACGCAGAGACATGGATATTCCGCGTAATAATAAAGAACGAAATATTAGAAGAATTTCACCATGTATGCGGTACTTCGCATAAACAGGTTATTCCAACATAATAATAAAGAATGGAATAACAGAAGAATTTCACCAAGTATAGGGTATCCCGCGTATATAGGTTATTCCAACAGAATGATAAAGAATGAAATAACAGAAGTTCTCTTCATGAATACAAAAGAAATAATACCCCCTACAAGTACAACAAATAATATCCCCTACCTTAGAAAAAAGAGTACTGGATATAAAAGTAGTGAAGTAGCAGAACACTTTTCTTCTTTCTCTCTATAGTTTATCTTTCTAGAGTTTCAGTGAATTCGTAAGAAATAATGAAGTAATGAGCTTCTATTTATAGAAAAATGGACTGCATAGTAACTAACTCATGAACGGTCCAGATTGATTTACTTTAATCTGACGGTCCATATTTAAAGTAAAATCTTTTAAATAAAATATAATATATTCTATTTATAATCTAATAAAACGAATAACTTTATAAAAGATTTTACTATGCAAACACTATGCAGGCACAATGCAAACACTATGCATAATAAAATATAATATATTCTAATTATTGTCTAATAAAACAGATAATTTTATAAAAGTATTCTGTTTTATATAAAATGATTTTATAATGCAAAACACTATACAGACACTATGCATAATAGAATATAATATATTCTATTTATAGAATAATTTTATAAAAGTATTCTGTTTTATATAAAAAGATTTTCTGTATTATTACATTAATAATACCAACAAAACTAAGTGACTTATCACGTAAGCATCAATAATTAATAATGTGTGCTACTATGCAACCACGCATATTACTGTAATTTTAACACCGGGTGTTTCAATAGTTAACTATAAAACTTCCGCCGTTTATTTTCATAAAGTATTTTTGTCATTTTCTCAATCCAACAATAAATTCCGTTGTGGGGTTCACTAATGATTGTGCCGTTGTACGAATATTTCCTGATAAAACGAATATTCCCCGACCAATCGAATATTATATAACAACTTGCGTACTTTGCAAAATTTATAAATATTACCCACAACTATAACATTATATCAATTTCACTCCATAATATTCAAAAATAATATTTATAAAAATTCATCTTTATTCAAAAAGTTGGGGTTTTACAATCTCCCTTCTTATGAAATTTAAGCCCTCGAAATTAGGGGAATACGATACACAGTATATTGAAGAGGTAAGGATATCTTGATTTCATTTCAGATTCTAACTCCTAAGTCATTCCTCAACATCGTGGTTTCTCCACAAAACATTGATTTGAGGTATAACCTTGGTGCGTAAAATATGTTCCTTCTTATCCAAGATTTGAACATGAACTTCTTCATACGTCAAATCTTCCACTATTTCGTCCGGTTCTAACTCAATAATGTGGTTCGGGTCTTCCACATATTTACGTAACATGGATATGTGAAAAACGTTATGAACACGAGACATACTTGGCGGTAAAGCGAGTCTATAGGCCACAGTTCATACTCGATCGAGGATTTTAAATGGGTCAATTAAATCGAGGGGTGAGATTTCCTCTCTTTGTCGATTCTTGTTTCTAGAATAACGCCCTCTTGAACCTTCTTCTTCACATTCATCAGCTCCGGGTGTGTAGCTTGAGCGACTTTAACTTTATCGATTAAAGTCGATTCTACTCGTATATTCGTTATCTTCACGTGGGTCCCTAGAGTCTTTAACTCTATCTTCATCACTTGTAAGTTATACGAAATGAGTCTTTGTGTTAACAACATCACACTCGTAAATGCATCCGATCTTCTACTTAACACGTCAGCTACCACATTCGCTTTCCAACAATGGTATTAAATGGTACAATCGTAATCTTCAATAGCTCGAGTCAATGTCTTTGGCACGTTATACGTTCGTTTTAGTTGAAGAAATATTTGAGGGTTTTAGAAATGGGTTTTGTACTAGGGTCAATACAAAATTCGATTTCACGCTCTAGGGGTAGGCTAAGAAGACTTCAAGAATACGTCAGGAAATTTATTAACAATAGAAATATCATTCAAAGTTGTGACCCTCATCAAAGACTTGGATAGTACGTCACATTGATACCTATCAACTTACCATCATCATTCACGACATCGCCTATAGAAAGTCTGGCTTCGGTGCATTCCACACAAGGAAGTCAATAACGAAAGGACCGGGGCTCTTTACTTATGGCTTGATATGACAATGATTGACTTTAGTGGTTTGGTTGCTTGAATTCACATAATAGGTTGGTTAGGAATATGAAAGCTAGCAACCTTACGAAAAGCATGATGAGTAGTTAACCAATCGATTCCAAAAATGACATGCATGTAAATATTTTCAAAGAGATAAGATCGACCGGTAACGTGAAAGTGTTGATTTGAATCAAACAAGACTTATAAACAGTGGATGTAATGAAGGTTTCTCCCAACGGAGTTTCTACTGATAAGTCAAAGTCTAATTTCTTCGGAGTCAAATTTAATCGTTGAGCGCAAGTAGGAGAAATAAAAGAATGGGTAGAATCGGTATCAAATACGGTATAGACTTCGCTAGAGTTTATGATAAGCTTACCCGTGATGACCTCATTCGGGTTCCTTGCTTTCTGGGAGGTCACAAAAAACGCTCTCCCTTGCTTTCTACGGGCTTTGACTTTTTTCGGGACTGGCCTTTGGTGCTTCCATCTGGCTGAACTTGTCTTCGGTGAACAACAAAATCGGGCTAAGTGACCTTCTCTTCCACAATTATAACATGCTTTGGACGGCATCGCGCAGTTTGGACTGATGTGTCCCTCCCCTCCTCATTTGAAGCATATGATAGGTGGTCGTTCTCCTTCCTTAACAACGGGTGCTGGTGCTGACGTCCTTCCATCATTGTTGAATCTCCTTTTCTTGAAATGTCCATTTTTACTATCTTGGCAATGATTACCACCGAAGTGGTTACCATTTCTGGCATGTTGATTCCATCCACGTTTGTTGTCACCGTTTCGAAGACTGATACCACTGGTATTTTCATGTTGCCGGCTGCTTTCTCTTGGTTGCGTTGACTCGTTACCGCGCTCTAATAACTGAGCCCTATTTACAATATCTAAGTACAAACACAGTTTATGAGAAATAAGATATTGACGTATCTCCGGTTTTAAACCTCTTAAAAACATTCGCGTCATTCGCTCCTCATTATCGACCAAATGGGATGAAAAGCGGGATAACCCCGCAAATTTAGCCTCGTATTGCGACACGGTCATATTGTTTTGTTCCAATTTAATAAACTCCACCTCCTTCATGTGACGAATACTTTTGGGAAAGTACTTGTCGTTGAATAGCTCTTGGAACTTCTCCCAAGACATCTTGAGTGCGTTAGGCTGGGTACGTTTTACAGATTTCCACCAATGATCTGCTTCTTCATGCAACATAAAGGTGGCAAAGGGAACCTTTTGCTCCTTGGAGCATCGCAAGACATCAAATATCTTGGTGATCTGCTTTAACCACGCCTCACCTTAAGTGGTTCTGCTTTCCCAAAACTCTCGGTGGTCCCGGCTCCTTGAATCGCTTAGCGGTGACTAACCGTGGTTGCCATTGTTTCCTTCGCATTAGGAGCAGGGAGTCGCCTTACCGATGTTGCATGAATTCTAAAATCTCTTAAACGTCATTCGTTTCGTCAATTGATCAGTGTTGTTGTTTACAGGAGGATTATCACCATCCTGTTGCACATTGTCCTGATTATTGATCTGTGGAGACTCAACAGTCTCTTGTGCTCCATTGCTTATCTCAACATTTTCAGATGCCATTTTCAAATACTACCACAAAACTAGGGTTAATTAACATATCACATATTATCTCTATACTTTGACCGACCAATTAAATACCAAATAAACTTAGGTAGGTCATACTAGCAAAGGAATTCCCCGTCTCTCCCCTCCTAGTTCTATTCTCACATCCTAGCCAGGGATCATATCCCTAAGCTTTGATACCAACTGTGACGCCCTCAAAATTAGGTATACATCACCCATCTTGAGTCGCCAGATATATGGTACATAATTCAAATACAACTTAATAATACAACTAACGTGTACAATACGACAAAACATAAACTGTTAGTTTGAATACAAATATTGTCTACTAGAGAGTATACAAACTCAAAAGGAGTCCTCATTACAATTATTATCACACTATTTCACAGAATAGTGAGGACTACTAATGCATCATCTAGGACCATCACTCCGTTCCCCGACTCGTTCCAACTATATTCTCATTTCCTAAAGAGAACAGTGAAAGAAAGGGTGAGCTCAACTAGCCCAGTAAGAAATATTATGACTAAGATAATGCAGAATAAATTATCATTAGCCTTAAACAGTGTTAAACTGATACAATATAACAAACATCAAATTTAACTGCAGCGGAATAAGCAATCCATTAGAAGAGTCAAGTAGAGAATAAAATCTACTATCTTCTATATTTAAAAGGTTTTTCATCACTTTTATCGCTGAGACTCAGCTCAATAAATAATTCACATCATTAAATCACCCCTGCACTACAGGCCAAGGATATTCTTTAGTAACACGACCACGAATTACCCATGCACTACAGGCCAAAGATAATCGTGTTTTCATCAATGGTCCTGATCATGCCATAAAACAATTCATCCTTGCGCCCTTGGCCGAAGAGAATCCATAGCCATAATCATACCAAAAAGCGTCCATCAATGCACTACGGCCAATGAGGGACTTTTCCACATCATTTGTAACATTACTATCATGATTATACCGAATAATCCCTGGTCATAATCATACCAAGTCCATCTATGCACTACAGGCCACACATGACTTTCAACATAATATAATCATGAGGATGATGACAATGATATAAGAATTCAATAAAACATGTTCAAGAATTAATTTATCCAGGAACCAATAATGTCCAAATTGTCAACATGATACTTCTTTGTGGAGTAAAATTCAAGAATGCTCAGAAGAATATTTCCATGAAAAGATACTGGATGAAGCGCAAATATCAAAGATATTCCAATAATTGTATGGAGTATAGAAGTCAAAACTTTAACCAACTGAGTATAATAGAATATATTAAACTGCAAATAGATTTTCGCCCGCCATGCGATAATCCACGTAGAAAGATCATTTCCACAATTTAATAAGGAATGAATACGAAGGATCATTCACCATGCATGTGTTAATCCACATAGACATGTTATTCCAACAGAATAATAAAGAATGGAATAACATAAGGATTCACCATGCGTGCGATAGACTGCACAGACATGTTATTCCCAACATAATAATAAATAATGGAACGGTCCCAGGCGTAACGCATGCATGAGGATATTACGACGAAATAATAAATAATGGAACCAGTCCCAAGATAAATGCACATACATGATATTCAAGCGAATAATAAATAATGGAACCCGAGTCCAGCGTAAATGCACGACGAGGATATTCCGAAGCGAAATAATAAAGAACGGAATATTAGAAGAATTTCACCATGTATGTGGTACTTCGCATAAACAGGTTATTCCAACATAATAATAAAGAATGGAATAACAGAAGAATTTCACCAAGTATAGGGTATCCAGCATTATCACAGTTATTCCAATGTAATGATAAAGAATGGAATAACGTGTTCTCTTCATGAATACAAAAGAAATAATACCCCCTACGAGTACAACAAATAATATCCCCTACCTTAGAAAGAAGAGTACTGGATATAAAAGTAGTTTAGTAGCAGAACACTTTTCTTCTTTCTCTCTATAGTTTATCTCTCTAGAGTTTCAGTGAATTCGTAAGAAATAATGAAGGAATGAACTTCTATTTATAGAAAAATGGACTGCATAGTAACTAACTCATGAAACGGTCCAGATTGATTTACTTTAATCTGACGGTCCATATTTAAAGCAAAATTTTTAAATAAAATATAATATATTCTATTTATAATCTAATAAAATAAATAACTTTATAAAAGATTTTACTATGCAAACACTATATTGAGACACTTATGCAAACATTATGCATAATAAAATATAATATATTCTAATTATTGTCTAATAAAACAGATAACTTTATAAAAAGTATTTTGTTTTATATAAAAAGATTTTACTATGCAAAACACTATGCAGACACTATGCAACACTATGCATAATAGAATATAATATATTCTATTTATAGAATAACTTTATAAAAGTATTCTGTTTTATATAAAAAAAAAATTATGTATTAGTACATTAATAATAGCAACAAAAGTGAGTGACTTATCACGTAAGCATCAATAATTAATACCGTGTGCTACTATGCAACCCACGCCATATTCTTTATTTTAACAAGGGTGTTTCAACAGATTAATTCAGTAAAACTTCCGCCGTTATTTTCATAAAAAGTATTTTTGTCGTTTTCTCAATCCGACAATAATTCCGTTGATGGGTCCACCAATGATTGTGCCGTTGTACGAATATTCCCCGACCAATCGAATATTATATAACAACTTGCGTACTGTGCAAAATTTATAAAATATTACCCACAACTATAACATTATATCAATTTCACTCCATAATATTCCAAAATAATATTTATAGAAAATTCATCTTTATTCAAAAAGTTGGGGTTTTATAAATGATGATGATCATTCTAATGAGATCTAAATTCTTAGAAAGCTTAAAACTAAAATAGTTCTCAATCATTGGATTACTAAATTGAGGATTAGTGAATGCGGATAGATTGGTACATACGTTGCTTGCTCATTTGATGAGGATGATTAATCTCATGATCATTTATGTAGAGACACTAAAGCAACTATGTAGGTGATAAGTAGGTTTTATACCTACTTATCCGGTATCTATTACTTGAATTAGTTGCTTATACTCATGTTTCTTAGTTACTTTTCATGCAGTTTGTGTTCATTTTGTAGATCATATGCTTGGGAACGATGTGAGCGACTATTGGTATGAAAACGCAAGAAAAAGCAATCTGGACATCGTTTGGGCTTTCATGTTCATTTCATTTTCTTGGCTTGGAACTTGGACTATGTTGTAGAGAATCTTCTTAGCTTTCTGGAACATCTTAAATCATTCCAATCGGAGTTCGGATGCAAGAGTTATGACCTTTGTACCAATGGACGTTGAACGTCACTGTTTTGGATGACCATTTGTGTAGCTGTCACTCCCAACCTAATTTCCACCTTCATCCGTCCGTCATTTCTCAATTGTCAAAGAATGAAAGTTGTGGAGCTCGTCGAGAGCTTCGATTTGATAGGTGGCAGGCCCCGTAACTCTTTTTGGATCAAACGTTATTGCCGTTTTACCGGAGGACACTGCAGTGAGAAAAATCATTAAGACGGGCGCGCGGATTTCTAGTGTAATTTGAGCGTGGCCATGAGTCCACGGACCAAATAAACTTGTTTTGCTACTTGAACACGGGCGCCCCACTCCAGTTATTTCAGCCTAGCGACACGCCACTTTTAGAAATTGACCAGAGTGACTTTTTCACTAAACATGAAATTGGAGCGTAACTTGGAGAGGGGTTCAATTAGGGACTATATAATTAGACTTATTATCAGATGTGAGAGGGGATTCCACCCCTTGGGGGATCACATAGCTAATATTTCTTTCTTCTCTTTAATTTCGATATTAGAATAGAGTAGGGTAGAGTAGTTAATCTCTAGAATTGATTAGGTCTGAAGATTGAAGCAATTGAAGAGCATAGGAAATTTAGAATTGGAGCAAGATAGATCAGATTTGCATTCCCAATTCCCTAACTTCTCTTTACTTCTATCTTTATTTCTCAATGTATAATCAATTGTGGATTATGGATTTTGATTTTATGATGAGTTAAACTTTATTTTGGGATTGTAATAGATTCTATTGCTTAGTTTAATCTTCTATACTTCAATGTTAATCTTATTGATTGCTATGGAATTGTCTATTAATATTCATACTTATTTGCTTAGTTGATTGGCCATCAATTACTGTGATAACTCATATGAACTTGAAAGACAAAGAATGGGTTTAAATTTGATCTTGATAGCTTTTGTTTGTATGTTCTACATGGTGATGGAATGTATGATTCGTGCTTAGGATAGTTGTAAGACCCCAACTTTTGTGAATAAAGATGAATTTTCTATAAATATCATTTTTGAATATTATGGAATGAATATGATATAATGTTATAGTTATGGTAATATTTATAATTTTTTGCAAAATACGCAAGTTATTATATAATATTTGATTGGTGGGGGAATATTCATTTTAACGGGGAATATTCGTATAACGGCAGACAATCATTGGTGGACCCTATTAACGGAATTATCAGCTTTGATTGAAAAACGACAAAATACTATATGAAAATAACAATGGAAGTTTTACTGTTAATCGTTGAAACACCGGTGTTAAAAGTAATGCTGATATCGCGATAGTTGCACAAAGAATAATACACGGTATTGATTATTGATGCTTATGTGATAAGTCACTCGGTTTTTTTATTGGTATTATTAATGTAATAAAAGCGAAACGCTTTTTATATAAAATAGAATACTTTTATAAAGTTATTCGTTTTATTAGGTTAGTAGTAAAATCTTTTTATATAAAACAGATACTTTTCTAAAGTTATCTGCTTTATTAGACAATAATTACATATATATTATATTTTATTATGCATAGTGTTTTGCATAGTGCTGCATAGTATTTGCATAGTAAAATCTTTTATAAAGTTATTCGTTTTATTAGATTATAAATAGAATATATTATATTTTATTTAAAAGATTTTGTTTTAAATATGGACCGTCATTAAAAGTAAATCAATCTCGAAAGTCATGAGTTAGTTACTATATGCAATCCATTTTTCTATAAATAAAGCTCATTCTTTCATTATTTCTTTAATTCATTGAAACTCTAGAGAGAAATTATAGAGAAGCTATAGAAAAGTATTCGCTCCTTCCCTACTCTTATATTCAGTTTCTTTTACGGTAAGGCATATTATTTGTTATACTTGTGAGGGGTATTATTTCTTTTGTATCCATAAAGAGAACTTCATTATTCCATTCTTTATTATTCTCACTGGAATAACCAAAGATATACCACTACCCTATATACTTGGTGACATTCTTCTAATATTCCGTCTTTATTATTATTCATTAGAATATCCTATTCAGGCATTTACGCCTTACATGGTTCCGCTCTTTATTATTATTCTGCTGGAATATCCTCATAAGGTATGCGTTCTGACCTGGTTCCGTCTTTATTATTATTACATTTGGAATATCCTCGTCATGCGTTTATGCCGGACTGGTTCCGCTTTATTATTCTCATTGGAACATCCCGCCAAGTAATTTCTTTGACACAGTTCCGCCCTTATTAATCTGTTGAATAACTTTGTCTATCGGTACCGCATGCATGGTGATTTCTTTTGTTATTCCATTCGTTATTATACTCAAATGGTTATAGTTTTGACATCTATACTCCATGAAATTAGTGGAATATCCTTAATATTTGCGCTTCATTCAGTATCTTTTCATGGAAATATTCTTCTGAGCATTCTTGAATTTCAAATGTAATAATAAAGAACGGAATATTAGAAGAATTTTACCATGTATGTGGTACTTATATAAACAAAGTTATTCCAACAGAATAATAAAGAATGGAATAACAGAAGAATTTCACCAAGTATAGGGTATCCCGCGTATACAGGTTATTCCAACAGAATAATAAAGAATGGAATAACAGAAGTTCTCTTCATGAATACAAAAGAAATAATACCCCCTACGAGTACAACAAATAATATCCCCTACCTTAGAAAGAAGAGTACTGGATATATAAGTAGTGAAGTAGCAGAACACTTTTCTTCTTTCTCTCTATAGTTTCTCTCTCTAGAGTTTCAGTGAATTCGTAAGAAATAATGAAGGAATGAACTTCTATTTATAGAAAAATGGATCCGATAAGTAACTAACTCATGAACGGTCTGTATTGATTTACTTTTTAATCTGACTATCCATATTTAAAGCAAAATTTTTTAAATAAAATATAATATATTCTATTTATAATCTAATAAAACAAATAACTTTATAAAAGATTTTACTATGCAAACACTATGCGAACACTATGCAAAACATTATGCATAATAAAATATAATATATTCTAATTATTGTCTAATAAAATGTAAAAAACTTTATAAAAAGTATTTTGTTTTATATAAAAAAGATTTTACTATGCAAAACACTATGCGACACTATGCAACACTATGCATAATAGAATATAATATATTCTATTTATAGAATAACTTTATAAAAGTATTCATTTTATATAAAAAAAAAATTACAGATTAGTACATTAATAATAGCAACAAAAAAGTGAGTGACTTATCACGTAAGCATCAATAATTAATACCGTATTGCTACTATGCAACCACGCCAGACATCAGCATTTCTTTAACACCGGGTGTTTCAACGATTAACTGTAAAAACTTCCGCCGTTATTTTCATAAAGTATTTTTATCGCTTTCTCAATCCGACAATAATTCCGCTGATGGGTCCACCAATGATTGTGCCGTTGTACGAATATTCCCCACCAATCGAATATTATATAACAACTTCATGTTGTCAGCAAAATTTATAAAATATTACCCACAACTATAACATTATATCAATTTCACTCCATAATATTCCAAAATAATATTTATAGAAAATTCATCTTTATTCAAAAAGTTGGGGTTTTACAAATGATGATGATCATTCTAATGAGATCTAAATTCTTAGAAAGCTTAAAACTAAAATAGTTCTCAATCATTGGATTACTAAATTGAGGATTAGTGAATGCGGATAGATTGGTACATACGTTGCTTGCTCATTTGATGAGGATGATTAATCTCATGATCATTTATGTAGAGACACTAAAGCAACTATGTAGGTGATAAGTAGGTTTTATACCTACTTATCCGGTATCTATTACTTGAATTAGTTGCTTATACTCATGTTTCTTAGTTACTTTTCATGCAGTTTGTGTTCATTTTGTAGATCATATGCTTGGGAACGATGTGAGCGACTATTGGTATGAAAACGCAAGAAAAAGCAATCCGGACATCGTTTGGGCTTTCATGTTCATTTCATGTTCTTGTCTTGGAACTTGGACTATGTTGTAGAACATCTTCTTAGCTTTCTGGAACATCTTAAATCATTCCAATCGGAGTTCGGATGCAAGAGTTATGACCTTTGTACCAATGGACGTTGAACGTCACTGTTTTGGATGACCATTTGTATAGCTGTCACTCCCAACCTAATTTCCACCTTCATCCGTCCGTCATTTCTCAATTGTCAAAGAATGAAAGTTGTGGAGCTCGTCGAGAGCTTCGATTTGATAGGTGGCAGGCCCCGTAACTCTTTTTGGATCAAACGTTATTGCCGTTTTACCAGAGGACACTGCAGCAGAAAAATCATTAGCACGGGCGCGCGGATTTCTAGTGTAATTTGAGCGTGGCCGCGCGAGTCCCTGGACCAAATAAACTTGTTTTGCTACTTGAGCACGGGCGCGCCCAACTCCAGGCCATTTCCAGCGCGACCGCGCCACTTTAGAAATTGACCAGAGCTGACTTTTTCACTAAACATGAAATTGGAGCGTAACTTGGAGAGGGGTTCAATTAGGGACTATATAATTAGACTTATTATCAGATGTGAGAGGGGATTCCACCCCTTGGGGGATCACATAGCTAATATTTCTTTCTTCTCTTTAATTTCGATATTAGAATAGAGTAGGGTAGAGTAGTTAATCTCTAGAATTGATTAGGTCTGAAGATTGAAGCAATTGAAGAGCATAGGAAATTCAGAATTGGAGCAAGATAGATCAGATTTGCATTCCCAATTCCCTAACTTCTCTTTACTTCTATCTTTATTTCTCAATGTATAATCAATTGTGGATTATGGATTTTGATTTTATGATGAGTTAAACTTTATTTTGGGATTGTAATAGATTCTATTGCTTAGTTTAATCTTCTATACTTCAATGTTAATCTTATTGATTGCTATGGAATTGTCTATTAATATTCATACTTATTTGCTTAGTTGATTGGCCATCAATTACTTTGTGATAACTCATATGAACTTGAAAGACAAAAAGAATGGGTTTAAATTTGATCTTGATAGCTTTTGTTTGTATGTTCTACATGGTGATGGAATGTATGATTCGTGCTTAGGATAGTTGTAAGACCCCAACTTTTGTGAATAAAGATGAATTTTCTATAAATATCATTTTTGAATATTATGGAATGAATATGATATAATGTTATAGTTATGGAGTAATATTTATAATTTTTTGCAAAATACGCAAGTTATTATATAATATTTGATTGGTGGAGAATATTCATTTTAACGGGGAATATTAAATATAACTAAGACAATCATTGGTGGACCCTATAAACGGAATTATTGGCTGGATAGAAAAACGCGACAAAAATACTATATGAAAATAACTTGGCGGAAGTTTTACCGTTAATCGTTGAAACACCTTAATTGTTAAAAGTACGATGTCTACGATAGTAGTTACAAAGAATAATACTGCAGTATTGATTATTGATGCTTATGTGATAAGTCACTCAGTTTTTTTTTATTGGTATTATTAATGTAATAAAACAGAAACGCTTTTTATATAAAATAGAATACTTTTATAAAGTTATTCGTTTTATTAGGTTAGTAGTAAAATCTTTTTATATAAAACAGGATACTTTTCTAAAGTTATCTGTTTTATTAGACAATAATTACATATATATTATATTTTATTATGCATAGTGTTTGCATAGTGCCTGCATAGTATTTGCATAGTAAAATCTTTTATAAAGTTATTCGTTTTATTAGATTATAAATAGAATATATTATATTTTATTTAAAAGATTTTGTTTTAAATATGGACCGTCAGATTAAAGTAAATCAATCTCGACCGTCATGAGTTAGTTACTATGCAGTCCATTTTTCTATAAATAGAAGCTCATTCTTTCATTATTTCTTACGAATTCATTGAAACTCTAGAGAGAGAAATTATAGAGAAGCTATAGAAAAGTATTCTGCTCCTTCCCTACTCTTATATTCAGTTTCTTTTACGGTAAGGCATATTATTTGTTATACTTGTGAGGGGTATTATTTCTTTTGTATCCATAAAGAGAACTTCTGTTATTCCATTCTTTATTATTCTGCTGGAATAACCAGTATACACGGACTACCCTATACTTGGTGACATTCTTCTAATATTCCGTCTTTATTATTATTCTGTTAGAATATCCTATTCAGGCATTTACTGGCAGGACATGGTTCCGTCTTTATTATTATTCTCGTTGGAATATCCTCATTATGCGCGTTCGCGTTTGGGACCGGTTCCGCTCTTTATTATTATTACATTTGGAATATCCTCGCATGCGTTTATGCCGACCGGTTCCGCCTTTTATTATTCTCTTGAACATCCTCACATGGTCTGTAATTTCACCGACTGGTTCCGTTCCTTATTAATCTGTTGGAATAACCTGTCTATGCGAAGTACCGCATGCATGGTGATTTCTTTTGTTATTCCATTCGTTATTATACTCAGTTGGTTATAGTTTTGACATCTATACTCCATGAAATTAGTGGAATATCCTTAATATTTGCGCTTCATTCAGTATCTTTTCATGGAAATATTCTTCTGAGCATTCTTGAATTTCAACAGAATAATAAAGAACGGAATATTAGAAGAATTTTACCATGTATGTGGTACTTCGCATAAACAGGTTATTCCAACATAATAATAAAGAATGGAATAATAGAAGAATTTAACCAAGTATAGGGTATCCCGCGTATACAGGTTATTCCAACAGAATGATAAAGAATGGAATAACAGAAGTTCTCTTCATGAATACAAAAGAAATAATACCCCCTACGAGTACAACAAATAATATCCCCTACCTTAGAAAGAAGAGTACTGGATATAAAAGTAGTGAAGTAGCAGAACACTTTTCTTCTTTCTCTCTATAGTTTATCTCTCTAGAGTTTCAGTGAATTCGTAAGAAATAATGAAGGAATGAACTTCTATTTATAGAAAAATGGACTGCATAGTAACTAACTCATGAACGGTCCAGATTGATTTACTTTAATCTGACGGTCCATATTTAAAGCAAAATTTTTTAAATAAAATATAATATATTCTATTTATAATCTAATAAAACAAATAACTTTATAAAAGATTTTACTATGCAAACACTATGCAGACACTATGCAAACATTATGCATAATAAAATATAATATATTCTAATTATTGTCTAATAAAACAGAAAACTTTATAAAAAGTATTTTGTTTTATATAAAAAGATTTTACTATGCAAAACACTATGCAGACACTATGCAACACTATGCATAATAGAATATAATATATTCTATTTATAGAATAACTTTATAAAAGTATTCTGTTTTATATAAAAAAAAAAATTCTGTATTAGTACATTAATAATAGCAACAAAAGTGAGTGACTTATCACGTAAGCATCAATAATTAATACCGTGTGCTACTATGCAACCACGCCAGACATCGCATTTTTTTAACACCGGGTGTTTCAACAGTTAACGGTAAAACTTCCGCCGTTATTTTCATAAAGTATTTTTGTCGTTTTCTCAATCCGACAATAATTCCGTTGATGGGTCCACCAATGATTGTGCCGTTGTACGAATATTCCCCGACCAATCGAATATTATATAACAACTTGCGTACTGTGCAAAATTTATAAAATATTACCCACAACTATAACATTATATCAATTTCACTCCATAATATTCCAAAATAATATTTATAGAAAATTCATCTTTATTCAAAAAGTTGGGGTTTTACAAATGATGATGATCATTCTAATGAGATCTAAATTCTTAGAAAGCTTAAAACTAAAATAGTTCTCAATCATTGGATTACTAAATTGAGGATTAGTGAATGCGGATAGATTGGTACATACGTTGCTTGCTCATTTGATGAGGATGATTAATCTCATGATCATTTATGTAGAGACACTAAAGTTAACTATGTAGGTGATAAGTAGGTTTTATACCTACTTATCCGGTATCTATTACTTGAATTAGTTGCTTATACTCATGTTTCTTAGTTACTTTTCATGCGCTTTGTGTTCATTTTGTAGATCATATGCTTGGGAAACGATGTGAGCGACTATTGGTATGAAAACGCAAGAAAAGCAATCCGGACATCGTTTGGGCTTTCATGTTCATTTCATGTTCTTGTCTTGGAACTTGGACTATGTTGTAGAACATCTTCTTAGCTTTCTGGAACATCTTAAATCATTCCAATCGGAGTTCGGATGCAAGAGTTATGACCTTTGTACCAATGGACGTTGAACGTCACTGTTTTGGATGACCATTTGTATACCTGTCACTCCCAACCTAATTTCCACCTTCATCCGTCCGTCATTTCTCAATTGTCAAAGAATGAAAGTTGTGGAGCTCGTCGAGAGCTTCGATTTGATAGGTGGCAGGCCCCAGTAACTCTTTTTGGATCAAACGTTATTGCCGTTTTACCGTGAGGACACCTGCAGCGAGAAAAATCATTAAGACACGGGCGCTGGATTTCTAGTGTAATTTGAGCGTGGCCACGCGAGTCCTCGGACCAAATAAACTTGTTTTGCTACTTGAGCATCGGGCGCTTAACTCAGGCCATTTCCAGTAGCCATCGCGCCACTTTAGAAATTGACCAGAGCCGACTTTTCACTAAACATGAAATTGGAGCGTAAATTTGGAGAGGGGTTCAATTAGGGACTATATAATTAGACTTATTATCGATGTGAGAGGGGATTCCACCCTTGGGGGATCACATAGCTAATATTTCTTTCTTCTCTTTAATTTCGATATTAGAATAGAGTAGGGTAGAGTAGTTAATCTCTAGAATTGATTAGGTCTCGAAGATCAAGCAATTGAAGAGCATAGGAAATTCGTAATTGGAGCAAGATAGATCGATTTGCATTCCCAATTCCCTAACTTCTCTTTACTTCTATCTTTATTTCTCAATGTATAATCAATTGTGGATTATGGATTTTGATTTTATGATGAGTTAAACTTTATTTTGGGATTGTAATAGATTCTATTGCTTAGTTTAATCTTCTATACTTCAATGTTAATCTTATTGATTGCTATGGAATTGTCTATTAATATTCATACTTATTTGCTTAGTTGATTGGCCATCAATTCCATCGTGATAACTCATATGAACTTGAAAGACAAAAAGAATGGGTTTAAATTTGATCTTGATAGCTTTTGTTTGTATGTTCTACATGGTGATGGAATGTATGATTCGTGGCTTAGGATAGTCAGTAAGACCCCAACTTTTGTGAATAAAGATGAATTTTCTATAAATATCATTTTTGAATATTATGGAATGAATATGATATAATGTTATAGTTAGGGTAATATTTATAATTTTTGCAAAGTACGCAAGTTATTATATAATATTTGATTGGTCGGGAATATTCATTTTAACAGGAATATTCGTATAACTAAGACAATCATTGGTGGACCCCATAACGGAATTATTGTCGGATGAAAAAAAACGACAAAAATACTATATAAAAATAACGGCGGAAGTTTTACTTGTTAATCGTTGAAACACCCTATGTTAAAAGTACAATGTCACGCATAGTTACACAAAGAATAATACGGTATTGATTATTGATGCTTATGTGATAAGTCACTCAGTTTTTTTTTATTGGTATTATTAATGTAATAAAACAGAAACGCTTTTTATATAAAATAGAATACTTTTATAAAGTTATTCGTTTTATTAGGTTAGTAGTAAAATCTTTTTATATAAAACAGGATACTTTTCTAAAGTTATCTGTTTTATTAGACAATAATTACATATATATTATATTTTATTATGCATAGTGTTTGCATAGTGCCTGCATAGTATTTGCATAGTAAAATCTTTTATAAAGTTATTCGTTTTATTAGATTATAAATAGAATATATTATATTTTATTTAAAAGATTTTGTTTTAAATATGGACCGTCAGATTAAAGTAAATCAATCTCTAAATCGTCATGAGTTAGTTACTATCTTGATCCATTTTTCTATAAATAGAAGCTCATTCTTTCATTATTTCTTACGAATTCATTGAAACTCTAGAGAGAGAAATTATAGAGAAGCTATAGAAAAGTATTCTGCTCCTTCCCTACTCTTATATTCAGTTTCTTTTACTAAAAGGCATATTATTTGTTATACTTGTGAGGGGTATTATTTCTTTTGTATCCATAAAGAGAACTTCCATTATTCCATTCTTTATTATTCTCACTTGAATAACCAAAGATACACAATTACTACCCTATACTTGGTGACATTCTTCTAATATTCCGTCTTTATTATTATTCGTTAGAATATCCTATTCAGGCATTTACGCCTTTTACATGGTTCCGCCTTTTTATTATTATTCGTTGGAATATCTCGTTGTGCGTGCGTTTTTGGGACTGGTTCCGCTCTTTATTATTATTCTGCTTGGAATATCCTCGTCATGCGCGTTTATGCCGACCGGTTCCGCTCTTTATTATTCTTTTGAACATCCCGCTGCGTGCGAATTTCGCCGACCGGTTCCGCTTCTTTATTAATCTGTTGGAATAACTCGCCTATGCAAGTACCGCATGCATGGTGATTTCTTTTGTTATTCCATTCGTTATTATACTCAATTGGTTATAGTTTTGACATCTATACTCCATGAAATTAGTGGAATATCCTTAATATTTATGCTTCATTCAAAGATCTTTTCATGGAAATATTCTTCGAGCATTCTTGAATTTCAAATGTAATAATAAAGAAATCTAATATTAGAAGAATTTTACCATGTATGTGGTACTTCGCATAAAACAAAGTTATTCCAACATAATAATAAAGAATGGAATAATAGAAGAATTTAACCAAGTATAGGGTATCCCATGATATAAAAGTTATTCCAATGTAATGATAAAGAATGGAATAATGTGTTCTCTTCATGAATACAAAAGAAATAATACCCCCTACGAGTACAACAAATAATATCCCCTACCTTAGAAAGAAGAGTACTGGATATAAAAGTAGTGAAGTAGCAGAACACTTTTCTTCTTTCTCTCTATAGTTTATCTCTCTAGAGTTTCAGTGAATTCGTAAGAAATAATGAAGGAATGAACTTCTATTTATAGAAAAATGGACCTATATAGTAACTAACTCATGAACGGTCCAGATTGATTTACTTTAATCTGACGGTCCATATTTAAAGCAAAATTTTTAAATAAAATATAATATATTCTATTTATAATCTAATAAAACAAATAACTTTATAAAAGATTTTACTATGCAAACACTATGCGCATAATATATGCAAACATTATGCATAATAAAATATAATATATTCTAATTATTGTCTAATAAAATGTAAAAAACTTTATAAAAAGTATTTTGTTTTATATAAAAAGATTTTACTATGCAAAACACTATGCGCATACACTATGCAACACTATGCATAATAGAATATAATATATTCTATTTATAGAATAACTTTATAAAAGTATTCTGCTTTTATATAAAAAAAAAATTACAGATTAGTACATTAATAATAGCAACAAAAAGTGAGTGACTTATCACGTAAGCATCAATAATTAATACCGTGCTACTATGCAACCACGCCAGACATCGCATTTTTTTAACACCGGTGTTTCAACAGCTTAACTTCAGTAAAACTTCCGCCGTTATTTTCATAAAGTATTTTTGTCGCTTTCAATCCGACAATAATTTCCGTTGATGGGTCCACCAATGATTGTGCCGCTGTATGAATATTCCCCACCAATCGAATATTATATAACAACTTATGCGTCTTGTGCAAAATTTATAAAATATTACCCACAACTATAACATTATATCAATTTCACTCCATAATATTCCAAAATAATATTTATAGAAAATTCATCTTTATTCAAAAGTTGGGGTTTTACAAATGATGATGATCATTCTAATGAGATCTAAATTCTTAGAAAGCTTAAAACTAAAATAGTTCTCAATCATTGGATTACTAAATTGAGGATTAGTGAATGCGGATAGATTGGTACATACGCTGCTTGCTTTCATTTGATGAGGATGATTAATCTCATGATCATTTATGTAGAGACACTAAAGCAACTATGTAGGTGATAAGTAGGTTTTATACCTACTTATCCGGATCTATTACTTGAATTAGTTGCTTATACTCATGTTTCTTAGTTACTTTTCATGCAGCTTTGTGTTCATTTTGTAGATCATATGCTTGGGAACGATGTGAGCGACTATTGGTATGAAAAACGCAAGAAAAAAGCAATCCGACATCGTTTGGGCTTTCATGTTCATTTCATGTTCTTGTCTTGGAACTTGGACTATGTTGTAGAACATCTTCTTAGCTTTCGAACATCTTAAATCATTCCAATCGAGTTCGGATGCAAGAGTTATGACCTTTGTACCAATGGACGTTGAACGTCACTGTTTTGGATGACCATTTGTATAGCTGTCACTCCCAACCTAATTTCCACCTTCATCCGTCCGTCATTTCTCAATTGTCAAAGAATGAAAGTTGTGGAGCTCGTCGAGAGCTTCGATTTGATAGGTGGCAGGCCCCGTAACTCTTTTTGGATCAAACGTTATTGCCGTTTTACCAGAGGACACTGCAGCAGAAAAATCATTAAAGACGGGCGCGCGGATTTCTAGTGTAATTTGAGCGTGGCATATGAGTCCTCGGACCAAATAAACTTGTTTTGCTACTTGAGCACGGGCGCGCCCAACTCCAGGCCATTTCCAGCGCGACCGCGCCACTTTAGAAATTGACCAGAGCTGACTTTTTCACTAAACATGAAATTGGAGCGTAACTTGGAGAGGGGTTCAATTAGGGACTATATAATTAGACTTATTATCAGATGTGAGAGGGGATTCCACCCCTTGGGGGATCACATAGCTAATATTTCTTTCTTCTCTTTAATTTCGATATTAGAATAGAGTAGGGTAGAGTAGTTAATCTCTAGAATTGATTAGGTCTGAAGATTGAAGCAATTGAAGAGCATAGGAAATTCGAATGGAGCAAGATAGATCGATTTGCATTCCCAATTCCCTAACTTCTCTTTACTTCTATCTTTATTTCTCAATGTATAATCAATTGTGAATTATGGATTTTGATTTTATGATGAGTTAAACTTTATTTTGGGATTGTAATAGATTCTATTGCTTAGTTTAATCTTCTATACTTCAATGTTAATCTTATTGATTGCTATGGAATTGTCTATTAATATTCATACTTATTTGCTTAGTTGATTGGCCATCAAGAACTTGAAAGACAAAGAATGGGTTTAAATTTGATCTTGATAGCTTTTGTTTGTATGTTCTACATGGTGATGGAATGTATGATTCGTGCTTAGGATAGTTGTAAGACCCCAACTTTTGTGAATAAAGATGAATTTTCTATAAATATCATTTTTGAATATTATGGAATGAATATGATATAATGTTATAGTTGCGGGTAATATTTATAATTTTTGCAAAGTACGCAAGTTATTATATAATATTTGATTGGTCGGGGAATATTCATTTTAACAAGGAATATTCGTACAACGGCATAATCATTGGTGGACCCCACAACGGAATTATTGTCGGATTGAAAAAACGACAAAAATACTATATGAAAATAACGGCGGAAGTTTTACCGTTAATCGCTGAAACACCGTGTTAAAAGTACAAAGAATACGATGTAAGCTGCACAAAGAATACACTCAGATTGATTATTGATGCTTATGTGATAAGTCCTCAGCTTTGTTTTATTGGTATTATTAATGTAATAAAATGTAAAAGCTTTTTATATAAAAATGTAATACTTTTATAAAGTTATTCGCTTTATTAGGTTAATAGTAAAATCTTTTTATATAAAAATGTAATACTTTTCTAAAGTTATCTGCTTTTATTAGACAATAATTAGAATATATTATATTTTATTATGCATAGTATTTGCATAAGGCTCTCGTATAGTATTTGCATAGTAAAATCTTTTATAAAGTTATTCGCTTTATTAGATTATAAATAGAATATATTATATTTTATTTAAAAGATTTTGCTTTAAATATGGACCGTCGATTAAAGTAAATCAATCTTGACCGCTCATGAGTTAGTTACTATGCAAACCATTTTTCTATAAATAAAGCTCATTCTTTCATTATTTCTTACTTAATTCATTGAAACTCTAGAGAGAGAAATTATAGAGAAGCTATAGAAAAGTATTCTCGCCCTTCCTACTCTTATATTCGCTTTTTTTTACTAAGAGGGATATTATTTGTTATACTTGTGAGGGGTATTATTTCTTTTGTATCCATAAAGAGAACTTCTGTTATTCCATTCTTTATTATTCTGCTGGAATAACCAGTATACACGGACTACCCTATACTTGGTGACATTCTTCTAATATTCCGTCTTTATTATTATTCTGTTAGAATATCCTATCTGTGCATTTACGCCGGACATGGTTCCGTCTTTATTATTCTCGTTGGAATATCCTCGTCCAAGTTCGCTTACGCCTTTAATTCCGGTTCCATCTTTATTATTATTCTGCTGGAATATCCTGTCTCAGGCGCTTACGCCGACCGGTTCCGCTTTTATTATTTTGTTGGAACATCTTGTCGGTCATGAATTTCGCTTTGACCGTTCCGCTCCTTATTAATCTGTTGAATAACTCGCCTATGCGGCACCGCATGCATGGTGATTTCTTTTGTTATTCCATTCGTTATTATACTCAACTTGGTTAAAGTTTTGACATCTATACTCCATGAAATTAGTGGAATATCCTTGATATTTGCGCTTCATCCAAAGATCTTTTCATGGAAATATTCTTCCTAGCATTCTTGAATTTTACTTTACAAAGCAAAGATCATGTTGACAATTTGGACGTTATTAGTTCCTGGATAAATTAATTCTTGAACTTGTTTTATTGAATTCTTATATCATTGTCAACATCCTCATGTTTATATTTTGTTGAAAGTCATCAGTGGCCTGTAGTGCATAGATAGACTTGGTATGATTATGACCAGGGATTATTCGGTGTAATCATGACCGTAATGTTACAAATGATGTGGTAAAAGTCATCATTGGCCCGTAGTGCATTAATGAATAGTTGTTGGCATGATCATGACCATTAATGAATACACAAATATCCTTGGTCCATAGCGCATGGATAATTTATGGTCGTGATACTAAAGAATATCCTTGGTCGTAGTGCATGGGTGATTCGATGATGTGGATTATTTATTAAGCTGAGTCCCATCGATAAAAGTCATGAAAAACCTTTTAAATCATAGAAGATAGTAGATTTTATTCTCTACTTGACTCTTCTAATGGATTGCTTGTTCTGCTGCAGTTAAACTTGATGTTTGTTATATTTTATCGCTTTAACATCGTTGAAGGCTAATGATAATTTATTCTACATTATCTTAGTCATAATATTTCTTCGGGCTAGTTGAGCTCACCTTTTTTCTTTTCACCGTTTCTCTTCGTGAAATGAGAATATAGCCGGGACGAGCCTCGGGAACTGAGTGATGGACCAGATGATAGTATTAGTAGTCCTCACTATTCTGCTAAATAGTGTGACAATAAATGTAATGAGGACTTATTCTCGAGAGTGGATATTGTCTAGAAGATGAATATTTGTATTAAAACCCACAAATCTCTTTGTTGTATATTAAAGATTGTATTTGTATTCTCAGACTATGTATTTAGCGACTCGTAATAGGTGATGTATACCTATTTTGGGGGCCACAATGGTATCAAAGCTTAGGGATATGATCCTGCTAAGATGTGAGAATAGAACTAGGATGGGAGAGACGGGAATTCCTTCGCTAGTATGACCTACCTAAGTTTTTTTTTGTATTTAATTGGCTCACGTAATATAGGGATAATATGTTACATGTCAATTAACCTTTTTTTTTGGCAAGATTCAAAATGACATCCGAGAATGTTGAGAATAGCAATGGAGCACAAAGCGATCGCTGATTCACCACATATCAATAATCGTGATAATGTGCATCGTGAAGGCGACAATCCTCATGCAAACAACAACACCGACTAAATGATGAATGATGGAATGTTCAGAGGCTTTATGCAATTCATGCAATGAAGAAAGCAGAGCGACTCCTCGCCAAAATGTAGGTGGAACCATTGAAACTCTCGACCGTCACCGCTAAATGCTTCAAGGAGCCGGGACCACCGAGTTTATTGAGAGCCAAAACCACTTAAGGCGGAAGCATGGATAAAGCGTATCACCAAGATATTTGATGTCTTGGGATGCTCCGAGGAGCAAAAGGTTCCCTTTGCCGCTTTTATGTTGCGAGGAGAGGCAGACATCGGTGGGAATCGGAAAGCGCACTCAACCCCGCCGCATCGAAAATGTCTTGGGAGAAGTTCCAAGAACTATTCAACGACAAGTACTTTCTCGAAAGTATTCGTCACATGAAGGAGGTGGAGTTCATCAAGTTGGAAATGTAATAATATGACCGTGTCGCAAAGACGAAGCAAAGTTTGTCGAGTTATCCCGGCTTTATATCCCACTTGGTGGATAATGAAGAGAGAATGACGCGATGTTTTTAAGAGGTTTGAAGTCGAAGATACGCCAACATCTTATTTCTCATAAACCGTGGTTTGTATTCGATGTTGTAAATAGGGCTCAGCTAGTGGAGCGCTAATAACGAGTCAACGCAACCAAAAGAGAGCAAATGACAAAATGATAATACCAAATGAGAGCAATCATCGGCTGTGATAACAAGCGTGGAGGGAATCAAAATGCCGAAATGGTAACCACTTCTTGGTGGTAATCGTAATAAAGCAATAAGAATGGACATTTCAAGAAGAGGAGATTCAATAATGATGGAAAGACGTCAAGACCAAAGACCCGTTGTTAAGGAAGGAGAACGACCACCTATCATATGCTTCAAATGCGAGGGAGGGACACATCACCAAACCGCGCTGATGCCATCCAAAACATGTTATAATTATGGAAGAGAAGGTCACTTAGCCCGATTTTGTCGCTCACCAAGACAAGTTCAAATAGGATGGAGGCACCAAAGGTCATCCCGTAAAAGTCAAAGCCGGCAGTAGCAAGGGAGAGCGCTTTGTTGTGACCTCCCGTAAAAGCAAGGAACCCGAATGAGGTCATCACGGGTAAGCTTATCATAAACTCTAGCAAAGTCTATACTTTATTTGATACCGGCCTCTACCCATTCTTTTATTTCTCCTACTTGCGCCAACGATTAAATTTGACTCAAGAAATTAAACTTTGACTTATCTCGGAAACTCCGCTGGAGAAACCTTCATTACATCCACTGCTTATAAGTCTTGTTTGGTTCAAATCGGTACCCTCACATTACCTCGTCGATCTTATTTCATTGAAAATACTTGCATTTGACGTGATTCTAGGGATTGATTGGTTAACTACTCATCATGCAAAAATTGATTGTTTTCGTAAGGTTGTTAGCTTTCATATTCCTAATCAACCTATTATGTGAATTCAAGCGACCAAACCATTAAAATCAATCACTACTATCTCAAGCCATAAAGCTATTCGCTTATTGAAAAATGATGTCAAGCTTTCTTAGCCCACGCCACGATCTAAACAAAATACGCCGCTTTTGAATGATATTTCTATTGTTAATAAATTTCCGACGATTCCCAAGAACTTCCCCGGCATACCCTGAGAGCGTGAAATTGAATTTTGTATCGACCTTGAACCCAGAGACAAAACCCATTTCCAAAGCCCCATATCGAATGGCTCTATTGAACTTCGTGAGTTAAAGACCCAACTACGCAGAATTGTTAGACATCGGCTTTATTCGCCCCCAGTACTTCTCCTCGGGGTGCTCCTATTCTATTCGTGAAAAGAAAGATGGGAGTATGCGACTTTGTATTGATTATCGGGAGTCAATCATGTCACCATCAAAAATAGGTACCCATTGCCACATATTGATGACCTGTTTGACCAACTTGCAAGGAGCCAAATTCTTTTCAAAGATTGATCTTCGCTTCTGGATATCACCAATTGAAGATTAAAACCGATGACATTCCAAAGACGGCTTTCGTAACTCCTAAGACGGGCATTATGAATTCTTAGTCATGTCCTTTGATCGACTAATGCTCCTCACGCCTTCATGGATATGATGAACCGAGTATTCAAGGAATATTTGGATCACTTTGTGGTCGCCTTTTATTGATGACATCCTTATTTATTCCAAAAGCCGTGAAGATCATGAGCAACACTTGAGGTCGACACTCCAAAAGCTTCGTGAATACAAACTTTATGCCAAGTTGAAGAAATGTGAGTTCGCTTGAGGAAGTAGCATTCCTTGGGCACGTAGTATCAAGTCATGGAATATCACTTGACCCGACAAAGATTGAAGCAATTCAAAGTCGGAGAGCACCTAAATCAATGGATCAAGTACGTAGCTTTCTGCTTTAGCCGGTTATTATCGAAGATTCGTGGAAGGATTTTCTCTTGAATAGCTACTCCATTAACTCAAATTGACTTTAAAAGATACAAAGTTCATTGAGCGAAGAATGTGAGAAGAGTTTTCAAGAACTCAAGAGGAGACTCATTTCAGCACCTGTTCTGACAATACCATCTGGCTCGGAGGGATTTGTCGTCTACAGTGATGCTTCTTGTAAAGGGTTGGGATGTGTTCTCATGCAACATGGGAAAGTCATAGCCTATGCCTCAAGACAACTCAAAGAATATGAGAGGAATTATCCTAATCATGACCTAGAGTTAGCAAAATGTTGTCTTCACACTTAAAATTTGGAGGCATTACTTGTATGGGAGAAGGTGGAGATCTTTACTTGATCATAAAAGCCTCAAATATTTTTTCACTCAAAAGAACTCAACATGCGACAACGACGTTGGCTTGAACTGTTGAAAGATTATGATCATACCATCCAATACCATCCTCGAAAAGAGAACGTGGTAGTGACGATATCGAGTGGTAGAAGATCATATACAAGCACGAGTGCGATATTGTCAACATAAATGCCCATTTTGTGTGACTTGCAAAGGATGGAGATAAAGTTAAAGACTCCAGGGACCCATGTGATGATGGCGAATATACGAGTAGAACCGATTTTAATTAATAAAGTTAAAGATGCTCAAGCTACAAACCTGGAGTTGATGCGTATGAGGAAGAAAGTGCAAGAAGGTGCTATGCCGGAAGCAAGAATCGATGAAGAAGGAAAACTTCGAGTCAACTCCAAACTTTGTGTTCCTAACGACCCTGATTTAAAGTATAAAATCATGACGGAGGCGCACAACACACCGTTTCCAATCCATCCTTGGAGTACCAAAATGTATCATGATATTCGTCATACATTTGATACATTTTGGTGGAGCAATACGAAGAGAGAGATAAAGCACTGCTTATCTCAAGGTGTCTAACTTGTCAACGAAGTTAAAGTGGAGCATCAAGTACCAAAAGGTCCATCAGAACCACTTGAAATTCCAGAGTGGAAGTGGGAGCACATTACCATGGATTTCAAGCACGGCCTTCCTAAGGTTTCTCAAGGTATAGATGCAATTTGGGTCATTGTTGATAGATTGACCAAGTCTCGCTCATTTTTTACCGATACGAGAAACTTATACACTTGAACGCCTTTGCTCAGATGTACATAAACGAGATTATAAGATCGCATGATATGCCAAGATCCATAGTTTCTAATCGAGACCCAAGATTCACTTCACGATTTTGGGTTAGTTTACAAAAGCTATGGGCACAGATTTACGATTTAGCTCGGCATATCATCCTCGCATTTTACGGGACAAATGAGAGGACTATTCAAACTCTTGAAGATCTATTAAGACTCGTGTCCTTGACTTCAAGGGAAGTTGATAAGTTCTTACCATCGGTGGAGTTTTCCTACAACAACAGCTTATCAAGCAAGTATCGGCATGGCTCCATTCGAGGCGCCAGATGGAAGAAAGTGTCGCTTCAAAGATGTCGGGATGAGGTGGGAGAAGCAACGTTGTTGGGACCGGAGTTGGTACGTATGACTACGTAAAAGATTCAAACGATCCGAAGAACGATAAAAAACCTCACAAGATCGACAAAAGAGTTATGCCGATCTTCATCGAAAGGACGTGGAATTCGATATATGAGATCATGTGTTGTTACGTGTTGCTCCATGGAAAGGAGTTACAAGATTTGGAAAGAGAGGAAAGCTCAATCCTCGATTCATCTACCCATTTTTAATCCTCGATCGAGTAGGAATCGTGGCCTATAGACTCGCTTTTACCGCCAAGTATGTCTCGTGTTCATAACGCTTTTCACATATCCATGTTACGTAAATATGTGAAAGACCCAACCACATTATCGAAAGTTAGAACCGATTTAAATAGCGGAAGATTTGACGATGAAGAGGTTCCTGCTTCAAATCTTGATAAGAAGGAACATATTCTACGCCCAAGGTTATACCTCAAGTCAAAGTTTTGTGGAGAAACCACGATGTTGAGGAAATGACTTGGAGTTAGAATCAAATGAAATCAAGGTATCCTTACCTCTTCGACATACCGTAACGCACTTCTAATTTCGAGGGCAAAATTTCATAAGAAGGGAGGTCAAGACCCCAACTTTTGTGAATAAAGATGAATTTTCTATAAATATCATTTTTGAATATTATGGAATGAATTTGATATAATGTTATAGTTAGGGTAATATTTATAAATTTTGCAAAGTACGCAAGTTATTATATAATATTCGATTGGTCTGGAAATATTCGCTTTAACAGGAATATTCGTGATAACGACATAATCATCAGTGGACCCCACAACGGAATTATTGCTTGATTGAGAAAACGACAAAAATATTTTATGAAAATAATCTACTAAGTTTTACCGTTAATCTGCTGAAACACCCGATGTTAAAAGTACAAGAATACGCCAGAATTGCATAAAGAATACACCTGTATTGATTATCGATGCTTATGTGATAAGTCACCACGCTTTTTTTTATGGTATTATTAATGTAATAAAATGTAAAAGCTTTTTTATATAAAATGTAATACTTTTATAAAGTTATTCGCTTTATTAGGCTAATAGTAAAATCTTTTTATATAAAATGTATACTTTTATAAAGTTATCTATTTTATTAGACAATAATTAGAATATATTATATTTTATTATGCATAGTGTTTGCATAAGCCCTCGATAGTATTTGCATAGTAAAATCTTTTATAAAGTTATTCGCTTTATTAGATTATAAATATATATATTATATTTTATTTAAAAGATTTTGCTTTTAAATATGGACCGCCGATTAAAGTAAATCAATCTCGACTGCTCATGAGTTAGTTACTATGCAAATTCATTTTTCTATAAATAGAAGCTCATTCCTTCATTATTTCTTACTTAATTCACTAAAACTCTAGAGAGAAAATTATAGAGAAGCTATAGAAAAGTATTCTCTCCTTCCCTCCTACTCTTATATTCAGCTTTTTTTACTAGTAGGGATATTATTTGTTGTACTTGTAAGGGTATTATTTCTTTTGTATTCATAGAGAGAACTTCATTATTCCATTCTTTATTATTCTCACTTGAATAACCAAGATATACGCGACTACCCTATACTTGGTGACATTCTTCTAATATTCCAGATTTTTATTATTATTCCGTTGGAATATCCTCGTCAGGCATTTACGCCGACCGGACCGGTTCCGCCTTTTTATTATTATTCTATTGAATATCCTCGTCGTATGCTTATGCCGGACCTAGTTCCATCTTTATATTATTCTTCGCTGAATATCTTGTCTGCAAGGCTTACGCCTAACCGGTTCCGCTCTTTATTATTCTCATTTGAACATCCCGCTTGCATGTAATTTCTCCGACCGGGTTCCGCATTTATTAATCATTGAATAACTCGCCTATGCGAAGTACCGCATGCATGGTGATTTTTTTTTTATTCCATTCGTTATTATACTCAAATGGTTAAAGTTTTGACTTCTATACTCCATGAAATTAGTGGAATATCCTTGATATTTGGCGCTTCATCCAAAGATCTTTCATGGAAATATTCTTCCGAGCATTCTTGAATTTTACTCTACAAAGCAAAGATCATGTTGACAATTTGGACGTTATTAGTTCCTGGATAAATTAATTCTTGAACTTGTTTTATTGAATTCTTATATCATTGTCATCATCCTCATGTTTATATTTTGTTGAAAGTCATCTGTGGGCCTGTAGAAGGTATAGATGGACTTGGTATGATTATGACCAGTGGATTATTCTAAGTAATCATGACCGTAATGTTACAAATGATGTGGTAAAAGTCCTCATTGACCCGTAGTGCATTAATGACAGTTGTTGGCATGATCATGACCATTAATGAATACACAAATATCCTTGGTCCGTAGTCCATGGATAATTTGTGGTCGTGATACTAAAGAATATCCTCGGTCAGAAAGTGTGGGGTGATTCGATGATGTGGATTATTTATTGTCGAGTCCCAACGATAAAAGTCATGAAAACCTTTTAAATCATAGAAGATAGTAGATTTTATTCTCTACTTGACTCTTCTAATGGATTGCTTGTTCCACCGCAGCTTAAACTTGATGTTTGTTATATTTTATCGCTTTAACACTGTTGAAGGCTAATGATAATTTATTCTCGCATTATCTTAGTCATAATATTTCTTATCGGGCTAGTTGAGCTCACCCCCTTTCTTTCACCGTTTTCTTCGTGAAATGAGAATATAGCTAGGACGAGCCTGGGAAACTGAGTGATGGACCATATGATAGTATTAGTAGTCGCCACTATTCTCGTTAAATAAAGGGACAATAAATTTAATGAGGACTTATTCTCGAGAGTGGATATTGTCTAGAACATGATTTGTATTAAAACTCACAAATTTCTCTTGTTGTATATTAAAGATTGTATTTGTATTCTATACCATGTATTTGGCTGACTCGTAATAGGTGATGTATACCTATTTTGGGGGCGCCACAGGGATAATTAGATTTATTTACTTTCATAGTTAAATTTATAAATATTAAATCATTCGTTTAAATAAGACTAAAATGGTTATGGGCTAGTGCTTGGTGAACTTTATTAGTTAATTCTCCGTGGGAACGATACTTTACTTACTCTTTATTACTTGTTGACCGTGTATACTTGCACGCATATATTGATCGGTAAAACGACCAACAAGTTTTTGGCGCCGCTGCCGGGGAATTAACTTAATAAATTTTTGCTAACATTAATTTCAATCAAATTGGTCTTAATTTAAACATTTTTATTTTGTTTTAATTATCTTCTTATATTTCTCTCTTTTCAAGTACCATGGGTGACTTTGCTTATCAATGGCCTTATGCAAATATGACTCAACTAAGGAACATAAACACTGAGGGACTCAATGTATTTTCTATATTGTCAGCACAAATTGCAACACTTTTGGAGAGGTTGGATGTTCTTTCGCAAATTTCAACGCACTTTTCGAGAGATAGCAAGCTTACATGTGAATATTGTGTCATGAGCATCCGAGTTATCGGTATCGCAACATCGAGTTGGACAAGTACAGCTTTAGGCGTGATCACTCCAATGTACTATGCTAATCCCAATTATCATCAAGGGTGGGGATATCACCCAGATTATGAATGGAATCAGAATCGTAAGACCCCAAATTTTATGAAATGAAAGTATTCAATTTTCTTATAATTATTATTTTATTTAGTAAATGGTTAAATTGATAAAGGTTAAAGTTAAGGCTTACATTTGAAAATTTGCAAAGTAAGCAAGTTGTCATAAAATAATCTGATAAAAGAATAAAGAATAATGGTTACATATAGTAGCACCTGCATTGATTATTGATGTTTAGGTGAGAAGTCACTGAGTTATACTCAATTATTGCTACAATAATTGCTGCATCATATCTCTTATATTATTGATTCAATTATTGTCATAGTATCAGCTGCATAATATTTATTATTATTAAATCAATAATTGAGACGACAAATGTACGACCCCAACTTATTAATGAATAAAATCAAATTTCCTCTAATTATTATTGTGAATAATAAGGTATTAATTTGATATAATACTTTGGTTATGGGTGAAATGTGCAAAATTTTCAAAATAAGCAAGTGGTAATAAAATATTCAATTGTCGGGGAATATTCGTTTGGTCGTGGAATATTCTTTCTGTCGGGGAATATTCATACGACTAAGACAACCATTTGTGGGCCCCATAATGGATAAATTCATTTGATGAAGAAAACGACAAAATTGAATAACGGGCGTAGTTGTTACCATTAACACCGTTTGAATACCTTATGGTTAAAATACGAATACGCTGCGGATGCATGTGAGGATCACACCAGTATTATGCAAGATTGTTGAATTATTGATTCTTACGTAAAGAAGGCACTACTCAATAATTGTTACAAAGAATTATCGCTCAATATTTTATTTTTTTTGATTCAATAATTGTTGCGTTGATATTTTATATTATTGTTTCAATAATGAACACTGCACAGTATTTTCCATTATCAAATCAATAATTCATATAATTTGAATAATATTATTAGATAGCATTATTGGCAATGTCTAGAAAGTTCTGTCAAGGAGAGGTTTGATCACCTAATTGCGTGCCAGTAAGGAGAAATTCTTATTGGAAAACCCCCTCTTTCCTGGGAACTGCCTGGTTGTCATTATTGTGATTCTGTAATATTATTTGTGAATAATTAATTATTGATTTATATGATAAGGAAATATTTATTTTATGTCGATATAAATGATGGATATATTTAATTTTATGTGGATAATAATGAAGGAATTAATGCTGATGTGTTTTATCAGTATTTTGTCGGTGTGGAGGTATTAAAAATCATCCATGTGTGGATTTCGGATATTTTTGGTTTGGAATTTGGAAAAACTCAAAGCTACAAAGTTGTAGAAAATTCGATTTCAGGCAGAATAGACATAAAATTCATATTTTTTTGATAACTGGGCTGTTTTCTATGAATTGTTGAAGTTTCAGAAAATAAAATAATTTTTATTAAAATTATGGGTGGGACCCACTCTTATTTAAAACATGTGGGCTGCTTGTTTTTCTTCCAAGTTGACTGCTAGAATTTTCAGATGGGTGGCATAGAAATTTTGTTTAAAAATATTAATTTTTTTATTATTTTAGTCTCCTATGACGTTCTAGCATTTTCCTATAAATAGGTGCTTATGTTAGAATTGAAAATCACACCAAAAACATAAGTTTTCTCTCTCTATATTATCAAGCATATTTTTGTTAGTATTTAGATATCTTAAGTGTTGCTATACGACGCAAGTTCGTTCAGCGTTATATTCGATATTCAAGTCAGAAATACTGCTCTTTTGAGGTAAGGAATTTAAAGGGTTATTATGTTTTTCAGTTCGTACTTCTTTCGACCTTCAGAAAATTCTGGAAAAATTTGAATTGATATTTTGATGAGTTTTATTTATTGTGTCCAAAAATGGTGATTTTTGGATGCATATATTAAGAGTTATGAATTTTATGAGAAAAGACTATTTTAAAAGTAACCGCTTATAACTCCTTGTTGTTAACTCCAAAATTGATAAAATTTTTATTGGGAGTACATCTATATAATATCAGTGTACTCTGTGAATTTCGGAATTTTTGGATAAAAGAGCAATTTATGATAAATGTCTAAATATTCGGCGGTTTTGGCCATATGAAAAATAGTAAATGAATTTTAAAAATTCTGAGAAAAATATATGTTCAATATTGGACTATATTCTACTAAATCCCAGAAAAGAAATTGTGACGCCCCCAAATCCATGTAACATCGATTACAGGACATGGTGCTCACGATACAACATATATCATCATCTATCTAAGTAACTCTAATAATAATAATATTAACTATTACATACTTATTCAAAATAAAATCACAAGTCTTTACAAACTTTAATAAACTAAAACTTAAACTTAGCGTTTATCGCTACATCACATCATATGCGAAAATATAATTATTACATAAATAACTCTCATCATTTCATCTTAGACTTTCCTTTGTCCTTGCCCGAGCCCTCAGTATATCAAATATTAATCGAAAGGTTTAAGCAAGAATGAGCACAAATTGCCCAAAGAAGTATATAAAGTAGTTTGAGAACATACATCGTAAGTAAAAACATTAGTATGAATATTTCTCATGGTTGAAATAAATATCAAGAGATAAACCGAATATCAAGATAAGAGTTCGAAATTCTCAATAGCATACTAAGGGGTGTTAGATACCACGAACATTACTTTGTTTCATCAAAACCATCGAGACGGTTTAACAATCAAATAGATTGTAAACGGTCTCGCAAGTACTCCAGTGATCACTTTATCGTATCTTACATTGTGCACAAGTATAAAGTGTAAACGCATAAGCGTAAATGGGACTATATGCCCGACATCGCTTACCCCCATTATCCGGGTTGTTCATCTTAGTATTCATGCGGGGCCTCACCAAAGCAATTTGGATTGGTAAACATTCAATAGCTTCAAAGGATTTGAATTGTTCAAACAATATACTATGTTTGCATCAATAACATCTAGCTTGAACGAAAGCTAGAAAGCATGCATGAATATAGTTCATTAAGTGTATACGAACTTTAAAGTATAGCGATTTGCAATAGAACCTAATAATCATCAATAACGCTTTAGCATCTCAATTGAAGTTATAGAACTTTACAATAAAGGAGCTTGCACGAATGATTAATTAATCACAAGCCCAAACTTACCCTCATTGCAATCAATCAATAAGAGTTGAATAAATTCATAATGAAAAATAGGGTAAGAAACTTGCCTTGCTCGTTGTTTACCAATAATGATTAACGACTTACAACCATCTACACTTCACGTGCCCTACACAATTGTATAATCATGCACATCAACTATTAGCAACGCATAGTAGTTATAATATAAACTTTACTCTATAATTTTCAGAGTTTACTCTACGATTTTCACTGGCTCTACGATTGTCAGAGTTTACTCTACGATTTTCAGAGTTTACTCTACGATTTTCATTGACTCTACGATTTTTGAGTTTACTCTACGATTTTCACTGGCTCTACGATTTTCATTGACTCTACGATTTTTACTCTACGATTTTCACTGACTCTACGATTTTCAGAGTTTACGATTTTTACTCTACGATTTTCACGGACTCTACGATTTTCACTGACTCTACGATTTTTACTGACTCTACGATTTTCAGAGTTTACTCTACGATTTTTACTGACTCTACGATTTTATTCTCGCTAACTTAAAGATGATATGGCCATGATACTTAGATACAATAAACTTCATACATCAAGGTATTTTAAAAAAATATAACATTCATAAAACTAGCATACTAAAACCACAAACCTACTGCATAGAAAAGCGTGCCAACACTAGTGAAATTTCAAACACGCATGCTTACGATTTTCATAACTTTCTCAATTTAACTCCCTTTCTTATGAAATTTGGACAGGTTGTACCTCATGCTACATAGTATTTTATAAAATTATTACATACGCTAATCGAGTCATCTACACCATGATTCCGAGGCTCCGAAAAATCCCAAAAATCACAGATTTCACATTCAACCAACTTTGAAAAATTTTGTGATTTTGATTCTAGCATGCATGGGCTTGACTCCTACTGTCCAGATCACTTCTACCAACATATATGAACATGCTACAACAAACCAACTCACTAAATTACCATGCTATGAACAAATTGACTATAAAGAGGCATTTTATCAACATATCGCATACATTCATGAAATATTTGATTCTCTATGTAATTGCAACATGTTTAAACCATACTTTTCATTCCTTATCCTCCTCATAACAGAAACCAACAATATTATCATAGCCTTACGAAATCAACATAAACCATTTACCATGGCTATACATGATTTTTCACTATTTTTCTTCAAGAACATGAAAAAGACAGTTTCATAGCTTACCTTTTTGGATGAATTTCTCATGCTAGTTAATTTGATTATCCCTCTTCCTTGCTTGTTAGTTGCTAAGAGATCTCTAGAATACTACCACACTATCTATATATGTATAGCTTTGTTAGAGTCTTTTGATTCCCATAACCCCCAACTCCCATAACCCCCAACACTAATGATTAGTTACTCACAGTACTTAATAATACAATAATATAGTTAATTAATAGGAAGAATGTGGGAGTTTGAGAAAATGAATGTGGGAGTTAAAAGAATTTTGGTTTTAAGGAATAAAATAAATTACTTCCACCTTAGCTATTATGTAATATACGATACTCCTCCCTTGTCCCGAAAGTTAATAGTCTCATGGGTCCATCAGGCCTCAAATTAATTTCTATTACAAAAATATATATTATTTTAATCAATTAATCAATTAATAAGCTATTTGACTATTTTACCCTTCGGAACCAAACGTGTTCGTTACTTATATTAGTTCCTACTAAAGTCGACGTTCCGAATATTATGGGACTATCCGTTTAATCAAAATCATCTCCAAAATTTGTAGTTGACTTTTTCCTCGAAAAAGTCAACTCGTCGACTTTTGACCAAGAAGTCAATCGTGACACTTTTTTCGTGATTACGATCTATCTTGACTAATTTCGACGCTCGACTCAAATACGCAATTCGCGCCTAAATTTTGTTCTAACTCCAAATTTCATAATTTAATGACATCCCACGTAATAAATAGAATAATTCCACTTAATCAATTTAAATAGTTAAATAAAACTAAACCAACCATTTAAATACATCTCATCACATATCTTGAAATAACACATATATGTACAACACATATACATCTAATAAATGAAATCACCCAAAAGTTTCATATAAATTCTAAGTTATTAATAATTCTTAAATTACATAAAAAAATCTTTGAAATTACATTAACCCTCCCTTTAAAAGGATTCCGTCCCCTAATCATTACACATCAATCAAAAAGATTAGGTAATTTTTCATCATTTTCTCCTCGAGTTCCCACGTAGCCTCACTCCAAGGCCAGGGTTCCTCCATAATACTTTAATGTAAGGTATTATCTTATTTCTTAACACTTGTTCTTTTCTATTGATTATCTGCAATAGGACCTCTTCATAGGTTAAGTCCTTTTCAAACTGAATAGGTTCATACTCTATGACATGCCTGTAATCCTACTTATAGGGTCGTAGGACAGAAACATGGAACACGTTGTGTATATGTTCTAACTCCGGAGGTAAGGCTATTTCATAAGCTACCTCACCCACTCGCCTCAACACTTTGAAGGGTCCTATGAATATAGGACTAAGTTTTCCCTTCTTCCCAAATCTCATTTTCCTTCTCCAAGGCGACACTTTCAAAAACACATAAGTGCCGACGTCGAAATCTCGTTGTTGCCGATGTTGATCTGCATATTTCTTCTGTCGATCCTGAGCCGTTACTAGCCTCGCTCGTATTATTTTGATCACATTTGCAGTTTGTTGCACCAATTCTTGCCCTAGCAATTGCCGTTCTCCCACTTCATCCCAGTACAATGGTATTCTGCATTTCCTTCCATATAAAGCTTTATAAGGTGGCATACCGATGCTCGCATGAGAACTGATATTGTACGCAAATTCTACCAACGGTAGGTGATCATCCCAGCTCCCTTTGAAATCTATAACGCATGCTCTCAGCATGTCCTCTAACGTTTAAATAGTTCTCTCGCTCTGCCCATCTGTTTGAGGATGATACGACATGCTCAACCTTAGTTGCGTTCCCATGCGTTCTTAAAAATTTCTCCAGAAATTTGCTGTGAACCGCGGATCGCGATCTGACACAATTGATACAAGTACCCCGTGCCTGGAAATAATCTCTTTGATGTAAAGCTTTACCAACTGATCTAAGGTATATATGATCTTGATTGGCAAGAAATGCGCTGACTTGGTCAATCGATCAACGATCACCCAAACTGCATCGTAACCCTTCTGCGTAGTTGGAAGTCCTACCACGAAGTCCATCGTGATATGCTCCCACTTCCATTCTGGAATTTCAAAAGGTTGAAGTAGCCCGCTCGATTTCTGATGTTCCGCTTTAACTCGCTGGCATGTTAAACACTTGCTGACGCACTCTGTGACTTCTCTTTTCATATTGGGACACCAATAATGTCAAGGCGGAGATCCCGATACATCTTTGTGCTTCCCGGTGAATTGAGTAACTTGAGCTATGAGCTTCCTCGCAAGATTTCTTCCTTTAATTCGTATAATCACTGACACCCAAATTCTCTTCTCAAATCTTAATAGTCCATCACCCCCCATACTGAATTTAAGCTCTTCTCCATCTAAAATTCTTGTCCTCACCTTCACACATTCCTCACCGTTGCCTTGTATTTCCTTGATTTTGTCCAATAGAGTCGGATGAGCCTCCATTGTGAACAATTTCCCCTCTAGCTCTCTTGGACTTTTTATCTCGAGTTCCAATCTAGCCATCTCCTTAATGAACTCCTCTTGAGCTGTTAGCATTGCCAACCTACCACTGCCCTTTCTGCTTAGCGCATCTGCTACCACGTTCGCTTTCCCCGGATGATACAAGATGTCGCAATCGTAATCCTTTATAAGTTCCAAACCATCTTCTTTGTCTCATATTCAACTCCTTCAAGTGAAAAAATATACTTGCACTTTTATGGTCCGTGTATATTTCACACCTTACACCATATAAATAGTGCCTCCATATCTTTAAGGCAAATACTACTGCCGCCAATTCCAGATCATGGGTAGGATATCCCTTCTCGTAATACTTCAATTGACGCGATGTATATGCAATAACTTTACCATGTTGCATAAGCACATAGCCAAGTCCTTTGTGTGACGCATCACTGAAAATCACAAAGTCACCTGTATCGTCAGGTAAAGACAACACTGGTGCTTCACTCAGTCTTTTCTTGAGTTCCTTAAAACTCTCTTAACATTTCTCCGTCCAGACAAATTTTATCGACTTCTTCGTTAAATTCGTCAACGTTCCTGCTATCTTTGAAAAATCTTGGATAAACCGTCTGTAATAGCCTGCCAATCCTAAGAAACTTCTTACTTCAGTCGGTGACTTTGGTTGTTCCCGATTCTTAACCGCTTCTACCTTTGCTGGATCCACAGAAATTCCATCCTTGTCGATCATGTGACCCATAAATTGAACTTTCTCCAACCAGAATTCACACTTCGAGAATTTTGCGTATAACTTATCCTTCCTCAACGCCTCCAACAATAACCTTAAATGTTCAGCATGATCTTCTTGAGTCTTAGAATAGATCAAGATATCATCTATGAACACAACTACGAATTTATCTAAGTATTGCTTGAATACCTGATTCATCATGTCCATAAATGCTGCTGGCGCATTTGTTAACCCGAACGACATCACCAGGAACTCGTAGTGACCGTAACGTGTCTTGAACGCTGTCATAAGTACATCCTCCTTCCTTACCTTTAACTGGTGATATCCCGTCCTCAAGTCGATCTTGGAAAAATATTTTGCTCCCTTCCGTTGATCGAACAGATCATCTATCCTAGGTAACGGATACTTGTTCTTAATCGTCACCTTGTTCAACTCTCGATAGTCGTCGATACATAGTCTCATCGATCCATCCTTCTTTTCACAAATAAAACCGGTGCTCCCCAAGGAGACACACTTTCTAATGAATATACTTCCTATCCAATAACTCTTGTAATCTGCATTCATCACTCCTTCATTTATGCCGGTGCCATTCTCAAGGGGCTTTCAAAATCGGTGCCGTCCCCGGTACTAAATCTATAACGAATTCGACCTCCCGATCCGGTGGAAGTCCTTGCAATTCCTCTAGAAATTCGTTCACTACTGGTATCTATCCCATCTCTATCCCTGCTTTCTGTGTTTCGACGATATGGGCCAAATATCCTACACATCCCTTTCTTAGTAACTTCCTTGCTTGCATCATCGTCAGATAACTTGAGTGTCTCGGCGACCTACTTCCATAGAATGCTACCTTAGACTGATCTGGAGTCCTAAGGTTTATAAACTTCTTTTGGCAATCTATCATCTCTCCATGGTTAAATAACCAATCCATTCCTAGAATTACATCAAATTCTCCTAATTGAATTGGAATTAAATCCATGGGTAACTTATATCCCCTGATGTTTACAACACAATTTCTATAGACATGGCTAACGGGAATCATTTCCTTATTAGCAACTTCTATGTTCATAGGATATTTTAATTCTTTCTGGGGTAAATTTAATAGTTGGGAGAATTCATGCGATACGAAGGAACAAGTAGCACCCGAATCAAATAATATGTAAGCAGATATATCATTGATCGGAATGATACCTGAAACCACGTCCCTGGATGCGACCGCATCCCCGAACTGGCCATGTTGAAAGTCCTTCTTTGTTGGTCGATTCTGAGTTGGTGGTCCATTAATCGCGAGATTCCCACCGCTTGGTCCCCTTCCTCCATTTCCTCCTGTTGTGTTTTTCTTTGGGCAATTCCTTGCCTGATGATCCAATGCTCCACAGTTGAAGCATCCATTGGTGCAGAGCAATTGGGAGAGATGTGCCCCTCCTGCCCGCAATTGAAACAGACATTCTTTCCTTTTAGACATGCCCCTGTGTGATTCCTCCCACACTCCTTGCATGCCTCTGTTCTCTTCTTTGTTTCCCCTTGTTTTCCCCCTGAGTTTCTTGATTTGAAATTGTTGCTGCTACTGTTGTTATTGTTCCACTTCCTCTTGTTTGCACCAACGCTGCTGCTACCTTCCCCGCGATTCCTCCTTCATTCTTCTTCTTTTTTCCTTATTAAATTTCATCGTGGCCTCACTTCCTTCTCAAATGATTATGACTTTCTCAAGGAGAGTTGCGAAGCTTTTCGTCTATAACACCGAGAGTCTGCTATATAGCCATGGTTTGAGACCCTGCTCAAACCTCCTCGCTTTCTCTCTCTCTCGTCGACTGGTGAGGCGCAAACCTCGCCAGCTCGTTGAATTTTGCGACATATTGAGGTACCGTCATGTCTTCTTGCTTCAGCTCCAGGAATCGCATCTCCATGCGACTCTTCATACTAACTGGAAAATAGTTCTCGAAAAAGATTTTCTTAAACCCTTCCCAAGGTATCACGCCTTTTCCAGCCCTGGTCTGGTTTGCCTCCCACCAAAAGTTAGCCTCACCCTTCAGCATGTAAGTGGAGAAGATTGTTTTCTGATCATCACCTACTCGGGGCGATAGCGAACGCCTTTTTGATTTCCTTGACCCAAGTTTGAGCTTCTATGGGTTCAGTGGTTACTTTGAACTCAGGGGGTCCCGCCCTCTTGAAGTCCTTGAAGTGTTCCACCTGGGCCACTGGAGGGTTATTGGCATTCGGGGTTCGATTCTGAAGTGCCCCCACTAATATGTCTACAAACTGCTACATAGGATTCGGTGGATCCCCAACATTACCGCCTGACCCCTCGGGTGTTTGTCGACTTCTTCCTCTAGCCATCTATCTGTTTAAAATGAACTTAATGTTATTATCTTATCACTTACTCTACATAATATATCAATCATAAGAAGAGACTTAATCATCACATCACATACTTAAATAAAAATATATTATTTATAAACATAACACCCAAGGTATTTCATCGTCTTATAACATTAAGCCATTTACATCACTTTAAACCAACATACATGGTAAAAACTGAAACCAAGCTTATTATTCAAAGATAAACGTTCTATACGCCAAAGAGTAAAAGTTCATCATAATAAACTAAAAGCCCACTTAATAATGGCGTCCTCATGCTCCTCATCCGCTATCTCCAAAGACTAAATTTTGCTTTATAACATGTCTAGACTCTGCTCCTCACTTGGAAAATGATTCACCCTATGTTGAAACCTTCCATGTCTTGACTTAAAGGCGTACTTCATCTTGTCTATCTTAACCTTCTTATCTCTCACCTCTCCTTCTAACTCGCCATTAGCTTCTCAAATTAACACACGGCCTCTCTCTCTTCTCCCGAATGTGGTAATAATCGCTTGTCGGTTTGAAGACTCGTAATCCTCGACTCTAACCCATTAATGGTATGCCCCACGTGGGTCCTAATAGCTTCTCTCTCATCCTCCACCTATCCCGCCTTACAGTCCGATGCCCATAACTTATCACCCGATCACTGCTCCTAATTATCAGGTGGTGCACCAATGCCTCAAGCAATGCTACAGTTTGCTGCTCCCCCTGATACAGCTCCTTCAACTCATGGACCTTATCGTCCAACTCCGTAATCCTATCCATCAACTCATCCAATAAAGTATCCTCAAGTGCTTCTTCTGAGTCCTCATCGGGCTCTTCTTCCTCTTCAGGATACTCCTCTAGGTCTCGAGTCACCATCGCCTCATTTATAGGCTCGTGTACACCCGTCACCAACTGCTCACTCACAACGTGGATATCTCTAACCTCCTCTTCTCCTGACATCCTTTAAACAAGAAAAAAAAAATCACTCGGTTAGTATTTTAAAATAGTTGTTTTTGTTTTTAGGAAAAATAGATTTGACACAACCCCTAGAACTCTACATGAGTTCATCTCTTTATTTTCTCCACTAACTTCCCTAAGGTTATAGTCTAAGGTTCCCCACCTAAGGTTTATAACCTATTGTTTTGATACCAACCTGTGACGCCCCCAAATCCGTGTAACATCGATTACAGGACATGGTGCTCACGATACAACATATATCATCATCTATCTAAGTAACTCTAATAATAATAATATTAACTATTACATACTTATTCAAAATAAAGTCCCAAGTCTTTACAACCTTTAATAAACTAAAACTTAAACTTAGCGTTTATCGCTACATCACATCATATATGCGAAATATAATTATTACATAAATAACTCTCATCATTTCATCTTAGACTTTCCTTTGTCCTTTCCCGAGCCCTCAAATATTATCAAATTTTAACTCAAATGTTTAAGCAAGAATGAGCACAAATTGCCCAAAGAAGTATATAAAGTAGTTTGAGAACATACATCGAAGTAAAAGCATTAGTATGAATATTTCTCAACGGTTGAAATAAATATCAAGAGATAACACGGAATATCAAGATAAGAGTTTTGGAATTCTCAATAGCATACTAAGGGGTGTTAGATACCTTGAACATTACTTTGTATCATCAAAACCATCGACGGTTTAACAATCAAATAGATTGTAAATCTGTCTCGCAAGTACTCCAGTGATCACTTTATCGTATCTTACATTGTGCACAAGTATAAAGTTTAAACGCATAAGCGTAAATGGGACTATATGCCCGACATCAGTTACCCCATTATCCGGGTTGTTCATCTTAGTATTCATGCGGGACCTCACCAAAGAAATTTGGATCGGTAAAGATTCAATAGCTTCAAAGGATTTGAATTGTTCAAACAATATACTATGTTTGCATCAATAACATCTAGCTGAAACGAAAGCTAGAAAGCATGCTTGAATATAGTTCATTAAGTGTATACGAACTTTAAAGTATAGCAGTTGCAATAGGAACTGAATAATCATCAATAACGTTTCGCATCTCAATTAAAGTTATAGAACTTTACAATAAACGAGCTTACACGAATGATTAATTAATCACAAGCCCAAACTTACCCTCGCTGCAATCAACTGAATAAGAGTTGAATAAATTCATAATGAAAAATAGGGTAAGAAACTTGCCTTGCTTTCGTTGTTTACGATAATGATTAACGACTTACGACTATCTACACTTCACGTGCCATACACAATTGTATAATCATGCACATCAACTATTAGCAACGCATAGTAGTTATAATATAAACTTTACTCTATAATTTTCAGAGTTTACTCTACGATTTTCACTGACTCTACGATTTTCAAAGTTTACTCTACAATTTTCACTGACTCTACGATTTTCACTGACTCTACGATTTTCAGAGTTTACTCTACGATTTTTGAGTTTACTCTACGATTTTCACTGACTCTACGATTTTCATTGACTCTACGATTTTCACTGACTCTACGATTTTCAGAGACTCTACGATTTTTACTCTACGATTTTCACTGAATCTACGATTTTTACTCTACGATTTTCACTGAGTCTACGATTTTCAGAGTTTACTCTACTATTTTCACTGACTCTACGATTTTTACTGACTCTACGATTTTTTTCCCGCTAACCTAAAGATGATATGGCCATGATACTTGGATACAATAAACTTCATACATCAAGGTATTTTACAAAAATATAACATTCATAAAACTAGCATGCTAAGACCACAAACCAACTACATAGAAAAGCGTGTCAGCACTAGTTTTATACTTAGAAAAAATTCTGAAATTTCCAGAATTCTGCAGATTTTATTACCAACATGAATGCTTACGATTTTCATAACTTGCTCAATTTAACTCCCTTTCTTATGAAATTTGGACAGGTTGTACCTCATGCTACATACTATTTTATAAAATTATAACATATGCTAATCGAGTCATCTACACCATGATTCCGAGGCTCCGAAAAACCCCAAAAATCACAGATTTCACATTCAACCAATGTTGAGTAAAATCTAGTTACACACAACACGCAAGTATACGCGGTCAACAAGTAATAAAGTGATAAGTTGAGTATCGTTCCCACAGGGAATTCTAATTAATAAATACCAACTACTAATACTATATCAATTAAATTTTATTCAAACAATGATAAATTGTGATTTCCTGAATTATTAACTCAAAATAAAACACTTAAAGGTACTATACTAAGATAAGCGAATAACTAAGATAATACTTAAGTGAATGACTTCCGATAGGTAAATATTAAGACTTCAATATCCCGAATTATGAACTATAAATCAGTTATCTAATCATCCCAATTATTATGTCTCATCGGATTGTTAACAGAATTCTCAAATGCCAAAAGCCCTCTTCCAAGTGATCAATTGACTTCTATTTAATCCAGATTAATCTTGCTATATTCCTATGCAAAACAATTGAATTAAACTCGTTCCAATCCCAATTCCTTATATGTTGCATGCGATGAACAGATATTTCCATTCAATTCACAAACCTAATTATTTACCATGCAAATAACTAAGTCACATGTTATCATGTCTAGTTCTAACCCTAGAATTCCTTTCCCAATTCCTTCTAGAGTAACACGGTAATTATTGGCCAAATAATTAATCAATAGAATCAAAACATGATAAACAATCCACTTCAACATAAATAATTAGAATGAGAGAATAACTAATTTATGATCATAAAGGTTCAATTGAAATCTTAATTAAAGAATTAGTTCATCACGGAAATAAGAACCATTAATTGTTCACAAATCATCCTTAAAGAATTACAAATTGAAAATAAGGATAAAAAGAAGAAACTCTGTAGCCAATCCTGAATCTCTAAGTAATCTTGTGTAACCTTCAATGGAAGAACTCGTTGAATCCCCTCAAGAATAATAATCAAAATCCCATTTTATAACAGCACTTAGTTTCTTTTTATAGCCTCCCCCAATCCTCATCCAATTAGGTTTTACATTAGCCCCAATAGAGACAAATCAAGTCCAACCCGTAAGTCAAACGCTTAATCCGGTCAAGGCCAGTAGAGGCTCAATACCATTGCCATGGGTAATAGTATAATTTCCAGTACCCTCACCGACTTCTTCTCGAAATTACCAGATTGCCATTAAATGCTTGAAATTCCCATAATTGCCCCTCCAGCTTCCAAATCTGCAAAACAAGATATAAACACAATAAAAATGCTACTAAATACTTTAAGAATGCTATAATTTAAGTCTAAATATATCCAATTTATGGGTATACTACCCATTCATCAAATACCCCTAAACTTAAATCGTTGCGTGTCCTCATGCGACAAAACATAAGATCACAAAACAAAACTAAACATCATGCACATGCAAACTATTTATATTTATATGTTCGTAATTCCAGCAATTCAAGAGCTCACGTAAATCCATATGCCTCAGAAAATCACGTAAACATGCTAATTCATCATGTAAAAACAGATCAACAATATCCCAACAATCAACGGATCTAAATCTGTTATTACTGATATTGTGCGTGTGTGTCCACGACCATGCTAACCCATGAAAGACAAAAATATGAAAGATAATAACTTTCTTAGTAAGCATCATACAGTGTGAACTTGAGAACTCATCAAATATACTTGTTTCAACTGAACTCAAACACTCACCCGAATTTAAAAGTCAAAATAGAATACTTTTTTTTATATGGTTGGTGAGTGCGTTTTATGCTCCATCTCACGCTTGTGTTTATGGGGAGTGGTTCCCCTCAACCCACCACAAGACTCAACATTTTTTTTTTATTCCAAATGTTTTCCCCCAAACTCGAGTTTATGAATGAATTCACCTCTAGTTATTCAAATTGTTCTTCCATATCACTAGCAATCCTCCTTTAGAACTCTATTATCTAACCATTTAAACTATCATAGCCAACATGGTCGTTTCATTTAAAAGTGCCTTCCTATAATATCAATGTCAAACAGATAAAGATCCAATTCAAGTCACGAAAATCATATCACTAAATCAACAATCCTTACTAGACTTGTTCATGCAATTCTACTTTCATCATTGGCCCCAGATATACGCACTATTAAAAATTGGAATTAACATGCAATCCTAAATGCAACTTTACTGACAATCAATCTACAAACTAATAACAAACTACAACTGTTAAAAATAAAACGTAACCACCCCCAAACTAAGCTAGAGCAATGTCCTCATGCGAAAAATAAGTCAAAATAAGACAGAGGACTTCCCTGACGAACTTATTCTTCTAGGGGAGCATCATCGCCCTCGCTTATCTCTTGATCGGAAGGGGAAATACAAAGTAATCGGAGCCGAGGGAAATGGCTAAGTGGAACGCCTGGATGGGTTTGGATGGTCGATTGCATTCTCAGGCAAAGAAATTGGTCAACCAAAACTTGAAAATCACGCTCTTGACGTTCGATAAGCGCATATTACGGGACTCAATGTTGTAAAACCACCGCCTATCTCCTTTGGGGATGACTTCGGGGACCACACCGCGATGAGTTGCAGTCGAGGGGCCGTAAGTAGGTGGAGCCTGAGGTGGTGGGGCTTGTGTAGATGTAACTTGGGGGATAATGAAACCCAGTCCCCTAGGGTGATTAAGCCACCGACCACACTTTATAACGACGGATCAAGTTGTGGTCCAACACGGCATAGGAGTTTGAATCATCTCGTCGATTTCCATTTGACCCCAAACTTAGCACATAAGACGCAGATCAATGACGGATGTGGTAACCCTCCTATGGTCCCGCCGCGAGATGCGCGGAGCATAGATTGCTGAATAAGATGGCCGACATCAATTCGTAGGCCTTGTATGATGGAGTATAATAAAGCACAACCCTTTCTTTGGTGACGTGACTCACATGTGTGCGGGGCATCAATTTAGCGCGATATGAAGGCGCATCATGCCTTTCCATATAGACCGAGGTGAGACAATGGGAAAGTCATGTCGCCCACGCCAGCAGGGACCAAGTAGTGCCCGGCCGACACAACTCCCTAATAATCTTTTCATAGTCCTACCATCACTCACTAGGCGAGCATATTCATCATGAAGGCCCTCTAAGGGTAGTTGATAGCACCCATTGATATCCTCCTCGCCAATTCCACGGTTTTACCTCCGACAAATACCCCATAATGGTCATGCTTTCGGGCAAGTTGGCATAGAATTCTTTGACCACCGCAATCAACGCTATGTCAGTCGTTCCGGTGAGGAGAACCAGCTTTTCAAAGAATCATCATCGCGATTTCTCCATCCTTGGTTTGATCGGACGGAGACCACGTTCGGGGACTAGTGGAGCGGGTGGCCATGCGGCAACAGAAGCGTTCTTGAGCCGCGACACTAACAAAACGCCTGCTGTCAAATTTTGGAGGTGAAGTTGAGGCGGCCCCTGACCCTGTGCTTCGATGACGTTTGGATGCCATGTCGAGAATTCTGCAAATAAAAACATACTCATATTTTAGCTTTAAAAGAATTCACGGTTGGATAAATATGTGCATAGCAGTACATAGAAACTGTATAAAATACTGGGAGTGTGAGTACGCAGGTGGGGGTGAGGCATGAAACTGGCAAGTATGTAAGTTGCACATGATTATTGAGTTAGACAATTTGTCAAACACCTAGGCAGCAACTGAGAACTTGTTCACAACCATTACTAATTCCCTATCTATTCATGCCATGCATGTAGCATACACGAATCTCATGTGTAGGAGTACGTCAAATAGCAATGCGTTATCTATGTGCTCTATTGAATTTCCAGATGAAAAGAATAATGAATGAAGAACATCTTAATTCGCAATAGTTGAAATACACATCAAATCATACCTTTGTTACCTTTAAAGAATTTGGAGGAGTAGAATTTGGCACACAAGACGCAGACGACCAATGTGGAACGAAGTAATTGACGCGTGGTAGATGGGTGGAAGAAAATTATCCAAAGTTTAATGACTTTGTGATATGGAGAGGAGAGAGGCGTGATCGACCGATGTACCCAAGTGGGGAAGGAAGTTGGGCTAGAAAGCACTACACGAGGGTTTAAATTACAAGGTCGAACTGACCCCAAACGGGCGCCTGGTTTTAACTGCATGGAGCGCCGGCTAGGTGACTGAATACAATCGATCATTGGGGTTGGCCTAGCCAAGGTATGCTACCGTTGATTGACTGAAACCAGTGGCGGGCGCTGGGCATTGTTCGGGCGTGTTTAAGCCATTTGGCGCCGGATTCTTTAGTGATGGGGCCCGGGCCTGTGATTCATCTGTAACGTGCATACATGGACAAGTTTAAGAGTTAGTTCAAGAACTTCCATTCTTCACTATTGAAAGATAAAAGTAAAAATAAGAAAATTTTAAATCTAACAAAAATAAAATCAAATAATGAGAAAAAATTATGGAACGTAATGGGTTGCCTCCCAAGAAGCGCTTGGTTTACAAATACGTCACCGACTTTTTGATGTTGTTCATTGTCCACTGGGTCAGAGAGGTACTGGACCGTAGCTTGACGGTCGATTGGTCCGCTCCAATAATGTTTCAGACGTTGACCATTGACCTTGAATGTACACTTTGAGTTCGGTTCCTCAACCTCAATGTTTCCGTGTGGAGTGACAGATATAACTACAAATGGCCCGGACCACCTGGATTTCAATTTTCCCAGAAATAGACGCAAGCGTGAGTTGAACAGTAGTACTTGATGGCCCGGTGCAAATGATCTATCGAGAATTTTTTTATCATGCCAAGCTTTGACTTTCTCCTTGTAGAGCTTAGCGTTTTCATAGGCATTGAACCGGAATTCATCCATCTCGTTCAACTGCAGTAACCTTTTCTCACCTGCTGCTTCAAGATCAAAATTTAATTTCCGAATGGCCCAGTATGCACTGTGTTCTAGCTCGACCGGGAGATTACACGCCTTTCCAAATACCATTCTGTACGGGGACATGCCGATCGGATTTTTGTACGCTGTTCGATAGGCCCATAGAGCATCGTCAAGATGCAATGCCCAATCTTTTCGTGACGGATTGACTACTTTTTCCAGGATCCTCTTAACTTCCCGATTCGACACCTCTGCTTGGCCATTGGTTTGTGGGTGATATGCAGCTGCAATTTTGTGATTTAACTCCATACTTTACAAGCAATTTAGTGAACTCGCTTGTTACGTAAGTGAGTTCCTCATCACTTATTATAGCCCTCGGTGTCCCAAATCGGTAAAAATGTTCTTCTTTAAAAATCGGGTGACAACGTTGGCATCATTCGTGGGTAACGCCATGGCTTTCTACCCATTTGGAAACATAATCGATCGCTAACAAGATGTAATGATTATTAAGAGAAGATGGAAATGGTCCCATAAAGTCGATACCCCACACGTCGAATAGTTCCACCTCTAGAATTGTGTTAAGTGGCATTTTATTGCGGCTTTTGGAGATATTACCTACGCGTTGGCATCGATCGCATTTCAAAGACAAAGAGATAAGCATCTTTGAATAAAGAAGGCCGAAAAATCCCGATTGTAGTACTTTGGGTCATTGCTCGATCATCGGAATAATGACCTCCGTAATCCCGAGGAGTGACAAGTGGCCTAATATACTATCCATTTCTTCGTGAGGTACACAACGCCTTATCATTTGATCTGCATATGCTTTAAAAGAAATGGTTCATCCCAAAATATTGCTTCACATCGTGGAGAAACTTCTTCGTTGTTGTGAGGTCAAATCCGGCATGGTAACACTTTTGGCAACCACATAGTTGACATAGTCAAGATACCAAGGCAATATGGTAGTTACCGGAGCAGCTTGCTCATCCGAAAATTTTCATTAATCAACGAAGTTGTCTTCTTTCCTGCTTCCTTTTTATTTTCCAACCGAGATGATGATCCGCCACTTGATTTTCTGTACCTTTTCCGTCCGGATCTCCGGATCAAATTCTTGTAACAACAAAGACTCCACCGTATTAATCGTGGTTTAGCATCTTTCTTCTCAATCGATATTTAATAGTCGAATGATCGATGTAGACAATTACCTTAGTGCCGAGGAGATAAGCTCGAATTTGTCAAAAGCAAACACCACCGCAAGTAATTCCTTTCTCGGTTGTTATGTAGTTCAAATTGGGCATCCGTTAATGTCTTACTAGAGTAGTAGATAGTATGAAAAATCTTATCATGACGTTGTCCCAATACGGCTCCCATCACGTAATCATCAAGGCGTCGCACATCAATTCGAACGGTAAAGACCAATCGGGCGCTACAATGATTGGTGCAGAGACCAATTTCTTCTTTAATACCTCAAATGCCTCGATGCATGCCTGATCCATCTTAAACGGTACATCTTTCTCCAAGAGTGAGCATAGGGGTTTCGAGATCTTTGAAAAATCTTTAATAAAGCGCCTATAGAACCTGCATGTCCCAAGAAGCTCAATGCCTTTTACGTAGATGAAGGGGAGGCGCTTTCTCAATTATATCAATCTTCGCTCTATCCACCTCCAATCCGGATGCGGAAACCTTATGTCCCGTATAACCCCTTCTTGTACCATAAAATGACATTTTCCCGAGTTAAGCACCGTGTTAGTCTCCACACATCTTTTTAACACCAAGATCGATTCGCAAACATGAGTCAAAACTATCACCAACACGAGAAATCATCCATGAACACCTCTAAATTCTGCTCGACCATATCGAGAAGATTACCATCATACAACGTTGAAAGGTTGCCGCAAGATTACATAAACCAAAGGACATACGCCTGGAATGCAAACGTATCTGTATGGACATGTGAACGTGGTCTTTTCTTGATCTTCCTACGCTATGGCAATTTGATTGTACCTGAATATCCATCTAATGCAGACAGAGAATTGATGTCCCGCTAACTCCGTCCAACATCTAATCAATGAACGGCAAGGGAAAATGATCCTCATGCGTGTGGCTTTATTCAACTTGTGTAATCCATACATACTCTCCAAATTTCATAATGTTCTAGTCGGGATGAGCTCATGTGCTTGCTTTTTACCACAAATATGCCCCCTTTTTTGGTACACATCATGCATGTGACTTACCCATGAACCGTGCGAGATTGGGTAGATAATACCCAAGATCCAACCATTTTATAATTTCCTTCTTCACCACATCTTTCATAATGGGATTTAACCTTCTTTGCATCTCAATGGTTGGTTTTATCCCTCTTCCATTAAAATCTTATGCATACGTAAAGATGGGCTAATACCTCGAATGTCCGCTATAGTCCACCCAATCATTGCTTTTGAACTCGCGCAGAACTCGTAGCAATTTTTCTTTTGGGTGTCGCTTAACGTTGTCGAAACAATAATCGGTAGAGTCGAATCTTTCCCTAGATAAGCATATTCAAGATGAGAGGGAGTGGCTTTAATTCCAACACCGGTGGTTCTTCTATCGAGGGTTTGCACATGTTACCTTCCGCTTTGGGCCTATCAAGGGTGTCGAATGGTTGATTACTTTTCCCTAGTAGAATGATGGTGTGTCTAGCCATTTGACTCGCTTTCATTGTCTCGCATCAAGACTATCGTTGTTATGTTCTAACCAACATAGATTCTATCGGATCCTCTCGAGTAATTACCGCAAATCTTGTGATTAACTATCGCCTCCATTAAATCCACCCGCAAACACTCACCTTTTTCCTTCGGATAAGACATTGCTTTAAACACATTAAAAGTGACCTGTTGATCGTCAACTCTTATCGTCAATTCTCCTTTTTGCATGTCGATTAACGTTCTCCCCGTTGCTAAGAATGGTCGTCCGAGAATGATGGGAAGTTCCGTATCTGCTTCGTAATCTAAGATAACGAAGTCTGCTGGAAAGATGAATTTATCCACCCTTACTAATACGTCTTCAACGATACCTCGTGGATATGTAACTGATCGGTCTGCCAATAGTAAATTGATATTTATCGATTTTGGTGCTTGGAGTCCGAACTGACGGTAGACTGATAATGGCATCAAATTAATACTGGCCCCCAAATCACACAGTGCTTTCAAAAAATCGATTACCAATGTCGCACGGAATAGCAAAACTACCTGGATCTTTCAACTTAGGAGGTAACTTGTTCTGAATAATTGCGCTACATTCTTCTTGCTAGCCATCGCTTCAAAATCCCCAGCTTCTTTTTCTTTGATAGCACATCCTTCATGAACTTAGCGTAATTCTCAAGATTTGTTCTAAAGCTTGGCCGAATGGGATGTTGATATGCAATTTTTAAAATATCCAAAAATCTTAAAAAATCGCTTATCTAACTTTGATTTCTCAAATCTCTCATGGATATGGTATGGGTGGCATTGTTGTAGATGACCCCTGCATTTTTCCTCTCCTATTTCCTCTTTATCTTTCCCGGTTTTCACAACTTCTTCTATTTCTATTGTTGCATTATCCCCTTGTCCTTATCCTTAATCGCTTGCAACTCCTTCCCACTTCAGAAGATTATCGCTTTAGCGGTTTCATTTCTGCCTTGGATTTATTTCAGATCACTCGAGAGCGCTCCTAGTGGATGGTATTCAATGTCCGTGCTATTTGCCCCAATTGATTTTCTAGATTCTTTAACGATGCCCCATGGCTTTGCAAAGTCATATCTAATTGATTCAATTTCTTATCTTGTTCCTCGTTCTTTTTTGTCGAGGCTCTAATGAATTTTTCCAAGGTCGCTTCCCAACTTGATACCCTCTCTCGGTTGTTGAGGTTGATTTTGGAATCCGGAGGTGTTTTGTTGTCTAGGTGGTTGAGTCATACTTGATTGTTACTCCATGAGAACCTCGGATGATTCTTCCAACTCGGATTATAAGCATTTTGAGTCGGATACACGGTTGAGTTGAGCGATTATAATTTCCTATGAACTGTGCTGATTCCGAATTTATGGCACATTGATCCGTAGCATAACCCCCAGCACACAACTCACAAACCATCGCTACCTGTCGTGTGGCTTGTGGACGCCATATTTCTATATTCTTAGCTATTGCGGTCACTTGTCTTTATTAATGCACGTTAAGCAAGCGTCCTTCATATTTTCCGATGCTTTTGGATGGTTGGTCCTCGCCATGGGCCACCGATAGTTGTTGGTGGCTATTGTTTCTAACAATTGATATGCCTCATCAAAATTTTTTGGACATAATCGCCTCCTCCCATTCGCATCAATACTAGACCTCGTGGATGCGTGCAAACCATCACAAAATATCCCTAATTGCATCCATCATGGATTCCATGATGAGGGCACTTACTTGAGCATATCCTTAAACCTTTCCCACGCCTCATATAACGATTCTGACTCAAGTTGTGCGAAGGTATGAATGTCATTCCGTAGTTTTGCCGACTTCGCTGGTGGGAAGAACTTAGCTAAAAATTTTTGAGCTAAGTCATCCCATGTGGTGATTGACCCAGGAGGCAAGGAGTGTAACCAGCTCCGTGCTTTATCTTTTAAAGTAAACGGGAACATCCTCAACCTTATAGCGTCTTCCGATACATTGTTAAATTTGAAGGTATCGCAAAATTCCAAGAAACTCAAGATATGTTCATTAGGATCGTCTATCGAATTACCCCCAAACTGGCATGTATTCTGTAGCATCTGAATTGATCCCGATTTTATCTCGAAACTGTTCGCATTGATTGTCGGTCTCTTAATACTTGATCAGAACTGCGACATTTGGCGTATGTAATCCCTAAGTGATTTCTCGCTCGTTTCTCCGCCATGTTCACGAGTATTTCTTGGGTTGTCACGCTTCTTCTTCCAAATGTATAACCTCACTATCCAATCGCATTATTCGAACTTCTTCTCAAGGTTGTTCAGATATCGTGAGAAGTTCCTTTCTAGCTTTCGATCTTAGTGTGCATACACGAATTCCTGCCAATCCAAGAAGAAAGATTAAGTAGCGTTCAAATTAAAAACGAATTGATTATAACTAATATGAAATTAATATTAATAAAAATCCCCTCAAGAATGACGCCAAAAAACTTGTTGAGTAAAATCTAGTTACACACAACACGCAAGTATACGCGGTCAACAAGTAATAAAGTGATAAGTTGAGTATCGTTCCCACAGGGAATTCTAATTAATAAATCCCAACTACTAATACTATATCAATTCAATTTTATTCAAACAATGATAAATTGTGATTTCCTGAATTATTAACTCAAAATAAAACACTTAAAGGTACTATACTAAGATAAGCGAATAACTAAGATAATACTTGAGTGAATGACTTCCGATAGGTAAATATTAAGACTTCAATATCCCCAATTATGAACTATAAATCAGTTATCTAATCATCCCAATTATTATGTCTACTTGGATTGTTAAAAGGAATTCTCAAATGCCAAAAGCCCTCTTCCAAGTGATCAATTGACTTCTATTTAATCCAGATTAATCTTGCTATATTCCTATGCAAAACAATTGAATTAAACTCGCTCCAATCCCAATTCCTTATATGTTGCATGCGGTGAATGTAGATATTTCCATTCAATTCACAAACCTAATTATTTACCATGCAAATAACTAAGTCACATGTTATCATGTCTAGTTCTAACCCTAGAATTCCTTTCCCAATTCCTTCTAGAGTAACACGGTAATTATTGGCCAAATAATTAATCAATAGAATCAAAACATGATAAACAATCCACTTCAACATAAATAATTAGAATGAGAGAATAACTAATTTATGATCATAAAGGTTCAATTGAAATCTTAATTAAAGAATTAGTTCATCACAGAAATAAGAACCATTAATTGTTGACAAATCATCCTTAAAGAATTACAAATTGAAAATAAGGAGAAAAAGAAGAAACTCTGTAGCCAATCCTGAATCTCCAAGTAATCTTGTGTAACCTTCAATGGAAGAACTCGTTGAATCCCCTCAAGAATAATAATCAAAATCCCCTTTTATTTCAGCACTTAGTTTCTTTTTATAGCCTCCCCCAATCCTCATCCAATTAGGTTTTACATTAGCCCCCAATGAACAAATCAAGTCCAACCGTAAGTCAAACGCGCTTAATCCGGTCCAAGGCCAGTAGAGGCTCAAAGGCACCAAACAGTGGTGGGTAGTACAATTTCAAATACAGCTCACCACTGGACTTCTCTCGAAATTACCAGATTGCCATTAAATGCTTGAAATCCCCATAATTGCCCCTCCAAATTTTCCAAATCGCAAAAACAAGATATAAACACAATAAAAATGCTACTAAATACTTTAAGAATGCAATAATTTAAGTCTAAATATATCCAATTTATGGGTATACTACCCATTCATCAACCAACTTTGAAAAATTTTGTGATTTTGATTCTAGCATGCATGGGCTTGACTCCTACTGTCCAGATCACTTCTACCAACATATATGAACATGCTAAAATAAACCAACTCACTAAATTACCATGCTATGAACAAATTGACTACAAAGAGGCATTTTATCAACATATCGCATACATTCATGAAATATTTGATTCTCTATGTAATTGCAATATGTTTAAACCATACTTTTCATTCCTTATCCTCCTCATAATGAAACCAACAATATTATCATAGCTTACGAAATCTACATAAACCATTTACCATGGCTATACATGCTTTTTCACTATTTTCTTCAAGAACATGAAAAAGACAGGTTTCATAGCTTACCTTTTGGATGAATTCCCATGCGTTAATTTGATTATCCCTCTTCCTTGCTTGTTAGTTGCTAAGAGATCTCTAGAATACTACCACACTATCTATATATGTATAGCTTTGTTAGAGTCTTTTGATTCCCATAACCCCCAACTCCCATAACCCCAACACTAATGATTAGTTACTCACAAGATTTAATAATACAATAATATAGTTAATTAATAGGAAGAATGTGGGAGTTAGAGAAAATGAATGTGGGAGTTAAAAAGAATTTTGGTTTTAAGGAATAAAATAAATTACTTCCACCCTAGCTATTATGTAATATACGATACTCCTCCTTGTCCCGAAAGTTAATAGTCTCATGGGTCCATCGGTTCAGCTAATTTCTATTACAAAAATATATATTATTTTAATCAATTAATCAATTAATAAGCTATTTGACTATTTTACCCTTCGGAACCAAACGTGTTCGTTACTTATATCAGTTCCTACTAAAGTCGACGTTCCGAATATTATGGGACTATCCGTTTAATCAAAATCATCTCCGAAATTTGTAGTTGACTTTTTCCTCAAAAAAGTCAACTGGTTGACTTTGACCAAAAAGTCAATCGTGACACTTTTTCGTGATTACAGTATATCTTGACTAATTTTGACGTTCCGGACTCAAATACGTAGTCCGCGCCTCTAAATTCCGCTCTGAACTCCAGCTCATAATTTAATGCCATCCCACATAATAAAAAGAATAATTCCCCACTTAATCAATTTAAATAGTTAAATAAAACTAAACCAACCATTTAAATACATCTCATCACATATCTTGAAATAACACATATATGTACAACACATATACATCTAATAAATGAAATCACCCAAAAGTTTCATATAAATTCAGTTATTAATAATTCTTAAATTACATAAAAAAAAATCTCGGATATTACAGAAATATTTTTGGAACTGATTTGGTATTTTTCATAAAAATGGTCTAGTTATGAGTAAAAGAATTAAATATGATATGTGAAGTAAGAAAACTGGAAAATATGATTTTATGGCTTGAGAATCATAAATGAGTTATATGCAGATTTTTTATGAGGGTTTTGGTTATTAGTGATGAAATCTTATGAGTTTGACATTTTAGAATGATTAAATACATTATTTAGTAAAGTGTAAACAATTAAAATAAATTGTTTATAAGTTTAAGAAATGTTATTTCAATATCATTATACCGAAATATTTGTATAGATTTTATTGTGGGATTTCTACCTTTTTGTGTCGGGTTTACTATTCATGAGTTACTATTCACGAGTTACTATTTATGAGTTACTATTCACGAAGTTACTATTCATGAGTTACTATTCACGAGTTACTATTCATGACAAAATTGGTTTCTTTTTTTAACCAAATTATAGTTGATTTATGAATATTACTCTTGAGATTAAAACTATATGTTGATCATATTATTTTTATTATCATATATAACATTTTTATAACCCTAATGATGATATTTCTCTTTGACTTGAGTGTAAAGATGGGTAGATTTTTGGTATGATCATGACTATGGGTTCTCTTTGGCCAAGAAGGTGTGCAAAGTTGAATTGTTGAATTGTATGATCGTGACCATTAATTTATAATTGAATATCTTTAGTTTGAAGTGCAAAGGTGAAATGATCAACATGGTTATAATTATTGTTTATATAAATTCTGAAATGATTATATATTTCTTTGAGATAATAATATATTTGGCCTGTAGTGCAAATATGAACTGTTGATGAATATATTTGGCCTGTAGTGCAAATATGAACTGTTGAGGAATATCTTTGGCCTGTAGTGCAAAGATGAATTGTTGATGAATATCTTTGGCCCGTAGTGCAAATATGACATGTTGTTGAATATCTTTGGCCAGTAGTGCAAAGATGAACAGGTGTTGAGATGAACATGACCAACTGATGATACAAATGAATATCTTTGGCCGTAGTGCAAAGATGAAGTTATTAGTATGATTATGAATGAAAATGTGATTTGATGTAACCATGATCTTTGATGTTTCGAGTAAAGATAGCTGATGAAAATTATCTTCGTCCTGGATAAGAAGAGGAATTTAGAACTACAATTATGATTATGAGTTATTCATATGATTGTGGACCAGAATATGTTGATTGATGTTACAGGGATAAAACATTATTGGTGGATTTTTAACATGGAGAAGATAATAGACTTTATAGTCTATTTGACTCTTCTAATGGATTGCTCATTCCGCTGCAACTATGGTTGAAATTTTTTTATCATCTACCATATGTTCTAAATCTCTGATTTATTATTGATGAAGGCTATTGATAATTTAATTATCTTTAGTCATGATATTCTTTACTGAGCTAGTTGTGCTCACCCTTTTGCTTCACAAGTCCTTTCAGTTAATAAGAGTGTAGCTAGGTCGAGCGGGGGTAACAGGGGAATAGAACGGTGGTCATCATTTAGTAGTTATATTTGGTGAATCAACTAGGGTGAGGCCCAACGTTGGAAGGGTGTTTTGCCAGTACCATACAAGATGTCTAATGACATACAACCTCGTGTCATCATAAGACAGGGTTGTGCTCATCCACTTGCTGAGTATATTTATGAGCACTACCTATATAATCTTGGTGTTTGTTTGAAGTATAAATCTCATTTATAGACAGTAGAGATAATGATATGTCAAGAGAAGACTCACCATTGGGAAGAATATGATATTAATCTTCTCGTTTTTCTTTGGGGTCTATTGGTTCACCCAAGGATAATTATGTGGCCATATGATATCTATCATAACCTAGACGCATGGCCTCCCATATACGAAGGTTTCCTTGAGCACTTCCCAAAGATTCTAATTTCTAAAACAGTTTTTGACTATACCTTTATGTAAGGTGTCATTGTGATGTGCTATCCAAGGTTGGGATGGGAGTCACAGTTGTTATATATTTGTATCCAAACTCACAGCATATGTGTTGTTGTATTTTGCACGACAATTGTTGTAATAAAATTGTAGTTGTCTCCTGTACCATGTATTTGGCGACCCAGAATACGTTGGATGGAATGGATCTATTTTGGGGTTGTCACATTTGGTATCAGAGCTATAAGTAAAGAGCCTTGAGCCTCTCACTGGTGACTTCCTGTTGATGGGGGATGCACTGAAGCTAGACTCTTCGTAGGGGACGCCGTTCTGCGGTGGCAAACTGATAGGTATCAATGTGAGGTCCTGACACAAGTTGGTGTCTAAGGTCATATTTGGTATCAGAGCTTAGGGATATGGTCTCTGGCGGAGATCGGGGAATATAACTAGGAGGGGATAGATGAGTATATCCTTCACTAGTGTGTCCTACCTAAGCTTATTTGTTGTTTAGTCATAATATCAGGATATTATGTGATATGTTAATTTGTTTAAATTAACCCTTGTTTTATGGCAGTATTTGAGAATGGCTGCTGAGAATGTTAACAATGGAGTGAATGAGACCGTGGAGATACCTCTAATCACCAACCAGGATAATGTGATATCAGGCGAAGAAGGAATTTGAGAAATCCATGTGGTGAATGAAGAATTGATAGTTACACCCGAGATAGTCGCAGAGGTAACAACTGAGAGTGAGGAAGAAGAAGAAGAGGTACCTGAGGAGAATTTATTAGAGGTATTATATGATCAAAATGTAGAATTGCAAAATCGTGTTCATGAGTTAGAAGAGCAGTCAAGAACTAAGCAGCGTCAGGGAACAAAAGGATGCAACAATTCAAGCTTGTTTACCCGATATGTGATGCTTGAATGAAGCATTCTTTGGCAGAGTATAAGATGATAAAGATGGAATCTGAGCTAAAAGAAGAAAAAACTGAACGAGTGAGAATAAGTGATGCATGGGCAAAAGCCGCACGACACGTTGATATTGTGGAAAGAGTTGTCCGATCTAAGAAGCCTAAAATAGATGATATGAATTTCTCTTTTTGGAAAGCAATTGGGAGAACCCAACATCGAGTTTTGAATTACCCTGTACATAGTGGTCAACCTGAATTCGATATGGATCGAAGATTGATGATTCAGATCATGAATCAGGAGTACGTCGAGGCAATTGAGGGAGGAATATGTCCTATAGAAAAGTATATTCCAACGGTAGTGATGACACCAAAAGCTGGCCCAGACAAGTCAAAATCGGGTAGTTCGAGGGATGACGGTTGTCATGACTTCCCAACAAGTGAAGAACCCAAATGAAGTTATCACGGGAGATGAGCAATGGAGAAATCATGATGACCCGGGAGATAGAATCTGAAATGAAAGCAAGGTATTCTCAACTTTTCGAAATACTAGGTATATACATCAATTTCGAGGACGAAATTTTATAAGGAGGGAAGGTTGTAAGACCCCAACTTATTAATGAATAAAATAAAATTTCCTCTAATTATTATTGTGAATAATAAGGTATTAATTTGATATAATACTTTGGTTATGGGTGAAATGTGCAAAATTTTCAAAATAAGCAAGTGGTTATAAAATATTCAATTTTCGGGGAATATTCGTTTGGTCGTGGAATATTCTTTCTATCGGGGAATATTTGTACGACGGCGAAGCCATTTGTGGGCCCCATAACGGATAAGGGTCGGATTGACAAAATTGAATAACGGCGTAGTTGTTACCGTTAACACTGTTGGAATACCCGGTGGTTAAAATACAGTAATACGCGTGGTTGCACAGTAGCACACAGTATTGCACAGTATTGTTGAATTATTGATTTTTACGTAAGAAGCACTACTTAATAATTGTTACAGTAATTACTGTTCAATATTTTATTTTATTTTTATTCAATAATTACTGCGTTGCTATTTTATATTATTGTTTTAATAATTATCACTGCACAGTATTTCCCATTATCAGATCAATAATTCATATTATTTGAATAATATTATGAGATAGCATTATTGGCAATGTCTAGAAAGTTCTGTCAAGGAGAGGTTTGGTCACCTAATTGCGCGCCAGTAAAGAGAAATTCTTATTGGAAAGCCCCCTCTTTCCTGGGAACTGTCTAGTTGTCATTATTGTGATTCTGTAATATTATTTGTGAATAATTAATTATTTATTTATATGATAAGGAAATATTTATTTTATGTGGATATAAATGATGGATATATTTATTTTTATGTGGATAAAAATGAAGGAATTAATGCTGAGGTGTTTTATCAGTATTTTGTCGGTGTGGAGGTATTAAAAATCATCCATTTGTGGATTTCGGATATTTTTGCTTTGGAATTTGGAAAAACTCAAAGCTACAAAGTTGTAGAGAATTCAATTTTAGGTAGAATGGACATAAAATTCGTATTTTTCTGATAACTGGGCTATTTTCTATGAATTGTTGAAGTTTCAGAAATTAAAATGAATTTTATTAAAATTATGGGTGGGACCCACTCTTATTTAAAACATGTGGGTTGCTTGTTTTTCTTCCAAGTTGGCTGCTAGAATTTTTAGATGGGTGGCGTAGAAATTTTATTTAAAAATATTAATTTTTTTATTATTTTAGTCTCCTATGGCGTTCTAGCATTTTTCTATAAATAGGTGCTTATGTTAGAATTGAAAATCACACTAAAAACACAAGTTTTCTCTCTCTATATTATCAAGTATATTTTTGTTAGTATTTAGATATCTTGAGTGTTGCTATACGACGCAAGTTCGTTTAGCGTTATATCCGATATTCAAGTCAAAAATACTGCTCTTTTGAGGTAAGGAATTTTAAGGGTTATTATGTTTTTCAGTTCGTACTTCTTTCGACCTTCAAAAAATTTTGGAAAAATTTGAAATGATATTTTGATGAGTTTTATTGATTGTGTCCAAAAATGGTGATTTTTGGATGTATATATTAAGAGTTATGAATTTTATGAGAAAAGACTATTTTAAAAATAATCGCTTATAACTCCTTGTGGTTAACTCCAAAATTGATGAAATTTTTATTGGGAGTACATCTATATAATATCAGTGTACTCTGTGAATTTTGGAATTTTTGGATAAAAGTACAATTTATGATAAATGTCTAAATATTCGACGATTTTGGCCATATGAAAAATAGTAAATGAGTTTTAAAATTTCTGAGAAAAATATATGTTCAATATGGGACTATATTCTACAAATCCCAGAAAAGAAATATTTTTGGAACTGATTTAGTATTTTTCATAAAAATAGTCTAGTTATGAGTAAAAGAATTAAATATGTTCTATGATGTAAGAAAATTGGAAAATATGATTTTATGGCTTGAGAATCATGCATGAGTTATATGCAGATTTTTTATGAGGGTTTTGGTTATTGGTGATGAAATCTTATGAGTTTGATATTTTAGAAGGATTAAATGCATTATTTAGTAAAGTGTAAACAATTAAAATAAATTGTTTATAAGTTTAAGAAATGTTATTTCAATATCATTATACCAAATATTGGTATGGATTTTATTGTGGAATTACTACCTTTTTTGTGTCAAGTTTACTATTCATGAGTTACTATTCACGAGTTACTATTCATGAGTTACTATTCATGGAGTTACTATTCACGAAGTTACTATTCATGACAAAATTGGTTTCTTTTTCTAACCAAATTATAGTTGATTTATGAATATTACTCTTGAGATTAAAACTATATGTTGATCATATTATTTTTATTATCATATATAACATTTTATAACCCTAATGATGATATTTCTCTTTTGACTTGAGTGTAAAGATGGGTAGATTTTTGGTATGATCATGACTATGGGTTCTCTTTGGCCAGTAGTGCAAAGTTGAATTGTTGACTGGTATGATCATAACCATTGAATTTATAATTGAATATCATTAGCTTAAGTGCAAAGGTGAAATGATCAACATGGTTATAATTATTGTTTATATAAATTCGAAAAGATTATATATTTCTTGAGATAATAATATATTTGGCCTGTAGTGCAAAATATGAATCGTTGATGAATATATTTGGCCCAGAGTGCAAATATGAACTGCTTGAGGAATATCTTTGGCTGTGAGTGCAAAGATGAATTGTTGATGAATATCTTTGGCCCGTAGTGCAAAGATGACATGTTGTTGAATATCTTTGGCCAGTAGTACAAAGATGAACATGACCAACTGGTGATACAAATGAATATATTTGGCCGTAGTGCAAAGATGAAGTTATTAGTATGATTATGAACAGGAAATGTGATTTGATGTAACCATGATCTTTGATGTTTCAAGTATAGATAGGTAATAAAAATTATCTTCGTCCTGGATGAGAAGAGGAATTTAGAACTACAATTATGATTATGAGTTATTCATATGATTGTGGACCAAAATATGTTGATTGATGTTACATGGATAAAACATTGTTGGTGGATTTTTAACATGGAGAAGATAATAGACTTTATAGTCTATTTGACTCTTCTAATGGATTGCTCATTCCGCTGCAACTATGGTTGAAATTTTTTTATCATCTACTATATGTTCTAAATCTCTGATTTATTATTGATGAAGGCTATTGATAATTTAATTATCTTTAGTCATGATATTCTTTACTGAGCTAGTTGTGCTAACCCTTTTTCTATACAATTCCTTTCAGGTAATAAGAGTGTAGCCAAAGATTAACTGGGGTAATTAGGAATAGAATAGAGCGGTCATCATTTAGTAGTTATATTTGGTGAATCAACTAGGGTGAGGCGAACCCAACGTTGGAAGGGTGTTTTTCCACTACCATACAAGATGTCTAATGACATACAACCTCGTGTCATCATAAGATAGGGTTGTGCTCATCCACTTGCTGAGTATTTTTACGAGCACTACCTATATAATCTTGGTGTTTGTTTGAAGTATAAATCTCATTTAGAGACAGTGGAGATAATGATATGTCAAGAGAAGACTTAACATTGGGAAGAATATGATAATAATCTTCTCGCTTTTTCTTTGGGGTCTATTAGGTCAACCAAGGATAATTACGCATGCATATGATATCTATCATAACCTAGACGCATGGCCTCCTATGTATGAAGGTTTCCTTGAGCACTTCCCAAAGATTCTAATTTCTAAAATAGTTTTTTACTATACCTTTATGTAAGGTGTCATTGTGACGTGCTATCCAAGATTGGGATGAGAGTCACGGTTGGTATATATTTGTATCCAAACTCACAGCATATGTGTTGTTGTATTTTGCACGACAATTATTGTAATAAAATTGTAGTTATTTTCTGTACCATGTATTTGGCGACTCAGAATAGGTTGGATGGAATGAACCTATTTTGGGGTTGTCACAACAAAGTTATTCATATTATTATTTGCAATATTGACAATGTCTAGAATTTCTGTCAAGGAGAGGTTTGGTCACCTAATTGCGGGCTAATAGGGGGAAATCCTTATCGGAAATCCCCCTCTTTCCTGGGAACGACCTGGTTGTTAAATATTATGAGTTATAATATTAATGATGAATAAGTTCGTGTTGATTGAAGATGAAATTGATAGTTTCATTGTGTTGGAATTATTAGTGTTAGTGGAAATCGACATTTATTTCGATATTAATTGATGTCTGGAAGTTATATTGACCAATCAGGTAATTAATCAGATAAATGAGCAATTAATTGCTATTAATTCACATGATTATAACTATTTGTTCACATGTGTGTACTATTAATTCATATTCTTGTACTATTAGGGGTGGTGGTGCAAGATTGATAATACTTGCATGACTAAGTTAAAAATGGAGGTATAGATGGAGGTACTATACTGTAATTCGTATTTTCACATGTCTAGAACTATTGATTTATTATTGATTTACATTATTTACTATTAGGGGAGGTGGTGCAAGTTTGATAATACTTGCAGGACTAAATTAAAAATGAAGAAAAAGAGGAAGGTATTATACTGTAATATTTCAAGCCCCAAAACGTACAATTATTGAAACTATATTTTCCTATAAATAGAAACTCATTCCTTCATTATTTTTCACCAATTCACAAAAGCTATAGAGCAATTATTATAGAGAGAAATTATAGAGAGAATAAGAAGAGAAGTCTCGCTACCTCCTCACTATTCCAAAGATCCAGCTTTTCTTCTAAGGTAAGGGATATTATTATTATAGTAAGGGGTATTATTTCTTTCGTATTCATAAAGAGAGCTATTGTTATTCCATTCTTTATTATTATGTTGGAATAACTTGTCTATGCGAAGTACTGCATACATGGTGAAATTCTTCTGTTATTCCATTCTTTATTATTCTGTTGGAATATCCTGTCTGTGAGAATTGCGCATGACCTGGTTCCATTCTTTATTATTATGTTGGAATATCCTATCTGTGCGGATTACGCATGACCTGGTTCCATTATTTATTATTCTGTTGGAATAACCTGTCTGTGCGGTCTATCGCATGCCCGGTGAATTCTTCTATTATTCCATTCTTTATTATTCTGTTGGAATAACCTGTCTATATGGATTACCACATGCATGGTGAATGATCCTTCGTATTCATTCTTTATGAAATTGTGGAAATAATCTGTCTATGTGGATTACCGCATGGCGGGTGAAAATCCATTTGCCGTTTCGTATATTCTATTATACTCGTATAAGATATCATTTCTTTTTTTTTCTCTTCATGGAATATCATTTTCTTTGGTATTTTTTTACGAGTTACTATTCACGGGTTACTATTCACCCGGTTACTATTCACTCTAGTATTATTCACTCGGGTATTCGGGGCACTTTTCGTGTCGGGGTACTATTCACGAGTTACTATTCATGGGTTACTATTCACCCAAATTACTATTCACCCGAATATTATTCATTCGGTTATTTGGGGTACTTTTCATGCCGAGATACTATTCATGAGGTACTATTCCCGAAGTACTATTCATAGGGTATTATTGCAGGGTACTATTTACCTGGAAAATATATTTCTTTTCTGTCCAAATTATTTTTTGTATATGAATATTATTCTTTAATTTTACTCCACAAAGCAGTATCATGTTGACAATTTGGATATTTTTAAACTCTGGATAAATTTAAAGTCTTTATTATCTATCCTTGATTTCGTTTGATTAATGCTTATATCATTGTCATCATCCTCATGCTTATATTATGATGAAAGTAATCTTTGGCTTACGTGCGTAGATGGACTGTTGATTATTGGTTTTACAGTTGTATGTTTTTGGCTTACGTGCAAAGATGGACTGTTGATTATTGGTTTTATAGTTGTATATCTTTGGCTTACGTTCAAAGATGGACAGGTGTATGACATTATCATGACCACTGGTGATACTAACGAATATCCTTGGTCGTAGTGCATGGATAATTCGACGATGTGATTGGCAGGATCATAACCATTAGTTAACAGTTGAATGTCTTTGGCCGTAATGCACTGACAGACAATTGATTGGTATGATCATGACCATTGGTTTTATAGTTGAATATCTTTGGCCCGTAGTGCAAAGGTGGACAACTGATTGGTATGATCATTGTTATTACATTTGAATATCTTAGCCTTTGGGGTAAGGATATTGAGTAAATGTTCTATTAAGCCTTTGTGGCAAGGAGAAACTGTTGATTTATATGATTATAAATATGAATTAAGGATTTAACTATAATCTTTGGTGGTTCGGGTGAAGACAGGTGATGAGAGTTCTTTTTGTCTTGGGTATAACAAAGAACTGTTGATGAGTATTACAGGAATGAAATATTAAAGATGGATTTTTAAATCATAGAAGATAGTAGATTTTATGCCCTACTTGACTCTTCTAATGGATTGCTTATTCCGCTGCAGTTGTTGGTCTAAAACTTGTTTTCTATTGTATTCTATCAGTTGTTATACTGTTGAAGGCTAAGGATAATTTATTCTGCATTATCTTAGTCATAATATTTCTTACTGGGCTAGTTGAGCTCACCTTTTCTTTCATTGTTCTCTTCAGGAAATGAGAATATAGCTGGGACGAGTAGGGGATTAGAGTGATGGTCCAGGATAAATAGCTTTAGTAGTCCTCACTATTCTATGGAATAATGTGATAATAATTGTAATGAAGACACCATTGAGTTTGGATATTGTCTATATGACAATATTTTTGTTTAAACTCTCAGCTATGTTTTGTCGTATTTTACACGACTGTTGTATAATTAAGTTGTATTTGAATTTATGTACCATGTATCTGGCAACTCAAGATGGGTGATGTATACCTATTTTGGGGGCATCATAGTTGGTATCAAAGCTTAGGGATATGATCCCTGACTGAGATGTAAGACAAGAACAAGGAGGGGAGAGACGGGAAATTCCTTCGCTAGTATGACCTACCTAAGTTTATTTGGTATTTACTTGGTCGGTCAGAGTGTAGGGATAATATGTGGTATGTCAATTAACCCTTGTTTTGAAACTATATTCTAGAATGATATCTGAAATACAGGAGATGATCAATATGATACATAGGAAATAACCGAGAAGGTACAATCTGAAAAGAAAGCAAGGTATTCTCATCTCTTCGAACTACCAGGTACGTAAATTTCGAGGGCGAAATTTCATAAGGAGGGGAGAATGTAAGACCCTGAATTTTATGAAATGAAAGTATTCAATTTTCTTATAATTATTATTTTATTTAGTAAATGGTTAAATTGATAAAGGTTAAAGTTAAGGGTGACATTTGAAAATTTGCAAAGTAAGCAAGTTGTCATAAAATAATCGGTGATAAAAGTACAGTAATACGCGTGGTTGCATAGTAGCACACAGTATTGATTATTGATGCTTAGGTGAGAAGTCACTCAGTTATACTCAATTATTGCTACAGTAATTGCTGCATCATATCTCTTATATTATTGATTCAATTATTGTCACAATATCATCTGCATAATATTTATTATTATTAAATCAATAATTGAGACGACAAAGTTATTCATATTATTATTTGCAATATTGACAATGTCTAGAAGTTTTGTCAATGAAAGGTTTGGTCACCTAATTGCGCGCCAATAGGGAAAAATCCTTATCGGAAAGCCCCCTCTTTCCTGGGAATGATCTGATCGTTAAATATTGTGAGTTATAATATTAATGATGAATAACTTCATGTTGATTAAAGATGAAATTTATAGTTCCATTGTGTTGGAATTATTAGTGTTAGTGGAAATCGACATTTATTTCGATATTAATTGATGTCTGGAAGTTATACTGACCAATCGGGTAATTAATCGGATAAATGAGAAATTAATTGCTATTAATTCACATGATGATAACTATTTGTTCAAATGTGTGTACTATTGATTCACATTCTTGTACTATTAGGGGGGTGGTGCAAGATTGATAATACTTGCATGACTAAGTTAAAAATGGAGGTATAGATGGAGGTACTATACTGTAATTCATATTTTCACATGTCTAGAACTATTGATTCACATTATTTACTATTAGGGGAGTTGGTGCAAGTTTGATAATACTTGCAGGACTAAATTAAAAATTAAGAAAAAGAGGAAGGTATTATACTGTAATATTTCAAGCCCCAAAATGTGCAATTATTGAAACTATATTTTCCTATAAATAGAAGCTCATTCCTTAATTATTTTTCACCAATTCACAAAAGCTATAGAGCAATTATTATAGAGAGAAATTGTAGAGAGAAAGAAGAAGAGAAGTCTTCTACCTCACTATTCCAGTATTCAGTTTTCTTCTAAGGTAAGGGATATTATTATTATAGTAAGGGGTATTATTTCTTTCGTATTCATGAAGAGAGCTATTGTTATTCCATTCTTTATTATTATGTTGGAATAACTTTGTACATGCAAGTAATCGCATACATGGTGAAATTCTTATGTTATTCCATTCTTTATTATTCATTTGAATATCCTTGTCTGCGATTATTACACATGACTCGGTTCCATTCTTTATTATTATGTTGGAATATCCTCATCTGCATGCGGTCTATCGCATGCTCGGTGAATTCTTTTGTTATTCCATTCATTATTATTCGTTGAATAACTGCCTATGTGGATTACCATATGCATGGTGAATGATCCTTCAGATTCATTCTTTATTAAATTGTGGAAATGATCTATCTACGTGGATTACCGCATGGCGGGTGAAAATCCATTTGCAGTTTCGTATATTCTATTATACTCGTATGAGATATCATTTCTTTTGTTCTCGTCATGGAATATCATTTTCTTTGGTATTTTTTACGAGTTACTATTCACGGGTTACTATTCACCCGGTTACTATTCACTCTAGTATTATTCACTCGGGTATTCGGGGCACCTTTCGTGTCAGAGTACTATTCATGAGTTACTATTCACAGGTTACTATTCACCCAAAATATTATTCACCCGAATATTATTCACTCGGGTATTTGGGGTACTTTTCATGCCGGGGTACTATTCACGAGTTACTATTCCCGAAGTACTATTCATAGGGTACTATTGTAGGGTACTATTTACCAGGAAAATATATTTCTTTTTTGTCCAAATTATTTTTGGTACATGAATATTATTCTTGAATTTTACTCCACAAAGAAGTATTATGTTGACAATTTGGATATTATTAAACTCTTGATAAATTTAAATCTTTAATATTTATCCTTGATTTCATTTGATTAATGCTTATATCATTGTCATCATCCTCATGCTTATATTGTGATGAAAGTAATCTTTGGCTTATGTGCATAGATGGACTGTTGATTATTAGTTTTACAGTTGTATATTTTTGGCTTACGTGCAAAGATGGACAGCTGATTATTTGTTTTATAGTTGTATATCTTTGGCTTATGTGCAAAGATGGACATGTGTATGACATGATCATGACCACTGGTGATACTAACGAATATCCTTGGCCGTAGTGCATGGACAATTCGATGATGTGATTGGCAGGATCATGGCCATTAGTTAACAATTGAATGTCTTTGGCCGTAGTGCACTAACAGACAATTAATTGGTATGATCATGACCATTGGTTTTATAGTTGAATATCTTTGGCCCGTAGTGCAAAGGTAGACAACTGATTGGTATGATCATTGTTATTACATTTGAATATCTTTAGCCTTTGGGGTAAGTATATTGAGTAAACGTTCTATTAAGCCTTTGTGGCAAGGAGAAACTGTTGATTTACATGATTATAAATATGAATTGTGGATTTAACTATAATCTTTGGTGGTTTGGGTGAAGACAGGTGATGGGAGTTCTTTTTGTCTTTTGTATAACAAAGAACTGTTGATGAGTATTACAGGAATGAAATATTAAAAATGGATTTTTAAATTATAGAAGATAGTAGATTTTATGCCCTACTTGACTCTTCTAATGGATTGCTTATTCCGCTGCAGTTGTTGGTCTAAAACTTGTTGTCTATTGTATTCTATCAGTTGTTATACTGTTGAAGGCTAAGGATAATTTATTCTGCATTATCTTAGTCATAATATTTCTTACTAGGCTAGTTGAGCTCACCTTTTCTTTCATTGTTCTCTTCAGGAAATGAGAATATAGCTGGGACGAGTAGGGGATTAGAGTGATGGTCCACGATAAATAGCTTTAGTAGTCCTCACTATTCTATGGAATAATGTGATAATAATTGTAATGAGGACACCATTTAGTGTGGATATTGTCTAGATGACAATATTCTTGTTTAAACTCTCAGCTATGTTTTGTCGTATTTTACACGACTGTTGTATAATTAAGTTATATTTGAATTAATGTACCATGTATCTGGCGACTCAAGATGGGTGATGTATACCCATTTTGGGGGCGTCACAGTAACTATCAAGACCAAGACTGCATTCCAAGTCCAACATATCCATCAGATTTCTCATATCCACCTCCAATGCAATAAGAAGAAAATTCAATGTTGAAGGAATTCATGTTAAAAAGCATAGCAGACCATGAAGAGATGATGATGAGTCAGGAGTTATCAAGCCATAAACTTAACAGATTGTGACGGCCCCGAATCCAGGTCCTAAATCACCTCGAATCCGGTTCGATCATTCTATATAACTATTACTATTTGCGGAAGATATAAACATAAATTGTTTATACATTACATTACACACTATTCCCCAAGGTCGAGTAACCTTAAATTAATACACATTTCATAACTTACTTGACTTACAATAACATTATTTACATTACTTATACAATTTAGCTGCACACATATCCTAACGCTGGAACTGTCTTGGACCTTTCCTTGTATCCGACGTGTTCGTCTTAATTTGCAATGTTTTATCATGATATAGCAAGGGTGAGCATAAAAGTTGCCCAGCAAGTTTAAGTTCAATAATATAACGATATATCATGATTGAAATGATTTGAATAATTGGCTGGCTATAATTCAACAATATAATTGTGAACTAGCAGGAACAAATTTATGACTGAACAAGTATTATATATGAACAAATATATCTGAACCATCTGGTAATGAAGGTGATCAGCCTTTCATACCTGACTTATACATGCAATATGTACAGAGTACAATTCATGGCAACCAGCAATGATTAACCATAAGCTTATCGTAATGAAACACTCTTAATAGAGTTAAGTAAAACAAACTTGCATGAACAGTTGATTACCGCTACGCAATTTATAACGCTTTATCCGAAGACCTAATATTAGTAATATAGATCTCCAATATTAGAATAATATCATCACAACATAATACTATAATATATATAAACATAGAATAACCTAAACACATAAAACACATAACCCTATCAGTCTATAACACACATAAGACTCGGTATCAAGTCAAACTATTGACGTCTGAGTTGAACCCGACACAATTCTAACATCCCGACGGTCTAGTCGGACTTTTATCGAGTCTAAGTTCAATTAAACTCTGACTTAATAGTTAACAGTTATCTCATATAATTTTAATATCAGTCGAAATATTTTTCATAAGCTCGTAATAATTTTTAAATAATTTTTACCATTTATCTTGATTTTTAACGTATTTAAATGAATTAAATACCACATAATTCTTTTATCATTAATTTAATTTAATATCAAATATTAATAAAATATATGTCATAATATTATAATATATTTATAATATCATAAAGTATTTTTAATACTTTAAAATCACCTTTATATGATTTTTAAACCATTAAATCCATTATTCAATAATTGCTATTAATATTAAAATATTAATATTTTCATGACAAAATATCAAAAGTTATAGGGTATAACTTAAAATAGTTTTATATCACTTAAATCATTTTTATATGATTTTAAATCATTAATTCTATTTTTCCTTAATTTATTTAATATATTTATTAAATAAACTAATTATCATTAATATTGATTAATTAATGAAATTTATGACAAAATATTAAAAGTCACTAAAAATAACTTAAAATATTTTCTTTTACCATAATATTATTTTTCATGATTTTTCATGCATTAAAATTATTTTTAAATAATTTATTTAATATTATAATTAAATAAATTAAATACCATTTATATTCCAAAATATTAAATATTTATGAAATATACTCAAAATAATTAAAAACTATTTTTAGGCTTTAAAATAATTTTTCATAATTTATTATGTATTTTTAATAAGTAAAAATCATTTTTATTTATTTTTAATTAATTTCTGAAAAATAAGAAAATAATTTAAATAGAAACCGTCGCTAAAGGGCCCTATAGCGACAGACCCGTCGCTATAGGTGTTCTTGGTGTGTTCTTGAGCCTGTACAGAAACTCATCGGCAATTTCAAGGTACCATGTTTAACCGTGCATAGATTGTTGGTCTTCATGATTCTAGGTTATATAAAGTGTTACACATGAAGTCGTTATGTCATAGTACACAACCAAACTGATTCCAGGGTCATACAGCATCAGAATAGAGAGATATGATTAATCAAAAAGTCTGACAAGCCTGTTCTTCATTTCTGGGTATTCCCGAAAATGAAGAACAGTTGAAGGTGTCTACTTTGATCTCTTTAATATATGTTTTCCCAGCTTACTATATATGATTTAAAGCTTCTATACTCCAGTCCAGATGACAGGTAACATTAATATTCTAACAGAGAAACAAAATAATACCATAATCATAAGATTCAAGCCGGTCAAACTACCTGTCAGGAAAGTGTTCTTGAGAAATCTGGGTTTTCCAGATTTCGTCCTAGGCAGTAAGTCAACGCCAGTTTGACCGCGATTATCTTTTATTCCGGTTATGATCTAAGTGATATAGTGGTTTTAATATATAGTATACATGACCAGTTACAAAGATCAAACAACAAAAAGACCAAAACATCTAACATCAGCAAGATCATAGCCTTCAAAATCGATCACGCTTTTCGGGTTTCGAATTTTCCGGGTCGCCTAACGCAAAATCCGTGATCGGTCAACGTGCTTTGACCGTTCATAACTTGAGATCTAGACTTTCTATGACCCTGTTTCCAGGTTCGGATTACAGTCCTCATGTCATAGCACAGAACCAAAACATAAAACACACAAAACAGTTAACACATAAAGATCTAAGGCCTCTGACATTCGACTGTCAGGCCACTTTTTCAAACTTTTCCCAGATTTCTTAAAATGCTTGATTCGTTCATCTAAGTGTTATAGATCCATGATCTATCAACCCAGATCACTTATAGACACCATAATACACAACTTTAACCAATAAATTACAACAACATCAGATTACATGATTTCTAGAATTAGGGTTTTATACCTTTTGAATGTCCAAATCTTGAATCTGATCATTGTTTTCTGACCTTGAAATGCTAACACATGATCTTAGCTTTGTATCTTACTATCTCTCACTTCCTATTTCTGAATTTCTAGAGAGAGAAGGTCTTGGTTCATATGAGAAATAAATTTGTAACCAATTTGTTAAGATTAACCCTAATTAATCCTATAATTATTTATATTTATGCCATTAAGTTCCCGATTTAGGGTTTCATGCACCAAATTAGGGTTTCAGATTCTCGAAATTGAAATTAGGCTTTCCAGAACCAGTTTCTAGGGTTTCTTGTTAATCGTTAGGGTTTTCTAACCGAACGTTGATGTTCTTAATATATACTTAGGGTTTGTTACAGATATCGTTTATCTGGTCAACCCTTGACCCTTAACCACATACTGTACACATATACACAGAAAATATTCACTTATTTCCTTAATCATGAATAATTTACCTAAATCCTTCACAGAATTTTGAAATCCTCAAAATTCCATCTTAAAAGTATCAGACACATACACTCATATCAATAATTCAATTCAATCGAATTATTAAAGTGTAGCCAAACCCCGTTGGCAAATTAAAAATTTTTAAAAATAATTTCGAGAATGACGCCATGATGTCGTACTGTATTAACAGTCCGTTTGAGGATGCCGTCATTGTATGACTTTGTCATAAAACATCATACAATAGTGGAACAAAGATTTTAGATCAAATTCACACTAAGTATTCTTGTATTTACAACTCCATCAAATTTTTATCATCTCTGCACCAGTTTACATGGTACATGAGTGATAAATAAAATTTATTTTGATATTTCAAATCATTCGCGTCTAGCTAAAATAAGTAGCATAGACCATACTTTAAACCGTTTCAAAAATGATTACGAGTCTACGTTTTTTTAAAGGGACATAGTGCGTATTTAGCTTGATGTCAATCATTTCAAAATCTAGCATAGCTAGGATTTTTTTTGGAAAACTTATGTCTCCACTAAAAATCATTGGCTTAACAAGCTATTTGTTCCTATTATCCTCAATATTCCAATTACACACAACTATACCCAGTTCGTCAAACCACACTTATGAGTCCATATATTGCCACAATTATATGAGTTTAAGAACTTATCCTAGTCTGACCTTTGGCGTCCGTTCGTTGAGGGGTTCATAAACATTTCATAGAACTATGAATCAAGTATGTCACATAAGTATGAGTTTTAAGAACTCGTACTTAACCTTATATCCTCTACCTATAACCTATCTATCTGTTATACACATGAGAAAGAAATCACCCTCTTAACACGCATATAGCAAATAGCGCGACACATACATTTCAATGATTATCATTGTCAGAACTAAGTAGTTTTTACACCAAGTATAATTCCCTGACCATACAAGGAATCATATAACTCAGCTGCCGACATGAATCCTCAATTGAAATTCCCACCTAATCTTAACACCCTTCTCAATACGAATTTCATTTAATCCGTATTCATAATCTATAACTCTTTCATAAGTTTTCATAGTAAAATTTCATAGTACAACTACCACACAGCAATCTTGCTGTAAACTTTTCAATCATTAGATTGATTCTTTCCATTCTATCACTTTATCAGATCACGGGGTGATCTTATCGTATATATTACGATTCATTTCTATATCTTGATCGTTTTGTTTTACGATCTTTTATCACTGCACTTTTAGTCTTTTAGACTCTATCTATTTGTGGGTCCAAGTGTAAAATTAGGGTTCACATGACCTAATTGAATTACATGCGCAATTATGGTTCCACGAACTCATTAAATGTGAAAATTAGGGTTCGCATAACCTAATGGAATGAAGACAGAAAAGCCAAAAATAAATAGGCGAGACCCAGGAGAAGCCTCCACGGGTCCCGAGGCAGAAGGCTTATGGAGGCAGCTCATTTTGGGAATCGATTGAGGGATTGGATTGGTGGCTAGAAGGACAGGGCAATATGGGCATTATTCTAATGACTAAAGGGCATTTCTGGAATTTCCTTGAAAGCATGTGCCTCGCAGATGACTACTTTCCAGAAAACCCTATAAATACCCCTTCCATTCTATTGGAAAGGGGACTTCTCTTCAGACTCAAGACTTGGACTCTTGGAAGATCAAAGGGACCCTTTTGGTGACTTAAAGGCTTGGAGATTCCACCTAAAAGCACTAAAGGGGTTTGGACATTTGTTCAACTCGAAGGACTCAAGAAGGCTCTTGGGATCCCTGCTACCCTAACATGGTTCTCGGATTCTAGAAGTTCTGCCACGCGTCGTTGGAGTAATAGCCCACCTGTCGTTCTCTCCTCTTTAATCAACCAATTAATTTCGTGCTCTTCGTGGATTTCTCTCCTCCTCAGCCAACACGAAACCCTAACCCTAGCAAGGTACGATTTCCTTGCCCACATTTATTTGGTGACTCTGCTGGGGAGGTGTAGAATTTGTGATGGGTATGCCCACAACTCGAAGTGGGAGAACTACAGGAAGAGCTGCTTCACCAACAAATAGTATTACCTCACCAAATTCAGTTCCAAGGCAAGCCACTCAAGCTTTTCAAGGTGAAAACTTGGATTTTGACCAACCACTTATTGAAGACGCTTCAGAAGGGAGTTCGACATCACCACATATGGCCAATCAACAACAAACCAATGCAGGAAGGAAATGCGAGGATGCAGATGGAGACCAGACGAATGTTGTGCAATTGGAGATGCTCAAGGCATTGAAGGAAGCACGGGAAGGACAAGGGATGATGATGGCCATGATGCTAGAGATGCAGAGGAAGCAAGAGGAGATGGGAAACTTTCGCCAGCAATTGATGCAGATCCCTACCTTCAAGACCATGTTCCGAGGCAGTTCGTAGGAAGAACAAGCAGGGGTGGAGGATAACAACAATGGCAACAACAACAAGGAGAACCAAATTGTACCTCCATCGACAGAAAGTCAGTCGGTTCCAATCATCAACTTGGAGCCTCAGAACAGTGGTGACATGCCACAACCTAGGTTGGAAGCAAGCCAACCTCAGATAAACATCATCCCAATTGCTCTCCCAACATTTTCACACGTGCAGATGCCAACCATTCCAGGCCATGTCCAGCGAGTGAGCCATCAGCTACCACCAGCGCCTTCTTTGAATGATGCAAGTGTGCATCAACCAATCTCTTTACCATAGACACCGCCGATACAATAGTTTATAACATTACCCCAAAGAGTTCACGCCACGAGCCAGTACGTGACAAAGAATGATATGATCGATGTGATCAATAAACTTCGCATGCAGACATCCCGACCCTCGGAGTTGGACTTTACTCCTCCTTACCCGGCACACATTCGGAGGCAACCTTACCCGACAGGGTATATTGAGCATCCCCCGCAATTTCCAAAATACAACGGGGAGAAAGGAAATGCTAGGGAACATATTGCCAGGTTCGTAGAGTCAATGTCTCTGTGGCTCGGATATGATGAAGTGAACAACCACAACTTGTTGATGCGGGAATTCAACAAGACTTTGACGGATAGTGCCTTCAGTTGGTACTACAATTTGGAGAAGGGGTCAGTCCATGATTGGGATGACCTAAAATTACAATTTTTTAAGAAATTTTTTTATGTGCAAAAATAGGTGACCATTGTAGAGCTCATGAGGATCAAACAAAAGCCGAATGAGGAACTATCAGATTATGTTGACAGGTTCAAAGCCCAAGCACAAAAGTGCACAGAGCCGATTGAAGAAAAGAACTTAGTTAGCATTTGCAACAATGGTGCCTTAGATGCCTTCAAGTCCCACCTCATCACCAAGGCTTGTGATTCCTTCGCGACCCTCTCATCTTTTGCACAAGACTTTGGGGGAATCATGACATTTCCCACCAGTCATGCGATGGATACATGGAAGAGTAAGAGGACAACAACTGTGGCTTTGGTGGATTCTCAGTCAAAACCACAAGGGGGCAAGAGGGAGAAGAATGAGAAATTTGAACAAAACAGAAAAAAGCACGGGGACAAGTATACCACAATGCCAGTTCCGGATGCTATCACATGCAGTGAGAGGGCGTTCAGGATCCTGTACGAACAATGGGTCGACCACGGAGTGGTGAAACCTCCAAGGCCCCGGTCGGTTGTAACTGCAGAAATGAAAAGAAGATCAGACTTTTGTGTATACCACTAATACGCAGGGCATTCCACTATGGACTGTTACAGTCTACGGAGGATATACCATGAGAAACTGGCGGCCGGAGAGATTGAACTAGGAGAAGAAACGTGCAACACCATCACCCATGGTACAGTCCCGGAAGTCAAGAACTCAAATATTGGCTCTACGTACCATTGAACAAACTCTAAACTACAGATGAATTAAAAATCCACCCAAGATGGTGGTCTACCAAAAATGGTGGTTTAAGTCCCCAAGAATATCCCTTGCCAAGTAATTGGGTGACCAAGGGAGGAGGCACAAGAATTGACGAATTAAAAAAAAATCCACCCAAGATGGTGGTCCACTCTAAATGGTGGTCAAGTCCTCGTAGACTGCACTTGCCAAGAAATTGGACGACCCAAGTGACGAGGTACCCGATTTCAAGTCCTCGTAGACTGCACTTGCCAAGAAATTGGATGACTCAAGTGACGAGGCACCCGATTTCAAGTTCTCGTAGACTGCACTTGCCAAGAAATTGGACGACCCAAGTGACGAGGCACCCAAGTGTTACACTTTATCATCAAAAGTCAATGAGGCACCTGACTATAAGTCCTCCTAAGTTATGCTTTCAACTTCAAAAGTAATTGAGGTACCTGAGTATAAGCCCTCGACCCCAAAAGTTACACTTTATCTTTAAAAGTGGCGAACGTTATGCTTTATTCGACAAAAGCAAGAAAGTTGCACTTTATCTCTAAAAGTGGTGAACGTTATGCTTTTTTTGACAAAAACAAGATTTATTATATGAAATGTTATGCTTTTCGTTAAAAGCAATTTGATTATCAATAAATTTGTTAAACTTTCTCTTATACTTGATTATTTCTTCTGATTTTAAAAAAAAAGAAAGAACAAAAGAAAAGAAAAGTATAGATTCAAGTGTTAGTCTGTATGAAATATATGCACATAATTTTATGATACAGGAAATGAAAAAAAAATATGAAAGTTCATGATCTAAAGGTCCTGACCTGTCAAATTGAAGAGAAAGGAATACCTAAAGCTTGGTCTTCGTGGCTATCAGGCCTTCGAGGCTATCAACAGGTCTTCGAAGCTATCATCATGTCTTCAAGGCTATCTTCCGGTCTTCGATGCTATCAGGTCTTCAAGGCTATCAGGTCTTCGATGCTATCAGGCCTTCGAAGTTATCAGCAGGTCTTCGAGGCTATCAAGCCTTCGAGGCTTTCAGGCCTTCACGGACTTCTTAATTCTGAAAGACTTTTTAATTCTAAAGAAAAGAGAAATTTCCAGAGAGGGTACGAAAGATTAAATTGAAGATTTTCAAAATGTCACAGGAGAGCTCCTCTAAGGCTCGCCCATCTAGGGTTTGCTCCCTAGAGGTTCTCTCTCCCAGGACTTTTGTTTTTGAGGCTTGCAAAACATCAAGCCCCACAAAGTGTTTAGACACTGGAATTAAGACTTCAACACTTATAATTTTTTGTTCGATCATCTCACCAAAGGCGTGACTCACGCGCAGGGGGCAAATGCTTACTGGTAGATTGGTAGACGACATAGACGTCCTCCAGAGTAGAGGTGCATATTCCCCCAAGCCGTGACTAATGAAGAATGTCTTGTTGGATACAAAAGACATGTAGAGGTGCACCATGGTCATGTTGGATACGAATGTCCCTGCATAGCTTGATGTATTGAGGAATGTCAGCTATTTCTTTAGTGTATACCCACATAGTCAATATTCCCAAGTACCTCGTCGATCCAATGATGTCATTCCTGAAGAAGGCTAAATGAATCAGAGAAGAACTGAAGGGAAATGAAAGGGTACTCTTGTTTCTCTATTCATAGACGGGGAATGCGATCGGAATGGAGAAGGTCATCCCAACCTCCACAAGCTGTTGTATATAGGAACAAGTCTTCCTTCTCTGGTGGAGGAAAAGTTGTACGGTCATAAGTTTGGACTTGCTTCCAAAAGACGTTGAAAAGACCAAAGGAGGGGAGCCATTCCCCAATCATTGAGAAACGGGGCCTCCTTACGTCGAAAAGACCAAAGGAGGGGAGCCCTTCCCCAATCATTGAGAAACGATGCCTCCTTGGTTGTTAACTTGCTTCCAAAAGACGTCGAAAAGACCAAAGGAGGGGAGCCCTTCCCCAATCATTGAGAAACGGGGCCTCCTTACGTCGAAAAGAGCAAAGGAGGGGAGCCCTTCCCCAATCATTGAGAAACGGGGTCTCCTTGGTTGTTCCCTTCATCTTAAAAAAAAAAAAAAAAAAAAGTTTTCGGCGCCTCCCTGTAGGGTTCGGCCTCTATAGTGTCTTGCAATTGGATAGCAGTTCTTGTAATATGGATCAGTATTGTAAAATAGCCAACATTTAAAGAAAAAAGAAAAAAAGGCGTGAGTTCAAAAGGTTTGGCAGGGGAGGAATTTTATATACTAATAGCCTATATAATCATGTTGCCCCAAATAAAGCAGTAGCACCTAGTTAGCATTTTGGATGCAAGAAATAAAACAGGTCTTGCTATTGGCTAACGAGGTACAGGTCTTTAAGACCTGTAGCATTTTGGTGCAACAGATTTCCTACTGCAATTTGGGATGCAAGAGGTGGTCATGGATATCAAATCCTTACCTCTCAAAAATAAGATAAGTAAATGTTTTATTTATTTTCTAAAAAAATAAAATAAGATTTTATTTTATTTTTTCGAATTTTTTTTAATAAGATTTTATTTTATTTTTAGAAAAAAAAAATTGGACTCGGAAGGGTTCGGCGTGAATTCATCCAAATAAATAAAATAAGATTTTGTTTACTTGATTTTCAGAAGGGTTCGACGTGATTTTGTTTATTTTGTTCAGAAGGGTTCGGCTTGTATGAGACTTACCTCTGTGGCTATCTTGATGCATCCAAATAAAGCAACAGCACAATAGTTACATAATCATATGATTTTGTTGGCTAATGAGGGAGTGGCAACTGGCATGTGTAGCTGAATGGAGGCAAATAAAATCTGGAAGCATGTGAAGACTTTTCTCATACAAGAGGTGTCAGAAATATCAAAGCTATAATCATCTTTGCCCAAAGAATTATCAAGGCTTCAGTTTTGGATGCAAGATGTGATCATCGACTCCTTACTTCTCAAGAAAAAAAAAGATAAGTAAAGGTTTTATTTATTTTATATTAAAAAAAGATTTTATTTTCCAAAAAATAAAATAAAATTAGAGTTTATTTTATTTCATTTTCAAAATAATAATAATAATAATAATAATAATAATAATAATAATAATAATAATAATAATAATAATAATAATAATAATAATAAGATTTGATTTGATTTTTAAAAAATCTATTTTCAAATTAAGAAAGATTTGATTTGATTCCCAAAACAAAGAAAGTTTTAATTTCTAAAACTAAATTAAGATTTGATTTTATTTTGGAAATAAAATTAATATTTGATTTGATAAAAAAAAAGAAAGACTTGGTGTATCAAAATAAAGATTTTTTTTATCAGAAAGATTATTATATATATATATATACATATATATAGTGCATGAGCTGGAAATTAATTGGTGGTTTTGTTCTACCTAGCTATGGTTATCATATATCATATTGTATATATGAACCATCATGATGAGTATTGGTGGCTATACAATTTTCGTGCCATTACATGATGAGTAAGAATAGCCCGACGAAAAAGGTGAAGACATAACTTTATGGATAGCAGGATGCATGGGTGATATTGGATTAACTCATCTACCATGGGCATTATTACTTTCTGTCAAGTCAACCAAAAAACAAACATCTTCACAACAGCCTATGACAAAGCATATAATAAAGCATAATTGTGAGAAGGAATGATACAGCAGCTACGACTTTTCTTCCTTGACAGAAGGCAGTTATTTATCTTTGGCTTGGACTCAAGGCACGAGGATTTTGGGAATGAGGGACTTGTAGTGCATCAAGACCCAAAGATTGGGAACATCCTAATTTATATAAGGAAACATGATATCATAAGATGATTTTGGGGAACCACTTTGGATACATGCAGTCATCTCGCCTAATCAAATGCACCCAAGTAATATGACAACAAAACTCCCTAATGCAATTCAGATTCAAGATATATGGCCTTTATGGATATTGACTCCTTTGTTCCAAAATGTCCAAAGAGGGTTTAACTCTAAGGGTTTGGCTTCCTAGGGGTTCCCTCTTCTAGGACCATTATCTTCAAAACCTATAAAGTGAAGTCCCACAAAATTGTTCAAAGACTTGCAGTTTTCTTGCACGATCGTCTATTTGGAAATGCGACTCTCGCGCAGGGGGCAAATGTGGGTCCAAGTGTAAAATTAGGGTTCACATGACCTAATTGAATTAAATGTGCAATTATGGTTCCACAAACTCATTAAATATGCAAATTAGGGTTCGCATAACCTAATGGAATGAATACGGAAAAGCCAAAAATAAATAGGCAAGACCCGGGAGAAGCCTCCACGGGTCCCGAGGCAGAAGGGTCGTGGAGTCAGCTCGTTTTGGGAATTGATTGAGGGATTGGATTGGTGGCTAGAAGGACAGGGCAATATAGGCATTATTCTAATGACTAAAGGGCATTTCTGGAATTTCCCTGAAAGTATGTGCCTCACAGATGACTACTTTCCAGAAAACCCTATAAATACCCCTTCCATTCTATTGGAAAGGGGACTTCTCTTCAGACTCAAGACTTGGACTCTTGGAAGATCAAAGGGACCTTTTTGGTGACTTAAAGGCTTGAAGATTCCACCTAAAAGCACTAAAGGGGTTTGGACATTTGTTCAACTCGAAGGACTCAAGAAGGCTCTTGGGATCCCTGCTACCCTAACACGGTTCTCGGATTCTAGGAGTTCTGCCACGCGTCGTTGGAGTAATAGCCCACCTATCGTTCTCCCCTCTTCAATCAACCAATCAATTCCGTGCTCTTCGTGGATTTCTCTCCTCCTCAGCCAACACGATACGCTAACCCTAGCAAGGTACGATTTCCTTGCCCACACTATTCATCACTATTGTTCACTTTATTATCAGAGTTAGGGAACTCTGTATCTTTTAACTCGTCGAGATTCATCTTTGAATCTTACCGACCAACTAACTCTATGTGAGTTAGATTTTATCCTAATCACTGCGGTTATTAGTCTCAGGTATTCCTACCTAAGGTTCATAAGCTACAGCTCTGATACCAACTGTGAAGGCCCCGAATCCAGGTCCTAAATCACCTCGGATCAGGTTCGATCATTTTATACAACTATTACTATTTGCGAAAGATATAAACATAAATTGTTTATACATTACATTACACACTATTCCCCAAGGTCGAGTAACCTTAACTTAATACACATTTCATAACTTACTTGACTTACAATAACATTATTTACATTACTTATACAATTTAGCTGCACACATATCCTAACGCTGGAACTGTCTTGGACCTTTCCTTGTATCCGACGTGTTCGTCTAAATCTGCAATGTTTCATCATGATATAGCAAGGGTGAGCATAAAAGTTGCCCAGCAAGTTTAAGTTCAATAATATAATGATATATCATGATTGAAATGATTTGAATAATTGGCTGGCTATAATTCAACAATATAATTGTGAACTAGCATGAACAAATCTATGACTGAACAAGTATTATACATGAACAAATATATCTAAACCAACTAGTAATGAAGGTGATCATCCTTTCATACCTGACCTATACATGCAATATGTATAGAGTACAATTCATGGCAACCAACAATGATTAACCATAAGCTTATCCGAATGAAACACTCTTAATAGAGTTAAGTAAAACAAACTTGCCTGAACCGTTGATTACCGCTACACAATTTATAACGCTTTATCCGAAGACCTAATATTAGTAATATAGATCTCCAATATTAGAATAATATCATCACAACATAATACTATAATATATATAAACATAGAATAACCTAAACACATAAAACACATAACCCTATCAGTCTATAACACAATAAGACTCGGTATCAAGTCAAACTATTGCGAATGCGAGTTGAACCCGACATTATTCTAACGATTCGACTTGTCTAGTCGGACTTTTATCGAGTCTAAGTTCAATTAAACTCTAACTTAATAGTTAACAATTATCTCATATAATTTTAATATCAGTCGAAATATTTTTCATAAGCTCGTAATAATTTTTAAATAATTATTACCATTTATCTTGATTTTTAACGTATTTAAATGAATTAAATACCACATAATTCTTTTATCATTAATATTTATTTATTATCAAATATTAATGAAATATATTTCATAATATTATAATATATTTATAATATCATAAAGTATTTTTAATACTTTAAAATCACCTTTATATGATTTTTAAACCATTAAATCCATTATTCAATAATTGCTATTAATATTAAAATATTGTTTATCTGGTCAACCCTTGACCCTTAACCACATACTGTACACATATACACAGAACATATTCACGTATTTCCTTAATCCTGAATAATTCACCTAAATCCTTCACAAAATTTTGAAATCCTTAAAAATATCAGACACATACACTAATTTTCTATCTAGGTTCTAATTTTTAACCTTAATTCAATTTTTAAAAATTTTAAAAATATTCAAATTCTCGGGTTGTTACATTCACCCCTTCTTCTAAAAATTTCGTCACCAAAATTTACCTTACACTTACACCATTCATCATACACCATTCACACACATTCGCTTGCTACCCAATACACCACTCACAAGAGTAAAAGTTTTCAAATTGTGCTTCATGGTCATATAGACCATGAACACATAGTTTTAACGGTAGTGATCATACCGCAAAATAATACATTACTTGGTATGTTTACAATCACAAAGAAGGTAAACTACCATTGCTAGTACTTTAGGTGACTAGCCTATCGTACGCTTACGTCATGCATACCGTATTAATCATGTATAGCGAATATTTACCCTACTTGATTGGATTATTTATTCAAACAACATAGTTCACCTCAGTCTTATTATAGGATTCCGTACCAAAGCAATTTGGTTCGAGAAATTTCTTTCAATGAACACTTTAGAGTTTTCATAACATTAGTCTAGCTGAATCGAATGGCATAGACTCATATCAATAATTCTATTAAATCGAATTATTAAAGTGTAGCCAAACCCCATTGGCAAATTAAAATTTTTTAAAAATATTTTCGAGAATGACGCCATGATGCCGTACTATATTAACAGTCCGTTTGAGGATGCCGTCATTGTATGACTTTGTTATAACACATCATACTATAGTGGAACAACGATTTTAGATCAAATTCAAACTAAGTATTCCTGTATTTACAACTCCATCAAATTTTTATCATCTCTGCACCAGTTTATATGGTACATGAGTGATAAATAAAATTTATTTTGATATTTCAAATCATTTGTGTCTAGCTGAAATAAGTAGCATAGACTATAATTTAAACCGTTTCAAAAATGATTACGAGTCTACATTTTTTTAAAGGCACATAGTGCGTATTTAGCTTGATGTCAATCATTTCGAAATCAAGCATAGCTATGATTTTTTTTGGAAAACTTATGTCTCCACTAAAAATCATTGGCTTAACAAGCTATCTGTTCCTATTATCCTCAATATTCCAATTACACACAACTATACCCAGTTCGTCAAACCACACTTATGAGTCCATAAATTGCCACAATCATATGAGTTTAAGAACTTATCCTAGTCTGACCTTTGGCGTCCGTTCGCTGAGGGGTTCATAAACATTTCATATAACTATGAATCAAGTATGTCACATAAGTATGAGTTTTAAGAACTCGTACTTAACCTTATATCCTCTACCTATGACATATCTATCTGTTTTACACATGAGAAAGGAATCACCCTCTTAACACGCATATAGCAAATAGCGCGACACAAACATTTCAATGATTATCATTGTCAGAACTAAGTAGTTTTTCCACCAAGTACAATTCCCTGCCCATACAAGGAATCATACAACTCAGCTGCCGACATGAATCCTCAATTGAAATTCCCACCTAATCTTAACACCCTTCTCAATACGAATTTGATTTAATCCGTATTCATAATCCATAACTCTTTCATGAGTTTCATAGTACAATTTCATAGTACAACTGCCACACAGCAATCTTGCTGTAAACTTTTCAATCACTAGATTGATTCTTTCCATTCTATCACTTTATCAGATCACGGGGTGATCTTATCGTATATATTACGATTCATTTCTATATCTTGATCGTTTTATTTTACGATCTTCTATCACTACACTTTTAGTCTTTTAGACTCTATCTATTCATCACTATTGTTCACTTTATTATCAGAGTTAGGGAACTCTGTATCTTTTAACTCGCCGAGATTCATCTTTGAATCTTACCGACCAACTACCTCTATGTGAGTTAGATCTTATCCTAATCACTGCGGTTATTAGTCTCAAGTATTCCTACCTAAGGTTCATAATCTACATTTCGATAATTAACTATGACGGCCCCAATCCGTGTCCTAAATCACCCTGATCCTATTCGATCATTCTATACAACTATTACTATTTGCGGAAGATATAAACATAAATTGTTTATACATTACATTACACACTATTCCCTAAGGTCGAGTAACCTTAACTTAATACACATTTCATAATTTACTTGACTTACAATAACATTATTTACATTACTTATACAATTTAGCTGCACACATATCCTAACGCTGGAACTGTCTTGGACCTTTCCTTGTATCCGACGTGTTCGTCTTAATCTGCAATGTTTTATCATGATATAGCAAGGGTGAGCATAAAAGTTGGCCAGCAAGTTTAAGTTCAATAATATAACGATATATCATGATTGAAATGATTTGAATAATTGGCTTGGTATAATTCAACAATATAATTGTGAACTAGCAAGAACAAATTTATGACTAAACAAGTATTATACATGAACAAATATATCTGAACCAACTGGTAATGAAGGTGATCAGCCTTTTATACCTGACTTATACATGCAATATGTACAGAGTACAATTCATGGCAACCAGCAATGATTAACCATAAGCTTATCCGAACGAAACACTCTTAATAGAGTTAAGTAAAACAAACTTACCTAAATCGTTGATTACCGCTACGCAATTTATAACACTTTATCCGAAAACCTAATATTAGTAATATAGATCTCCAATATTAGAATAATATCATCACAACATAATACTATAATATATATAAACATAGAATAACCTAAACATATAAAACACATAACCCTATCAGTCTATAACACATATAAGACTCGGTATCAAGTCAAACTATTGCAGTCTAAGTTGAACCCGACCCAATTCTAACATCCCGACGGTCTAGTTGAACTTTTATCGAGTCTAAGTTCAATTAAACTCTGACTTAATAGTTAACAATTATCTCAGATAATTTTAATATCAGTCGAAATATTTTTCATAAGCTCGTAATAATTTTTAAATAATTATTACCATTTATCTTGATTTTTAACGTATTTAAATGAATTAAATACCACATAATTATTTTATGATTAATATTTATTTATTATCAAATATTAATGAAATATATGTCATAATATTATAATATATTTATAATATCATAAAGTATTTTTAATACTTTAAAATCACCTTTATATGATTTTTAAACCATTAAATCCATTATTCAATAATTGCTATTAATATTTTCATGACAAAATATCAAAAGTTATAGGTTATAACTTAAAATATTTTTATATCACTTAAATCATTTTTATATGATTTTTAAATCATTAATTCAATTTTTCCTTAATTTATTTAATATATTTATTAAATAAAATAATTATCATCAATATTTATTAATTAATGAAATTTATCACAAAATATTTAAAGTCACTAAAAAATAACTTAAAATATTTTCATTTACCATAATATTATTTTTCATGATTTTTCATGCATTAAAATTATTTTTAAATAATTTATTTAATATTATAATTAAATAAATTAAATACCATCTATATTCCAAGAATATTAAATATTTATGAAATATACTCAAAATAATTAAAAACTATTTTTCAGGCTTTAAAATAATTTTTCATAATTTATTATGTATTTTTAATAATTAAAAATCATTTTTATCTATTTTTAATTAATTTCCGAAAAATCAGAAGATAATTTAAATAGAAACCATCGCTAAAGGGCCCTATAGCGACAGACCCATCGCTATAGGTGTTCTTGGTGTGTTCTTGAGCCTGCCCAGAAACTCATCGGCAATTTCAAGGTACCATGTTTGACCGTGCATAGATTCTTGGTTTTCATGATTCTAGGTTATCTAAAGTGTTACACATGAAGTCGTTATGTCATAGTACACAACCAAACTGATTCCAGGGTCATACAGCATCAAAATAGAGAGATATGATTAATCAAAAAGTCTGACAAGCCTGTTCTTCATTTCTGGTTTTTCCAGAAAATGAAGAACAATAGAAGGTGTCTACTTTGATCCCTTTAATATATGTTTTCCCAGCTTACTATATATGATTTAAAGCTTCTATACTCCAGTCCAGATGACAGGTAACATTAATATTCTAACAGAGAAACAAAATAATACCATAATCATAATATTCAAGCTGGTCAAACTACCTGTCAGGAAAGTGTTCTTGAGAAATCTGGGTTTTTCCAGATTTCGTCAAAGCGCAAGTCAACACCACCATTTGATGCCGATTATCTTTTATTCCAGTTATGATCTAAGTGATGTAGTGGTTTTAATATATAGTATACATGACCAGTTACAAAGATCAAACAACAAAAAAACCAAAACACCTAACATCAGCAAGATCATAGCCTTCAAAATCGGTATCGTCGCTTTTTCTCGGTTTCGAATTTTTCGGGTTTGCCTGAAACGAATCCGTGATCGGTCAACGTGCTTTGACCGTTCATAACTGGAGATCTAGACTTTCTATGACCCTGTTTCCAGGTTCGGATTACAGTCCTCATGTCATAGCACAAAACCAAAACATAAAACACACAAAACAGTTAACACATAAAGATCTAAGGCCTCTGACATTCGACTGTCAGGCCACTTTTTTAAACTTTTCCCAGATTTCTTAAAATGCTTGATTCGTGCATCTAAGTGTTATAGATCCATGATCTATCAACCCATATCACTTATAGACACCATAATACACAACTTTAACTAATAAGTTACAACAACTAACATCAGATTACATGATTTCTAGAATTAGGGTTTTATACCTTTTGAATGTCCAAATCTTGAATCTGATCATTGTTTTCTGACCTTGAAATGGTAACACATGATCTTAGCTTTGTATCTTACTATCTCTCACTTCCTATTTCCGAATTTCTAGAGAGAGAAGGTCTTGGTTCATATGAGAAATAAAGTGAGTCTTTTTCTCTCTCTTTAATCTTATATAATGTAATAATACATTGTATGTGGCTGTCAAAATGGTTGAGCTTGCTGGATATAATGCACATGGAGTGGTTAGATTTGGTGAACCACTCACCTAAGGTCAAAACCAACATGTTAGCCTCAATAATGTACAAAAGGGTATTATAGTCATTTCCCATTTAATTTTAATGACATTTATGTAAATGGTCCAAACCCTTAGGGTTTAGGGTTTGAAACCCTTAGGGTTTACAAAATTTAATTTTCTAAATTTCCAATTTCGGTTATAAAAATAAAAAATTAATATTTCTAACTTATAATTAGGATTTTCTAATTATATTAAAATTTACTAATCATAACTTAAATCCTTCTCATTAGGATTATCATTTCTTAATTAAAACCGCTAATTTAGCAATTAGGGTTAAAATGGTCATTAGGGTTTTCAACCCACAAATTAGGGTTTCTAAATAGAAAAATAATTTTCCTAAATTAGAAATTTAATTTCGTAATTAGATTAGGGTTTTCTAATTACTTAACTTGAAAATTAGAATTAATATAGTCTAATTAACATTAAAAGTATTAAATTAACACTTTCATTTTCCCTAATTATAGATTAGGGTTTCAAATCCGTAATTAGGGTTTCAAATTTGGAATTAGGATTTTGTAACTAATTTGTTAAGATTAACCCTAATTAATCCTATAATTATTTACACTTAAGCCATTAAGTTCCCGATTTATGGTTTAATGCACCGAATTAGGGTTTCTTGCTAATCGTTAGGGTTTTCTAACCGAACGTTGACGTTCTTAATATATACTTAGGGTTTGTTACAAATATCGTTTATCTGGTCAACCCTTGACCCTTAACCACATACTGTACACATATACACAGAACATATTCACGTATTCCTTAATCCTGAATAATTCACCTAAATCCTTCACAGAATTTTGAAATCCTCAAAATTCCATCTTAAAAATATCAGACACATACACTAATTTTCTATCTAGGTTCTAATTTTGAACCTTAATTCAATTTTTAAAAATTCTAAAAATTTTCAAATTCTCGGGTTGTCACAGATGGAACAACTCATTAACTCCTCAATGAATGGTCCTCAATACATGGATTTCGAAACTGAACAAGATAATTCAAGATTGGAGGATTTGTGATTCAAATTTGTAGCATCAACTGAGGAGAAGATGATTGAGCAAGAGAGGTCAATTCAAAATCTTCAGAATCAGATGGATCAAATGTTCAAAGCCTTGAACAATCTCCCTCCAAACAATTGGTGCTATGACATGGACGATGAAACTGATGGAGAGCCAGAAGTGTACATGCCACTGAATGAACTGAAAGGAGTGGACATTGAGGAGACAATTGGGGGTATGGAAAATGAAGAACATGAGCTGACTTATATAAAACCCCAAGCGCCTTCTCAGTTAGAGTTGAAAATTTTAGTGAAGTTTGCACACCCATGTCCCCTTGGTAGTCACATCCAAAGCAAGAATTTCTGCGATTATGAGGCCTCTTACAAACCATGGTGGGCTGAGGAAGAGATAATAGAAGAAGAAAATTTTGTTGTATCTTTAATGCCTCAATGAGAAAATCTATTCACAGATACAACGGGAGAAGCACCTAGCGATGCAATGGAACTGGGGACATCATGTACAGGAAATATGTTAGGTGACTTCAATTTGAAGACTGTCATGATGGGGAACCTACCAAAGCACATAGCGGTTCTAATGGATGGAGGGTTCCTAGCTTTTCGTAGAGGAATTGGATAGCGGTGTTAAGAACAGAGTCCAACTAACGGACTATAAACCGAGAGCTAGATGGGAAGCACCCCATCCAATCTTTCTCCCTCCTTGTTTAATTCTTATTTACATTTCCATTTACTTCTTCTATGTTTAATTCTTCATGCTTTCCATATTTAGTAGATGTTTGATAGTTATAAGTCTTAATAATAGTTTGATTGTGTCTCCTCTCAGGTTCAATCCAATTGCTATAAGCATTCAGGGTCAAACAGAAGTCAAAAACTGAAGCTGCCAAGGTACAGGGTAGCGCGGCCGTACCCAACTACAAGCCAACCGTAGCGCGGCCGCGCCATAACTCAGTCATAGAAAATAAACACTGCAAAATTTTTAGATTTTCTGACTCAAGCATTCGGACAATTAGAAGCCCACACTCAGTTTCCAACTATAGAATATCTCAAACTTATTCATTGCCTGATATACCATCAGATCATGAGGAGGCAAACAAAGATGACATTGCCACTTAAGGGAGTATTCTTTCACTTTTAATTATAATGAAGGCATTGTTAATTTTAAGTTTGGGGGTATTGGGTTGTAATGAGTAGTTGTTGCATATAGTTAGTTGCATATAGTTTTATTGCATGTTTAAGTTGCGTATTACGGGTATTTTAGTATCTTTGTACTTAAATTCTACACGAAATTTTTTTCAGTTTTCTTTTCTCTTGTTTACTCAGTATGTGTTTAGTTTCATTACATAGCATATTCCCATGTTTTTAGTCGGTTAAATTCCAAATGGCCATTGATGATATCGAAATTTGATAGATTTTTGAACGTGGTTGATAACTGAAGCTTAGTTATAATTTTATACATGATGTTATCTATGTTTGTTGTTTAGATGCTATTGGTTAGCACGTAAGTGTTCATGTTTGCTTGTTGGTTAAAGATTAACTTGTTTTCCTGCTGAGATGAAAACACAATTATTAAAGACAGAATTGTGTAGGAAGTGAGCATTGACTATGAAAACACTGAAATTCAAACTTTGGGAACGCATGGGTATGCTTGCTATATTAAAAAAAAGAGAAAATGAAAAAAATGAAAAAAATTATCGTGGCTAGTCTTGTTTTGGGGCCTTTGTTACTTGAGCAAGTATGCCAGAGGGGATTGTCTTTACACCTAACGCCCTAAGGTCTTTTATGGTCTGGGAGTCGTTGGTTGAAAGCTCGCTAAGGGGTAGCACTGTTAGCCTAATGGAATGAGGCATTGCACAATCATGGGAAAAAGAAAAGAAATCCATAAACACCGCGAGAAAGTGCAAAAATCGCCCTCGTGAGTAAAAATAATGTAGAATAAACCCTTTGTTGAACCTTAGCTTGTATTGATGTGTTGGAGTAGTTGTTGTTTCATTTATATGCATAGTTCTTGATTTGAACCTCAGTTTTCTTTCTTATGCAGTATAACATATGAAATCTTCACATTTGTCAAGCTTATCTGTGCACACAACACACACACATGACATCTTTATAGCAGGTTAGGATTGTCTGATTGTATGTCATTATGCATGTAGCTTAGTTTGATGCTTTGTTCTTGGATCTTGATATTTATCTGAGGCATATCTTATTGGAATTCTTAACATGGCTGGAAATCTGGGGATTCATTGTCATAGTAGTGTAGCTTGAATAGCATGTAGATTGTAGTATGTTGTGTTGCTTGGGGACAAGCAACGGTTTATGTTTGGGGGTATTTGATAAGTAGGTTTAATACCTACTTATCCGGTATCTATTACTTGAATTAGTTTCTTATACTCATGTTTCTTAGTTACTTTTCATGCATTTTGTGTTCATTTTGTAGATCATATGCTTAGGAACGATGTGAGCGACTATTGGTATGAAAACGTAAGAAAAAGCAATCCGGACATCGTTTGGGCTTTCATGTTCATTTCATGTTCTTGGCTTGGAACTTCAACTATGTTTTAGAGAATCTTCTTAGCTTTCTGGAACATCTTGAATCATTCTAATCAAAGTTCGGATGCAAGAGTTATGACCTTTGTACCAACGGACGTGAACGTCACTGTTTTGGATAGCCATTTGCATAGCTGTCACTCCCAACCCAATTTCAGCCTTCATTCGTCCATCATTTCTCTATTGTCAAAGAATGAAAGTTGTAGAGCTCATCGAGAGCTTCAATTTGATAGGTGGTAGGCCCTGTGACTCTTCCCGAATAAAGGGTTATGGCCGTTTTACCAGAGGACACTGCAGCAGAAAAATCATTAGCGCGGGCGTGCGGATTTCTAGTGTAATTTGAGCGCGGCCGCGCGAGTCCCTGGACCAAAAAAACTTGTTCTTCTACTTGAGTACGGGCGTGCCCAACTCCAGGCCATTTCCAGCGCGGCCGCGCCACTTCAGAAGTTTACCAGAGCTGACTTTTTCACTAAACATGCAATTAGAGCGTAACTTGGAGAGGGGTTCAATTAGGACCTATATAATTAGACTTATTATCAGATGTAAGAGGGGATTCTACCCCTTGGGGGATCATGTAGCTAATATTGCTTTCTTCTCTTTAATTTCCATATTAGAATAGAGTAAGGTAGAGTAGTTAATCTCTAGAATTGATTAGGTCTGAAGATTGAAGCAATTGAAGTGCATAGGAAATTCAGAATTGGAGCAAGAGAGATCAGATTTGCATTCCCAATTCCATAACTTCTCTTTACTTCTATCTTTTTTTCTCAATGTATAATCAATTGTGGATTATGGATTTTGATTCTATGATGAGTTAAACATTATTTTGGGATTGTAATGGATTCTATTGCTTAGTTTAATCTGCTATACTTCACTATTAACCTTATTGATTGCTATGGGATTGTCTATTACGATTCATGCTTATTTGCTTAGTTGATTGACCATCAATTACAATGATAACTCATATGAACTTGAAAGACGAAGTATGGGTTTAGATTTGATCTTGATAGCTTTTGTTTGTACGTTCTACATGGTGATGGAATGTATGATTCGTGCTTACAATAGACATATACCGAGGCATCACTTATAGTCATTTGAGAATTTGGGCTTAAACCCTAATTATTTGTAAATCACATAGACATATAGTAGTTTAGGTAATATGGGTGTTCATGTGTATTCGATCAATTGTGGATTATATGTGATATGAGTATGGAACATTGAGATATGGATGTACTTTACTTTCGTGTTCTCGACTAGCAATCCTGTGCAAGTAATTTGGCTTAAAAGGGAGTGCGTTGATTTAAATGATTCAATAGATGAAATTGTAATCTCAGGTTTTCATTATCTAGTCTCACTCTAGGGATAATTAGATTTATTTACTTTCATAGTTAAATTTATAAATATTAAATCATTCGTTTAAATAAGACTAAAATGGTTATGGGCTAGTGCTTGGTGAACTTTATTAGTTAATTCTCCGTGGGAACGATACTTTACTTACTCTTTATTACCTGTTGACAGTGTATACTTGCACGCATATATTGATCGGTAAAACGACCAAGAAGTTTTTGGCGCCGCTGCCGGGGAATCAGCTTAATAAAATTTTGCCAACATTAATTTCAATCAAATTTGTCTTAATTTAAACATTTTTATTTTGTTTTAATTATCTTCTTATATTTCTCTCTTTTCAAGTACCATGAGTGACTTTTCTTATCAATGGCCTTATGCAAATATGACTCAACCAAGGAACATAAACACTGAGGGACTCAATGTATTTTCTAATTGTCAGCACAAATTGCGACACTTTCAGAGAGGCTGGATGTTCTTGCAGCCCAACGCACTCGAGAGATAGCAGTTACATGTGAATATTGTGCTGGCGAGCATCCGAGTTATCAGTGCAACATCAGAGTTGGACAAGTACAGTTTGGGGGTGATTACTCCAATAGCTATGCGAATCCCAATTATCATCAAGGGTGGGCATATCACCCAGATTATGAATGGAATTGTAACTATCAAGACCAAGACTGCGTTCCAAGTCCAACATATCCATCAGATTTCTCATTCCACCTCCTATGCAACAAGAACAAAATTGAATATTGAAGGAATTCATGTCAAAAGGCATAGCAGACCATGAAGAGATGATGAAGAGTCAAGAGTTATCAAGCCAAAATCTTAACAGACAGATGGAACAACTCATTAACTCCTCAATGAATGGTCCTCAATACATGGATTTTGAAACTGAACAAGATAATTCAAGATTGGAGGATTTGTGGTTCAAATTTGTAGCATCAACTGAGGAGAAGATGATTAAACAAGAGAGGTCAATTCAAAATCTTTAGAATCAGATGGATCAAATGTTCAAAGCCTTGAACAATCGCCCTCCAAATAATTGGTGCTATGACATGGACGATGAAACTGATGGAGAGCCAGAAGTGTACATGCCACTGAATGAACTAAAAGGAGTGGACATTGAGGAAACAATTGGGGGTATGGAAAATGAAGAACATGAGCTGAATTGTATAATACCCCAAGTGCTTTCTCAGTTAGAGTAGAAAATTTTAGTGAACTTTGCACACCCATGTCCCCTTGGTAGTCACATCCTAAGCAAGAATTTCTGCGATTATGAGGCCTCTTACAAACCATGGTGGGCTGAGGAAGAGATAATAGAAGAAGAAAATTCCGTTATATCTTTCATTCCTCAATGCAAAAATCTATTCACAGATACAACGGGAGAAGCACCTGGCGATGCAATGGAGCTGGGGACATCATGTACAGGAAATATGCTAGGTGGCTTCAATCCGAAGACTATCATGATGGGGAACCTACCAAAGCACATAGCGGTTCTAATGGATGGAGGGTTCCTAGCTTTTCATAGAGGAATTGGATAGCGGTGTTAAGAACAGAGTCCAGCTAACGGATTATAAACTGAGCGCTAGATGGGAGGCACCCCATCCAATCTTTCTCCATCCTTGTTTAATTCTTATTTACATTTCTATTTACTTCTTTTATGTTTAATTCTTCATGCTTTCCATATTTAGTAGATGTTTGATAGTTATCAGTCTTAATAATAGTTTGATTGTGTCTCCTCTCAGGTTCAATCCAATTGCTATAAGCATTCAGGGTCAAACAAAAGTCAAAAACTGAAGTCGCCAAGGTATGTAGTAAGCGCTACGTTGCCGTCCTACAAAGCCAACCACAAATACGATCACTCTATAGCTTAGTCATAGAAAACAAACACTGCTAAATTTTTAGATTTTCTGACTCAAGCATTCGGACAGTTAGAAGCCTACACTCAGTTTCCAACTATAGAATATCTCAAACTTATTCATTTCCTGATATACCATCGGATCATGATGAGGGGAACGGATATGACATTGCCACTTAGGGGAGTATTCTTTCACTTTTAATTATAATGAGGGCATTGTTAATTTTAAGTTTTGGGGTATTGGGTTGTAATGAGTAGTTGTTGCATATAGTTAGTTGCATATAGTTTTATTACATGTTTAAGTTGCATATTAATGGTATTTTAGTATCTTTGTAGTAAAATTCTACACGAAATTTTTTTTAGTTTTCTTTTCTCTTGTTTACTTAGTATGTGTTTAGTTGCATTACATAACATATTCCCATGTTTTTAGTCTGTTAAATTCCAAATTGCCATTGATGATATAGAAATTTGATAGACTTTTGAACGTCGTTGATAACTTAAGCTTAGTTATAATTTTATACATGATGTTATCTATGTTTGTTGTTTAGATGCTATCGGTTAGCACGTAAGTGTTCATGTTTGCTTGTTGGTTAAAGATTAACTTGTTTGCCTGCTGAGATGAAAACACTGTTATTAAAGATAGAATTGTGTAGGAAGTGAGCATTGACTATGAAAACACTAAAATTCAAACTTTGGGAACGCATGGGTATGCATGCTATATTAAAAAAAAAGAAGAGAAAATGAGAAAAATGAAAAAAAAAATAACGTGGCTAGTCTTGTTTTGGGGCCTTTGTTACTTGAGCAAGTACGCCCGAGGGGATTGTCTTTACACCTAACGCCCTAAGGTCTTTTATGGTCTGGGAGTCATTGGTTGAAAGCTCGCTAAGGGGTAGCACTGTTAGCTTAATGGAATGAGGCATTGCACAGTCATGGGAAAAAGAAAATAAATCAATAAACACCGCGAGAAAGAGCGAAATCGCCCTCGTGAGTAAAAATAAAGTAGAATAAACCCTTTGTTGAACCTTAGCTTGTACTGATGTGTTGGAGTAGTTGTTGATTCATTTATATGCATAGTTCTTGATTTGAACCTCATTTTTCTTTCTTAAGCAGTATAGCATGTGAAATCTTCACCTTTGTCAAGCTTATCTGTGAACACAACACACACACACACGGCATCTTTATTTCAGGTTAGGATTGTCTGATTGTATGCCATTATGCCCATAGCTTAGTTTGATGCTTTGTTCTTGGATCTTGATATTTCTCTGACGCATATCTTATTTGAATTCTTAACATGGCTGGAAATCTGGGAATTCATTGTCATAGTAGCGTAGCTTGCATAGCATGTAGATTGTAGTATGTTGTTTTGCTTGGGGATAAGCAACGGTTTAAGTTTAGGGGTATTTGATAACTAGATTTTATACCTACTTATATGGTATCTATTACTAGAATTAGTTGCTTATACTCATGTTTCTTAGTTACTTTTCATGCATTTTGTGTTCCTTTTGTAGATCATATGCTTGGGAACGATGTGAGCGACTATTGGTATGAAAACACAAGAAAAAGCAATCTGGACATCATTTGGTCTTTCATGTTCATTTCATGTTCTTGGCTTGGAACTTGTACTATATTGTAGAGCATCTTCATAGCTATCTGGAACATCTTGAATCATTCCAATCGAAGTTCGGATGCAAGAATTATGACCTTTGTACCAACGGACGTTGAACGTCACTGTTTTGGATGGCCATTTGCATAGCTGTCACTCCTAACCCAATTTCAGCCTTCATCCGTCAATCATTTCTCAATTGTCAAAGAATAAAAGTTGTAGAGTTCGTTGAGAGCTTCAATTTGATAGGTAGCAGGCCCCGTAACTCTTTCCGGATCAAATGTTATAGCCATTTTACCAGAGGACACTGCAGCAGAAAAATCATTAGCGCGGGCGCGCGGATTTCTATTGTAATTTGAACGCGGCCGCGCGAGTCCCTGGACCAAAAAAACTTGTTCTGCTGCTTGAGCGCGGGCGCGCCCAACTCCAGGCCATTTCTACCTCGGCCGCGCCACTTTAAAAGTTGACCAGAGCTGACTTTTTCACTAAATATGCAATTGGAGCGTAACTTGGAGAGGGGTTCAATTAGGGCCTATATAATTAGACTTATTATCAGATGTAAGAGGGGATTCCACCCCTTGGGGGATCACGTAGCTAATATTTCTTTCTTCTCTTTAATTTCCATATTAGAATAGAGTAAGGTAGAGTAGTTAATCTCTAGAATTGATTAGGTCTGAAGATTAAAGCAATTGAAGAGCATAGGAAATTCAGAATTGGAGCAAGAGAGATCAGATTTGCATTCCCAAATCCCTAACTTCTCTTTACTTCTATATTTATTTCTCAATGTATAATCAATTGTGGATTATGGATTCTGATTCTATGATGAGTTAAACTTTATTTTGGGATTATAATGGATTCTATTGCTTAGTTTAATCTGCTATACTTCACTATTAACCTTATTGATTGCTATGGGATTGTCTATTAAGATTCATGCTTATTTGCTTTGTTGATTGGCCATCAATTACTGTGATAACTCATATGAACTTGAAAGACAAAATATGGGTTTAGATTAGATCTTGATAGCTTTTGTTTGTATGTTCTACATGGTGATAGAATGTATGATTCGTGCTTAGGATAGACATATACCAAGGCATCGCTTGTAGTCATTTGAGAATTTGGGCTTAAACCATAATTATTTGTAAATCACATAGACATATAGTGGTTTAGGTAATATGGGTGTTCATGTGTATTCGATCAATTATGGATTATATGTGATATGAGTATAGTACATTGAGATATGGCTGTACTTTACTTGCGTGTTCTCGACTAGCAATCCAGTGCAAGTAATTTGGCTTAACAGGGAGTGCATTGATTTAAATGATTCAATAGATGAAATTGTAATCTCAGGTTTTCATTATCTAGTCTCACTCTAGGGATAATTAGATTTATTTACTGTCATAGTTAAATTTATAAATATTAAATCATTCGTTTAAATAAGACTAAAATGGTTATGGGCTAGTTCTTGGTGAACTTTATTAGTTAATTCATCGTGGGAACGATACTTTACTTACTATTTATTACTTGTTGACCGTGTATACTTGCACGTATATATTGATCGGTAAAATGACCAACAAGTTTTTGGCGCCGCTGCCGGGGAATCAGCTTAATAAATTTTTGCCAACATTAATTTCAATCAAATTGGTCTTAATTTAAACATTTTTATTTTGTTTTAATTATCTTCTTATATTTCTCTCTTTTCAGGTACCATGGGTGACTTTGCTTATCAATGGCCTTATGCAAATATGACTCAACCAAGGAACATAAACACTGAGGGACTTAATGTATTTTCTACATTGTCAGCCCAAATTGCAACACTTTCTGAGGGGTTGGATGTTGTTGCAGCCCAACGCACTCGAGAGATAGCAGTTACATGTGAATATTGTGCTGGCGAGCATCCGAGTTATTAGTGCAACATAAGAGTTGGACAAATACAGTTTGGGGGTGATTACTCCAACAGCTATGCTAATCCCAATTATCATCAAGGGTGGGGATATCACCCAGATTATGAATGGAATTGTAACTATCAAGACCAAGACTGCGTTCCAAGTCCAACATATCCATTCGATTTCTCATATCCACCTCCAATGCAACAAGAAGAAAATTCAATGTTGAAGGAATTCATGTCAAAAAGCATAGCAGACCATGAAGAGATGATGATGTGTCAAGAGTTATCAAGCCAAAATCTTAACAGACAGATGGAACAACTCATTAACTCCTCAATGAATGGTCCTCAATACATGAATTTCGAAAATGAACAAGATAATTCAAGATTAGAGGATTTGTGGTTCAAATATGTAGCATCAACTGAGGAGAAGATGATTGAGCAAGAGAGGTCAATTCAAAATCTTCAGAATCAGATGGATCAAATTTTCAAAGCCTTGAACAATCGCCCTCCAAACAATTGGTGCTATGACATGGACGATAAAACTGATGGAGAGCCAGAAGTGTACATGCCACTGAATAAACTGAAAGGAGTGGACATTGAGGAGACAACTGGGGGTATGGAAAATAAAGAACATGAGCTGAATTGTATAATAACCCAAGTGCCTTCTCAGTTAGAGTTAAAAAATTTAGTGAACTTTGCACAACCATGTCCCCTTGGTAGTCACATCCAAAGTAAGAATTTCTGCGATTATGATGCCTCTTACAAACCATGGTGGGCTGAGGAAGAGATAATAGAAGAAGAAAATTCCATTGTATCTTTCATGCCTCAATGCAAAAATCTATTCACAGATACAACGGGAGAAGCACCTGGCGATGCAATGGAACTGGGGACATCATGTACAGGAAATATGCTAGGTGGCTTCAATCCGAAGACTATCATGATGGGGAACCTACCAAAGCACATAGCGGTTCTAATGGATGGAGGGTTCCTAGCTTTTCGTAGAGGAATTGGATAACGGTGTTAAGAATAGAGTCCAGCTAACGGACTATAAACCGAGCGCTAGATGGGAGGCACCCCATCCAATCTTTCTCCCTCCTTGTTTAATTCTTAGTTACATTTCCATTTACTTCTTCTATGTTTAATTCTTCATGCTTTCCATATTTAGTAGATGTTCGATAATTATAAGTCTTAATAATAGTTTGAGTGTGTCTCCTCTCAGGTTCAATCCAATTGCTATAAGCATTCGTGGTCAAATGTAAGTCAAAACTCAAGTCGCCAAGGTATAGGGTAAGCCTACCGTAGTGCTCAACTACAAGTTAACCACAGCACATGCAGCATAGCCCATAGCTCAGTCATAGAAAACAAACACCGCTAATTTTTTAGATTTTCTGACTCAAGCATTCAGACAGTTAGAATCCCACACTCAGTTTCCAACTATAGAATATCTCAAACTTATTCATTACCTGATATACCATCGGATCATGAGGAGGCGAACCGAGATGACATTGCCAGTTAGGGGAGTATTCTTTCACTTTTAATTACAATGAGGGCATGGTTAATTTTAAGTTTAGGGGTATTGGGTTGTAATGAGTAGTTGTTGAATATAGTTAGTTGCATATAGTTTTATTTCATGTTTAAGTTGCATATTAGGGGTATTTTAGTATCTTTGTAGTTAAATTCTACACAAAAAAAATTTCAGTTTTCTTTTCTCTTGTTTACTTAGTATGTGTTTAGTTGCATTACATAGCATATTCCCATGTTTTTAGTCTGTTAAATTCAAAATGGCCATTGATGATATAGAAATTTGATAGATTTTTGAACGTGGTTGATAACTTAAGCTTAGTTATAATTTTATACATGATGTTTTCTATGCTTGTTGTTTAGATGCTATCGGTTAGCACGTAAGTGTTCATGTTTGCTTGTTAGTTAAAGATTAACTTGTTTGCCTGCTGAGATGAAAACACTATTATTAAAGATAGAATTGTGTAGGAAGTGAGCATTGACTATGAAAACACTGAAATTCAAACTTTGGGAATGCATGGGTATGCTTGCTATATTAAAAAAAGAGAAAATGAAAAAAATGAAAAAAAATTACCGTGGCTAGTCTTGTTTTGGGGCCTTTGTTACTTGAGCAAGTACGCCCGAGGGGATTGTCTTTACACCTAGCGCCCTAAGGTCTTTTATGATCTGGGAGTCGTTGGTTGAAAGCTCGCTAAGGGGTAGAACTGTTAGCCTAATGGAATGATGTGACGCCCCCAAAATACGTTTACATCACCCATCTTGAGTTGCCAAATACATGGTACACAATACAAATAAAAACTTAATTATACAACATGAGCTATGAGTTTTAATACAAATATTTTCTTCTAGATAGTATACAAACTAAATGGGGTCCTCATTACATTTATTATCACACTATTTCATAGAATAATGAGGACTACTAATGCTATCATCTGGGCCATCACTCCATTCCCCGACTAGTCCCTGCTATGTTCTCATTTCCTGAAGAGAACAATGAAAGCAAAAGGGGTGAGCTCAACTAGCCTAGTAAGAAATATTATGACTGAGATAATGCAGAATAAATTATCATTAGCCTTCAACAGTGTTAAACCGATAAAATATAACAAATATCAAGTTTAATCAAGAATAAGCAATCCATTAGAAGAGTCAAGTAGAGAATAAAATCTACTATCTTCTATGATTTAAAAGGTTTTCATTACTTTTATCAATTTGACTCGGTTTAATAAATAATCCACATCATCCCCGCACTACGACCAATGATATTCATTAGTATCACAAACCACAAATTATCCATGCACTACGGCCAAGGATATTCGTGTATTCATCAATGGTCATGATCATGCCAACAACCGTCATCATCATACACTACGGGCCAATGAGGACTTTTTCCACATCATTTGTAACATTACTATTATGATTACACTTATCAATAATCCTCGGTCATAATCATACCAAGTCCATCTATGCACCATACTCCACATATGACTTTCAACATAATATAATCATGAGGATGATGACAATGATATAAGAATTCAATAAAACAAGTTCAAGAATTAATTTATCCAGAACTATTTAAATAGGTACACTTAGAAGGGGGTTGAATAAGTGTATGCACAAACTATGTCTAATTTTTATTTCTTTTCAAAAATTCTTTGAGTGTTTAATGCAGCAAGCTGGATTACTGATATGGATAGAATGCAGGTTGCTGGATAAATAACATAATATTCGAGTATAGAATGCAATCACACAAACACCAGAATTTTTACGTGGTTCAACTACTACCCTCTAGAATAGTAGCCTAATCCACGTCCAATACCAACTAGTATTGGAGACTCACTTTTATTCAACTTTTCCAATTACAATACAAGTTCTATCAAATTTGAACACCTTTGTTCCTTGTGCACCTATGCACTCTTAAGCACCTATGCTTTCCTTCAACTTGACTGTAATAAGTTATCAACCCAAACAAGATTACCCAATACAATATAGATTTAGATATGAAAATTAAAATACAATACTAGAGGTCTAATGATCAAGCAATATATTACTTACCAACTCAAGGCTCTAGTATGAAATGATATGCAAGAAGGATATTACCAGAATGTATTCGAAGCTGCAACTCTGTTCTTAATGCAATCAATATCTATCTCAGTGAAAAACAATCTCGTAGCTTGTATGCTATTATTTTCTGTGTATGTTTTTCGTATCTAAATATGTTAAAGGACTCTGTTTATATATAGACCACTTCTAGGATATTACCGTTGCACATGTTTGCTGCTGTGATATGCTGATTGAAATACTTTGCACAAATCTTATTGTTCAATATCAATCATGATATACTCAGCATGATTTAGTTTACATGGATTCTATTTATCGGAGATATCTCGGCATCAGTATTTTAATTGATTTCCTTTGTAGGAGAAAGAATTGATGCAGATTTCGTACAATCTCAATCGCATACCTGATGTATATTATCTTTATATATAAAGTGGGCATGTTTCCATATATCTTGGCATGCATTGGTCCGTTAGCCACTTAAGTTGTTTAAAATGTGGGACGAGATAATGATATATGATTTCTGCTATGAAAGTGCAATATGTGGTAATATATGCGATCAACTAGTTACCTTAATTAATTTCCTAGAATTAAGACCCTTGATCTATGACTCAATATATGCAGCATGATTTATGATGTAAGATCTATGATGTCATGTTTTATGCTTACCATAATTATTACTTATGATTGGCTATGCCTATATGTATTGACCGTTGATGACACCCAATTGAATTCCTTTAATCATGGGACCGTGAACTTTGGATTTTTGCATAACTTAAGGGTAATTTAATTTAATCAATCTTTTTGTCTACTGTAATGAATTTTTTGATTCCTTAGCAAATGTTGAGCAAATAATGGTCATACATATTATGTGCTAGATAATTGATCATGTGACACCAATTATGAATATGGACGTATATGCAATGCATGTCCTAGAGCCTTATTTTGGAAAGTAATAAGTGCTAGGATCTTTCATATATTCCTAGGACTCAATTTAGCTTTTCTTTCTTCAAAGACATCTTGACTTTGGACTTTCCTCCTTGATGTTCCTGAAATGTTATAAGACATGTTTAGTAAGCAATTATGGTCATCATCAAAACATAGGGTGTGACATAAGTCAACATTCTCCCCCTTTTTGACGATGACAACAGAATAGTTGTGGCTCCCCCTAAAACCATGCATTTCAAGAGAGTTACAACTCCCCCTTACTTTGTGCATGCTGTTAACTGTATATATGTAGTGTTTGGACAACCCTATTTTCTGACAAGTTCAAAATAGCTCTGCATTTTCTGGTTAGTCCATAATATGTTTAAAAAATATAGGAAACGATTAAGCCATCATCCATCAACACTTTTTAAACCATAGTCTTAACAGCACAGGTTAAAAAACTTTAAAAAAATTGTCTTTGAGAGCAGGGAAAGGGAAAGCAAAGGGAAAGCCAAAAGCAAGCATAAGTCTTCTTCCCCTTTGGCATCAATCAAAAAGGAGTGTCTGGAATACCAAAAGGGATAGGACAGCTAAGCATCGTCCTCCTCAAGATTAACATGATTTGCTTCATGGGCGGTGAAATAGGGTCGGTGAAGCCTGCGGTGCATGATCTCTTCTAGGGACATTGTATTGGCAAATCTGGGGGGTCGAGCAATGAAGGTAGGAGGAGGTAACGGCAGGTCCAGAAAGTCTCCTTGATATTCGGCCATCCAATTGCATTGGGGCCATTCGGGTATGCGTGCTTGGACTTGGTCTGCTTGCAGCTCCTCACTAAGATCATTCATGCGGCGCTCGGTAAAGCGTCCCAGAGTTCCAATTTGGTTGCTGATGAACTTTAGCTCAGTACTCAATTGACAGGCGTTGCGGTTCATCTTCCGTTGCAGGGCTTCAACCATTGCCTGAGTGTGAACTCGAAACCGGCCTGAAGGTCAATAAACTCATCTTCCACATTGCGAAACATAGCATGAAGATCATCAAAACGAATAGGGAGCTTGCCTTTCTCAAGAACGGAGAGACGGAGTTGGATGTCTTTGATATCAGAAGTGATTTAGGCTTGATTATTGGCAATTGTGTGAAGGATAGTGAGAATTTCAGGGGAAGGAGGCAGTGAAGTAGGCGGTATGGGTTTGGGAATTTTTGGAACCAGACGAATTAATTTCCCTTTAAGCAGAGTGATATGAGCCCCTTTGTGATAGTTCGAATCGATAGAATCACCAAATGGATACAACCCTCATCATCGAGTGGAATTTGGAAGTGGGTAAAGAGTGTGGTGAGGAAACAACTGTAGGGCAGACATTTTTTGGAATGTTTAACACAGTGAATCATGTGTTTTAACATCATGAGTGAAAAGTTAAAAGGTTGACCGGTCATGATTAACGCTACTAAGACCAAATCCTGATACGTGAAATCAGCGCCACCACCGAGACGAGGGAGAAGATTGTATCGTAACAGTTTGTGAAGAACAATTGCAAGAGGAGACACGTCGGTGGTCTTAGGAAGGGTGACAGAGGACACTGTTGGGTCATCCAACACAATGCGAAGCTGTACTAGGGGGACAGAGGAGTAGAGATTGGCCCCTTGAGAGTGAAGGGACATTCACCGGTGTATGGGATAGACAGTATACTCCCTAAATCCATGGCTGTGAAGAACAAGGATTTACCTTTAACAAACGAGGTGTAGCAATCGCCATTATTTTCAAGATTGGTATAAAACTGCTGAACTAATTTGGGGTAGGCTACCGAGGGAGGGGTTCTTAAGGAAAACAGACCACATGACTCAAAGAGACGATGAAGGGGAGAGTTTTGATAGTAAAACATGTCTATCGATTTTTCATAGACAAAAGATTTTTGACAGATAGAGGTTTTAAAACGCAGTTCAAAATTATGGCCTCTAAAAAAATCATCAGGCACATCATGCAAGGAGACAGAGAGAGGTATTACCAGTATAGGAGGCGAACCAGGTGAGGGGTTAGTGAGCTTGCGGCGTTTGTGATCGGTCGATGTCCCGATTGGAGGTGGGGAAGGTAGACTGGCTTTGGATTCGGCAGGGGAGGAGCCACCAGAGATTATCGTGACAGAGGATGGCCTTTGCTTCAGTTTTTGAGTGACTGTTGGTTAAGATGGTGGAGAAGGAGTAGATACTTCGTCTTCCAATTCATCACGAAGCTGTTTGCCACGCCTAGTTCTCATTTTTGCAGAGAGAAAAATGAGTCGATTGAGATTATGGGATGGATGGGAGAGTTTTGAAACCGAGAGTCAGAGAGAGAGAAAAGGTAAGGCTATCTAGATCTTTATGTAGAAAACACGTTATCGAGATATGGGAAGTGGTGAAGCCGACTTTGGGAAGGAGAATCTGAAAAGATTTTAATAGGCGTAATTATGGCTGAATAGATACGCCATTAATTTGGCTGTCTAATATCTTTAACCCACTCGGTTCATATCTGTATTAGACACATTCTGAGTTCTCTCCTTAGAGTACTGAATCTTTCTTCCCCTATAGGTTTTGTAAATATATCTACTAATTGATGCTCAGTGGGAATAAATATTGATCTTATTAACCCTTTGGACAAATTGTCTCTAAGAAAGTGGTGGCGTACTTCTATGTGTTTTGTGCGAGAATGTAGTCTTCGGATTTTTAGAAATGGCTATGGTGCTTGTATTATCACAAAGATATGGGCACATTTTCACATATGATGTCAAAGTCACACAAAGGTTTGACGATCCATAAAATTTGGGAGCAAAGACTTCCTGCCGCTAAATATTCACCCTCGATGGTGGATAGCGACGAACGACGTTTGTTTTTTTTCGTGCCATGAGACAAGACTTTGTCCCAAAATGTACATGCACCGCTTGTGCTTTTTCTATCTATTTGACAACCTCGCATAATCAAAGATCTAAATAACCCATTAGATCAAAATTGTCACATTTTTTGGATAGAATAATCCTAAATTAGTAGTACCACTCAAATATTTAAATATTCGCTTAACAACCTTTAAGTGGGATTCTTTGGGTTTGGCTCGAAATCGAGCACACATAAACACACACTTGTACATTATATCGTGTCTAGAAGCGCTTAAATATAATAGGGATCCAATCATACCTCTGTATTTTGTTACCTCTACATCCGGACCTTTTTCATCTGCTATGAGTTTTATTGATGTACTCATTGGTGTGGTCTTTGAGTTTGAATTATCAAATCCAAATCTCTTAAGTAACTCTTTTGTGTACTTGGTTTGATGAATGAATATACCTTCATGATTTTGTTTAATTTGAAGGCCCAGAAAGTAGTTGAGTTCTTCCATCAGGCTCATGTCAAACTCTTTGTGCATGCATTTGGAAAATCACTCACAAAGAAAATTATTAGTAGCACCAAATATTATATCGTCTACATAGATTTGTGCAATAATAATATCTTTATTTTGACGTTTAATAAACAGCGTGGAGTCGATTTTACCTCGTATGAACCCATTTGATAAGAGATACTTAATCTTTCGTACCAAGCCCTTGGAGCTTGTTTTAGTCCGTAGAGTGCCTTCTTGAGTTTGTATACGTAATGCGAGAACTTGTCATGCTCAAATCCAGGTGGCTGTTTTACATAGACTTCTTCATTTATGTACCCGTTGAGGAAGGCGCTTTTAACGTCCATTTGGTGTAGCTTGAACTTTCTGAAACAAGCAAAGGCTAGTAGTATACGAATGGATTCCAAGCGAGCTACTGGAGCAAATGTTTCTTCATAGTCTATTCCTTCTTGTTGGTTATATCCTTGAGCAACTAATCTTGCTTTGTTTCTTGTAATTGTTCCGTACTCGTCAAGCTTGTTTTTGAAAACCCATTTAGTTCCAATGATGGACACATCTTTTGGGGGAGGGATTAACTCCCACACTTGACATCTTTCAAATTGTTGTAGCTCTTCTTGCATAGCTAGAAGCCAATTCTCATCAAGTATGGCTTCTTTGGCATTCTTCGGTTCAATTTGGGATAGAAATGCTGAGAAAGCACACATATTTTATGCTTTTCTTCTTGTTGTAACTTTGTCGTTTATGTTTCCAATGATGTTTTTAGGAGGATGGTTTTTGATGTATTTTGCTAATTTTGGAAGTTGAACATCATGTATTACTTCTTCAGTAGATTCAGAATTGTGGTCTTGTTGTTCATCAATTTCAAATTTCTTTGAATATGTTCTCGATTTCGTATTCAAATTTTGCTGGATAGAGTCTTGAACTTGTTGTTCTTCTAATCCAGCTTGCTGGATTGGTTCCATAGTCTTGTTGTTTTGCTTTATGTGGTATGATGGATTTGCAGCAGTCTCTAAAATTCTCATCTCTTCTTTTCTTTTGGAATATCATGGTTAAGTTCATTAAATTTGATATGTATAGATTCTTCGATACAAGTTTTTGCACATTATAAATGCGATATGCTCTAATATTTTGTGAATAGCCGATGAAGATTCCCTCATAAGATCTAGCATTAAACTTGCCTAAGTTCACACTAGTGTCAAGAATAAAACATTTAGATCCAAAGATTTTGAAATAACTTATATTAGGAAGTCTTTTATTTAATAATTCATATAGTGTTTTCAAAAGAATTGGGCGGATTAACACTCTATTTAGTACATAACATGATGTGTTTACAGCTTCAGCCCAAAATTTCTTTGGGAGTTTACTTTCTTGAATTAGTGTCCTAGTTGTTTCTTGTAATGTACGATTTTTCCTTTCTACCACTCCATTTTGTTGAGGGGTTCTAGGTGCTGAGAATTCATGAGTTATTCCTTTTTGATTACAAAATGTAATAAAATCCTTTTGAAATTCAGTACCATGGTCACTTCTGATTCTTATAAGATTAAGACTGTATTTGGTTTCCAAATTTTTAATCAGTTTTTCAAATTCTTTAAATGCCTCATCTTTTGTTCTAAGGAATAGTACCCATGTATATCTAGAGAAATCATCGACTATCACAAAAGCATAGAATTTACCGTTTAGACTAGCATGCCTTTCAGGTCCAAATAAATCGAGATGAAGCAATTGTAAGGGAGAAGAAGTTGATACCATGTTTTTGGCTGTGAACGATGTTCTTACTTGTTTTCCAAGTTGACAAGGTTCGCATATACCTTTCTTCTCAAAATTCACTTTGGGTAATCCTCTTACTAAGTTCTTTGATGACAACTTCTTGATGAGGTCCATATGAACATGTCCCATCCTTCTATGCCATAAATTCGCTTCATCTTGAATAGTTGCAAGACATAATTCTTCCTCCTGTCACTCAAAATCAAGAGTATATATATTCCCTTCTCTTTGGGCAACTAAAGCAGCATTGTTAGTACCATGTGAAATTGTACATTTATCTTTTTCAAACTTTACTTGATGTCCATTATCCATTAATTGACTAACACTGATAAGATTGAATTCTAGTCCGTTAACAAGGTGAACATTATCAATGTTAACTTTACCATTACCGATTTTACCTTTCCCAATTATTTCGCATGACCGATTATCACCGAATGTGATAGTTCCATGTTTCTTTTTGACATTTAGTTCCATGAACTTAGATTTGTCTCCCGTTATATGGCGTGAACATCCGCTGTCAAGGATCCACTTTTGAGAAGATACTTTGGCTTTGAAACATACCTGTATAAGAGAGATACAATTTATATTTTTGGTACCCATATCTTTTTGGGTCCACTTGTGTTAGTTGAAATCACATCATTTTTCTTTATCCATACGGCTTTACTTTGATTTTTCTTTCTTGAGCAATTTATCTCTAGATGTCCTTTAATGCCACAATTTTTGCAAGAGGTAAAAGGCGTGCAATAATTTAATTTAAACGATGACTTAGATTTTAACATTTTAACTTCTTTTCTATTTATTTGGTTGTAGCTTATGTCTTATTTATCATAACTGGGTCTTTGTTTTCCTAGCATGACATTTAGGTTTTCTTCCCCATGAACAAATTTAGCTAGAGAGATTTTTAACGATTCTATTTCTTTTAGTAGATCATTAGTTGGATGTGTTTTATTAGTTGATTCATTACCAAATGCATCAATGCACACATCTCTCATTTTTATCTCATTTTTTAGTTTTTCAACTTCATTATTTAGCTGTTTTACCTTGTTGAACAGCATTTTATTGAAATTATCTAAATATCCATTCTTTGCTGCTAATACCTTTTCCTCATTTGTGTGTGTTACTTTTTCTAATTCTTTCTTTTCATCTATTAGTGCCTCCACTTCGTCAATTAAAGTGTTTACTAGATCTTTTAAGTGCATATTTTTTCTTTTAGTTTTTTCATTTTCTTGTTTCAAAGTAATACCATCAGAAAGAAGTACCTCACTTGATTCACCTTCAAGTCCCATGAAGCATATTTGAGCCAGTTCATCGTATGCTTGTATTTCCATTTCGGATTCTTCATCATCACTCCATGTTAGGAATGCTTTATTTTTTTTGAACTCCTTATTGCCTTGCTTTCCTTTGTTTTTGAGTTGGAAGCAATCCTTTTTAAAATGACCTGGTCGTCCACACTCGAAATAGGTTTCTTTGGTTGGCTTTGCTTTGAATTTGTTTGCGTTGAATGTATTTTTCCTTTGATTCTTTCTTTGAAGTAGGCCTTTAAGTCTTCTTGACATCATGGCTATTTCATCATCTGAGTTATTCTCAAGCTCTTCTTCAATTCCTGTATTTAAAGCTAGTACCTTCTTTCGAGGAACTTCTTCATCGTCATCATATCTTTTTAATTGATGTTCATATTCTTCCAGTTCACCAAAGAGAGTTAATGTATCCATAGAAGAAATGTTCACGGAATCTTGAAGAATAGTAATTTTAGATGCAAACCTTTTGGACATAGCCCGAAGTAACTTACGGTTGATTTCACTTTGTGGAATTGACTTGTCGAGCAACTTTAAAGAATTTATAAGTACCAAGAATCGTCTTTGAGCCATTTTGATTGTTTCATCTCTTTCCGGTTTGAACATTTCATAATCATGCATGAGCATACTTAGCTTAACTTCGTACTTTTGGAAGTTCCTTCGTGACTTACCACTAGGGTATCCCATATCTCTTTTGATGTGTTGCATGAAGAAACTTTATCTATTTCGGATTGCACCATGCCACTGAGAAGAGTGTTCATTGCTTTTGAATCGTATGACACCATGTATGTTTCGGTTGAGTCCATCTCGAGTAGAGTTTTTGGAGTACCATCATCTTTCCTTGGGATTACCGGTCCATTCTCTACCACCCACCATTCCCATGGGTCTCGCTTGAGATATATCCTCATCCAAATTTCCGTGGTTATAGTTCTCGCCCAAAAAGTAGTGGAGGTCAGTTGGTTCATTGACCTTCGTGATGAGCGCTTCCAAGTTGTGCCATGTCAGAATCTTTCCCTACAAGTCACCTTTAAGACCAAGATAAGTAGAGCCAAGCTCTTATACCAAATGAAATTTAAATAGATACACTTAGAAGGGGGGTTGAATAAGTGTAGGCACAAACTATGTCCAATTTTTATTTCTTATCAAAAATTCTTTGAGTGTTTAATGCAGCAAGCTGGATTACTGATATGGATAGAATGCAGGTTGCTGGATAAATAACATAATATTCAAGTATAGAATGCAATAACACAAACACCAGAATTTTTACGTGGTTCAACTACTACCCTCTAGAATAGTAGCCTAATCCACGTCCAATACCAACTAGTATTGGAGACTCACTTTTATTCAACTTTTCCAATTACAATACAAGTTCTATCAAATTTGAACACCTTTGTTCCTTGTGCACCTATGCACTCTTAAGCACCTATGCTTTCCTTCAACTTGACTGTAATAAGTTATCAACCCAAACAAGACAAGATTACCCAATACAATATAGATTTAGATATGACAATTAAAATACAATACTAGAGGTCTAATGATCAAGCAATATATTACTTACCAACTCAAGGCTCTAGTATGAAATGATATGCAAGAAGGATATTACCAGAATGTATTCGAAACTGCAACTCTGTTCTTAATGCAATCAATATCTATCTCAGTGAAAAACAATCTCGTAGCTTGTATGCTATTATTCTCTGTGTATGTTTTTCGTATCTAAATATGTTAGAGGACTTTGTTTATATATAGAACACTTCTAGGATATTACCGTTGCACATGTTTGCTGCTGTGATATGCTAATTGAAACACTTTGCACAAATCTTGATGTGCAATATCAATCATGATATACTTAGCGTGATTTAGTTTACAGGGATTCTATTTATCGGAGATATCACGTCATCGGTATTTTAATTGATTTCCTTTGTAGGAGAAAGAATTGATGCAGATTTCGTACAATCTCAATCACACAGTTGACAGACATTATCTTTATATGTGTTGGCATGTTTCCATATATCTTGACATGCATTGGTCCGTTAGCCACTTAAGTTGTTTAAAACGTGGGACGAGATAATGATATATGATTTCTGCTATGAAAGTGCAATATGTGGTAATATATGCAATCAACTAGTTACCTTAATTAATTTCTTAGAATTAAGACTCTTGATCTATGACTCAATCTATGCAGCATGATTTATGATGCAAGATCTATTGGTGCCGAATTAGGTGACCAAACCTCTCCTTGATGAACTTGTGACATCGTTAATATTGTAAATAATAATATTAATAACCTTATCGTCTCAATTATTAATTTAATAATATATAAAATATTGACAATAATTGAATCAAATAACGTGAGATACTATGCAAAGAATTCTTCGTAGCAATAATTGAATAAAAGCCGAGTGACTTCTCACGTAAGCATTAATAATCAATACTGTGTGCTACTATGCAACCACGCCAGATTCTTTGTTTCTTTAACACTGGTGTTTCAACAGCTTAACAGTAAAACTTCCGCCGTTATTTTCATAAAAAAAGTATTATTGTCAAATCTTCTCAATCCGGCAATAATTTCGTTCAATAAGGTCCACCAATGATTATGCCATTGTCTTTAATATTCCTGTTAAAACGAATATTACCCGACCAATCGAATATTATATAACAACTTACGTGCATTTTGCAAAATTTATGAATATTACCCACAACTATAACATTATATCAAATTTACTCCATAATATTCAAAAATGATATTTATAGAAAATTCATCTTTATTTATAAAAGTTGGGGTCTTACAACCTCCCCTTCTTATGAGATTTCACCCTCGAAATTAGGGTACGTACCTGGTATGTCGAAGAGGTAAGGATACCTTGATTTCATTTCAGATTCTAACTCCCAAGTCATTTCCTCAATATCGTGGTTTCTCCACAAAACTTTGACTTGAGGTATAACCTTGGAGCGTAGAATATGTTTCTTCTTATCCAAGATTTGAACAGGAACCTCTTCATAAGTTAAATCTTCCGCTATTTTGTCCGGTTCTAACTCAATAATGTGGTTCGGGTCTTTCATATATTTACGTAACATGGATATATGAAAAAAGTTATAAAAATGAGACATCCTTGGCGGTAAAGCGAGTCTATAGGCCACAGTTCCTACTCGATCAAGGATTAAAAATGGGCCAATGAATCGAGGATTGAGCTTTTCTCTCTTTCCAAATCTCTTAACTCCTTTCCATGGAGCAACACGTAACAACACATGATCTCCAATATCGAATTCCACGTCCTTTCGATGAAGATCAGCATAACTCTTTTGTCGATCTTGTGAGGTTTTTATACGTTGTTGGATCATTTGAATCTTTTCTGTAGTCATACGTACCAACTCCGGTCCCAACAATGTTGCTTCACCCACCTCATCCCAAAGATCTTGGAGAATGACACTTTCTTCCATACAACGCCTCAAATGGAGCCATGCCAATACTTGCTGGATAACTATTGTTGTAGGAAAACTCCACCAATGGTAAGAACTTGTCCCAACTTCCCTTGAAGTCAAGGACACAGAGTCTTAATAAATCTTCCAGAGTTTGAATAGTCATCTCTGATTGTCCGTCCGTTTGAGGATGATATGCCGTACTAAATCGTAAGTTCGTGCCCATAGCTTTTTGCAAACTAACCTAAAATTGTGAAGTAAATCTTGGGTCTCGATCAGAAACTATGGATATTGCCATACCATGCAGTCTTATAATCTCGTTTATGTGCATACGAGCAAGACGTTCAAGTGTATAAGTTTCTCGTATTGGTAATAAATGAGCAGACTTGGTCAATCTATCAACAATGACCCAAATGGCATCTATGCCTTGAGAAACATTGGGAAGACCAGTAACGAAATCCATGGTAATGTGCTCCCACTTCTATCCTGGAATTTCAAGTGGTTGCAATGGGCCTTTTAGTACTTGATGCTCCGCCTTGACTCATTTACAAGTTAAACACCTTGAGATAAACAACACTATCTCCCTCTTTATATTGCTCCACTAAATGTATGACGAAGATCACGATACATTTTGTTCCCAGGATGGATTGCAAACGATGTGTTGTGCGCCTCCATCATTATTTTATACTTTAAATCAGGGTCGTTAGGAACACAAAGTCTGGAGTTGACTCGAAGTATTCCTTCTTCATCAATTCTTGCTTCCGGCATAGCACCTTCTTGCACTTTCTTTCTCATACGCATCAGTTCTAGGTCTATAGCTTGAGCAGCTTTAACTTTATCGATTAAAGTCAGTTCTACTCGTATATTTTCCATCATCACATGGGTCCCCAGAGTCTTTAACTCTATCTCCATCCTTTGCAAGTCACACAAAATGGGCCTTTGCGTTGACAATATCTCGCTTTTCGTACCGCGATATAATCTTCTACTCAATGCGTCAGCTACCATGTTCGCTTTTCCAAGATGGTATTGGATGGTATGATCATAATCTTTCAACAGTCCAAGCCAACATCGTTTTTGCATGTTGAGTTCCTTTTGAGTGAAGAAATATTTAAGGCTTTTATGATCCGTAAAGATCTCCACTTTCTCCCCATACAAGTAATGCCTTCAAATTTTAAGTGCGAAAACAATAGCTACCAACTCTAGATCATGAGTAGGATAATTCCTCTCATATTCTTTGAGTTGTTGAGAAGCATAGGCTATGACTTTCCCATGTTTCATGAGAACACATCCTAACCCTTTGCCCAAAGCATCACTGTAGATGACAAATCCCTCTGAGCCAGATGGTATTGTCAGAACAGGTGCTGAAATGAGTCTCCTCTTGAGTTCTTGAAAACTCTTCTCACATTCCTCGTTCCAACCGAATTTTGTATCTTTCTGAGTCAGCTGAGTTAATGGAGTAGCGATTCGAGAAAATCCTTTTACGAATCTCCGATAATAACCAGCTAAGCCAAGAAAGCTACGTACTTCGGTCACTAATTTAGGTTGCTCCCAGCTTTGAATAGCTTCAATCTTTGTTGGGTCAACAGTTATTCGATGACTTGATACTACGTGCCAAAGAAATGCTACCTCCTCAAGCCAGAACTCGCATTTCTACAACTTGGCATAAAGCTTATTTTCACGAAGCTTTTGGAGTATCAGCTTCAAGTGTTGCTCATGATCTTCACAGCTTTTGGAATAAATAAGGATGTCATCAATAAAGACGACCACAAAGTGATCCAAATATTCCTTGAATACTCAGTTCATCATATCCATGAAGGCAACATGAGCATTAGTCAATCCAAAGGACATGACTAGGAATTCATAATGCTCGTACCGAGTTCTGAAAGCCGTCTTTGGAATGTCATCGGTTCTAATCTTTAATTGGTGATATTCAGAATGAAGATCAATCTTTGAAAAGAATTTAGCTCCTTGCAACTGGTCAAACTAGTCATCAATACGTGGCAATGGGTACCTATTTTTGATGGTGACACGGTTCAACTCCCGATAATCAATACAAAGTCGCATACTCCCATCTTTCTTCTCCACGAATAGAACAAGAGCACCCCAAGGAGAAGTACTAGGACGAATAATGTCAATGTCTAACCATTCCTACAGTTGGGTCTTTAACTCCTGAAGTTCAATAGGAGCCATTCGATATGGGGCTTTGGAAATGGGTTTTGTACTGGGTTCAAGGTCGATACAAAATTCAATTTCATGCTCTGGGGGTAGGCCAGGAAGTTCTTCAGGGAATACATCAGGAAATTTTTTAACAATAAAAATATCTTTCAAAACTTATGTATTTTTGTTTAGATTCGTGACATGAGATAAGAAAGCTTGACATCCATTTTTCAATAAACGAATAGCTTTATGGCTTGAGATGACAATGATTGATTTTAAGGGTTTGGTTGCTTGAATTCGCATAATAGGTTGGTTAGGAATATGAAAGCTAACAACCTTACGAAAACAATCAATTTTTGCATGATGAGTAGTTAACCAATCAATCCCTATAATCACATCAAATGCAAGTATTTTTAATGAAATAAGATCAACAGGTAATGTGAGGGTACCGATTTGAACCAAACAAGACTAATAAACAGTGGATGTAATGAAGGTTTCTCCCAACGGAGTTTCCACAGATAAGTCAAAGTGTAATTTCTCCAGAGTCAAATTTAATCATTGAGCGCAAGTAGGAGAAATAAAAGAATGGGTAGAACCGGTGTCAAATAAGGTATAGACTTCACTAGAGTTTATGATAAGCTTACCCGTGATGACCTCGTTCGGGTTCCTTGCTTTCTGGGAGGTCACTACAAACACTCTCCCTTGCACTACCGGCTTTGACTTTTCTGGGACGGCCTTTGGTGCCTCCATCCTAGCTGAACTTGTCTTTGGTTAACGACAAAATCGGGCTAGGTGACTTTCTCTTCCACAATTATAACATGCTTTGGACGACATCGCGCAGTTTGGACTGATGTGTCCCTCGCCTCCGTATTTGAAGCACATGATAGGTGGTTGTTCTCCTTCCTTAACAACGGGTGCTGGTGCTGACGTCTTTCCATCATTGTTGAATCTCCTCTTCTTAAAATGTCCATTCTTATTGTTTTGGACCTGATTACCAACGAAGTGGTTACCATTTCTGGCCTGTTGATTCCCTCCACGCTTGTTGTCACCGCTTTGATGACTGCTCTCACTAGTATTATCATTTTTTCGGCTGCTTTCTCTTAGTTGCGTTGACTCGTTATCGCGCTCCAATAACTGAGCCCTATTTACAACATCTAAATATAAACACAGTTTATGAAAAATTAGATATTGACGTATCTCGGATTTCAAACCTCTTAGAAACATCCGCGTCATTTTCTCCTCATTGTCAACCAAGTGAGACGCAAATCGGGACAACTCGGCAAACTTAGCTTCGTACTGGGAAACGGTCATATTGTTCTACTCTAACTTGATGAACTCTACCTCTTTCATGTGACGAATACTTTTGGGAAAGTACTTGTCGTTGAATAGTTTTTGGAACTTCTCCCAAGACATCTTCAGTGCGGCAGGTTAAGTACGCTTTATCGATTCCCACCAGTAATCTGCCTCTCCTCGCAACATAAAGGTGGCAACAGATATTCCATGACTTGATACTACGTGCCTAAGGAATGCTACCTCCTCAAGCCAGAACTCGCATTTCTTCAACTTGGCATAAAGATTATATTCACGAAGCTTTTGGAGTATCAGCTTCAAGTGTTGCTCATGATCTTCACGGCTTTTGGAATAAATAAAGATGTCATCAATAAATACGAACACAAAGTGATCCAAATATTCCTTGAATACTCGGTTCATCATATCCATGAAGGCAGCAGGAGCATTAGTCAATCCAAAGGACAAGACTAGGAATTCATAATGCCCGTACCGAGTTCTGAAAGCCGTCTTTGGAATGTCATCGGTTCTAATCTTTAATTGGTGATATCCAGAACGAAGATTAATCTTTGAAAAGAATTTGGCTCCTTGCAACTGGTCAAACAGGTCATCAATACGTGGCAATGGGTACCTATTTTTGATGAGGACATAATTCAACTCCCGATAATCAATACAAAGTCACATACTCCCATCTTTCTTCTTCATGAATATAACAGGAGCACCCCAAGGAGAAGTACTAGGACGAATAAAGCCAATGTCTAACAATTCCTGCAGTTAGGTCTTTAACTCCTGAAGTTCAATAGGAGCCATTCGATATGGGACTTTGGAAATGGGTTTTGTACCAGGTTCAAGGTCGATATAAAATTCAATTTCACGCTCTGGGGGTAGGCCAGGACGTTCTTCAAGGAATACGTCAGGAAATTTATTAACAATAGAAATATCATTCAAACTGACGTATTTTTGTTTAGATCTGTGACATGAGCTAAGAAAGCTTGACATCCGTTTTTCAATAAACGAATAGCTTTATGGCTTGAGATGACAATGGTTGATTTTAATGGTTTGGTTGCTTGAATTCGCATAATAGGTTGGTTAGGAATATGAAAGCTAACAACCTAACGAAAACAATCAATTTTTGCATGATGAGTAGTAAACCAATCAATCCCTAGAATCACATCAAATGCAAGTATTTTTAATGAAATAGGATCGACATGTAATGTGAGGGTACCGATTTTAACCAAACAAGACTTATAAAAAGTGGATGTAATGAAGGTTTCTACCAACGGAGTTGCCACAGATAAGTCAAAGTCAAATTTCTCCGCAGTCAAATTTAATCGTTGAGCGCAAGTAGGAGAAATAAAAGAATGGGTAGAACCGGTATCAATTAAGGTATAGACTTCGCTAGAGTTTATGATAAGCTTACCCGTGATGACCTCATTCGGGTTCCTTGCTTTCTGGGAGGTCACTACAAACGCTCTCCCTTGCAATACCGACTTTGACTTTTTTGGGACGACCTTTGGTGCCTCCATCCTAGCTGAACTTGTCTTTGGTGAATGACAAAATCGGGCTAGGTGACCTTCTCTTCCACAATTATAACATGCTTTGGATGGCATCACGCAGTTTGGACTGATGTGTCCCTCACCTTCGCATTTGAAGCATATGATAGGTGGTCGTTCTCCTTCCTTAACAAAGTGTGCTGGTACTGACGTCTTTCCATCATTATTGAATCTCCTCTTCTTGAAATGTCCATTCTTATTGTTTTGGCCCTGATTACCACTGAAGTGGTTACCATTTCTGGCATGTTGATTCCCTCCACGCTTGTTGTCACCGCTTCAATGACTGCTCTCACTCTTGGTTGCGTTGACTCGTTATCGCACTCCAATAACTGAGCCCTATTTACAACATCCGAATACAAACACAGTTTATGAAAAATTAGATATTGACGTATCTTGAGTTTCAAACCTCTTATAAACATCCGCGTCATTCTCTCCTCATTGTCAACCAAGTGAGACGCAAATCGGGACAACTCGGCAAACTTAGCTTCGTACCGCGACACGGTCATATTGTTCTACTCTAACATGATGAACTCTACCTCTTTCATGTGACAACTACTTTTGGGAAAGTACTTGTCGTTGAATAGTTTTTGGAACCTCTCCCAAGACATCTTCAGTGCGGCAGGTTGAGTACGCTTTACCGATTCCCACCAGTAATCTGCCTCTCCTCGCAATATAAAGGTGGCAACAGATATTCCATGACTTGATACTACGTGCCCAAGGAATGCTACCTCCTCAAGCCAGAACTCGCATTTCTTCAACTTGCCATAAAGCTTATATTCACGAAGCTTTTGGAGTATCAGCTTCAAGTGTTGCTCATGATCTTCACGGCTTTTGGAATAAATAAAGATGTCATCAATAAAGACGACCACAAAATGATCCAAATATTCCTTGAATACTCGGTTCATCATATCCATGAAGGCAGCAGAAGCATTACTCAATCCAAAGGACATGACTAGGAATTCATAATGCCCCGTACCGAGTTCTGAAAGCCGTCTTTGGAATATCATCGATTCTAATCTTTAATTGGTGATATCCAGAACGAAGATCAATCTTTGAAAAGAATTTGGCTCCTTGCAACTAGTCAAACAGGTCATCAATACGTGGCAATGGGTACCTATTTTTGATGGTGACATGATTCAACTACCGATAATCAATACAAAGTCGCATACTCCCATCTTTCTTCTTCACGAATAGAACAGGAGCACCCCAAGGAGAAGTACTAGGACGAATAAAGCCAATGTCTAACAATTCCTGCAGTTAGGTCTTTAACTCCTAAAGTTCAATAGGAGCCATTCGATATGGGGCTTTGGAAATGGGTTTTGTACCGGGTTCAAGGTCGATACAAAATTCAACTTCACGCTCTGGGGGTATGCAAGGAAGTTCTTCAAGGAATACGTCAGGAAATTTATTAACAATAGAAATATCATTCAAAACTGACGTATTTTTGTTTAGATCCATGACATGAGATAAGAAAGCTTGACATCCGTTTTTCAATAAACGAATAGCTTTATGGCTTGAGATGACAATGATTGATTTTAATGGTTTGGTTGCTTGAATTCGGATAATAGGTTGGTTAGGAATATGAAAGCTAACAACCTAACAAAAACAATCAATTTTTGAATGATGAGTAGTTAACCAATTAATCCCTAGAATCACATCAAATGCAAGTATTTTTAATGAAATAGGATCGACAGGTAATGTGAGGGTACCAATTTGAACCAAACAAGACTTATAAATAGTGGATGTAATGAAGGTTTCTACCAACGGAGTTTCCACAGATAAGTCAAAGTCTAATTTCTCTGGAGTCAAATTTAATCGTTGAGCGCAAGTAGGAGAAATAAAAAAATGGATAGAACCGGTATCAAATAAAGTATAGACTACGCTAGAGTTTATGATAAGCCTACCCGTGATGACCTCGTTCGGGTTCCTTGCTTTCTGGGAGGTAACTACAAATGCTCTCCCTTGCACTACCGGCTTTGACTTTTTTGGGACGGCCTTAGGTGCCTCTATCCTAGCTGAACTTGTCTTTGGTGAACGACAAAATCGGTCTAGGTGAACTTTTCTTCAACAATTATAACATGTTTTGGACGGCATCGCGCAGTTTGGACTGATGTGTCCCTCGCCTCCGCATTTGAAGCATATGATAGGTGGTCGTTCTCCTTCTTTAACAATGGGTGCTGGTGCTGACGTCTTTCCATCATTGTTGAATCTCCTCTTCTTGAAATGTCCATTATTATTGTTTTGGCCCTGATTACCACCGAAGTTGTTACCATTTCTAGCCTATTGATTCCCTCCACGCTTGTTGTCACCGCTTCGATGACTGCTCTTACTAGTATTATCATTTTGTCTACTGCTTTCTCTTGGTTGCGTTGACTCATTATCGCGCTCCAATAACTTAGCCCTATTTACAACATCTGAATACAAACACAGTTTATGAAAAATTAGATATTGACGTATCTTGGGTTTCAAACCTCTTAGAAACATCCGCGTCATTCTCTCCTCATTGTCAACCAGTGAGACGCAAATTGGGACAACTCGGAAAACTAAGCTTCGTACTGCGACACGGTCATATTGTTCTGCTCTAACTTAATGAACTCTACCTCTTTCATATGACGAATACTTTCGGGAAAGTACTTGTCGTTGAATAGTTCTTGGAACTTCTCCCAAGACATCTTCAAAGGCGCGAGTTGAGTACGCTTTCTGGATTCCCACCGATGTCACCTCTCTCTCGCAATATAAAGGTGGCAACAGATATTCCATGACTTGATACTACGTGCCCAAGGAATGCTACCTCCTCAAGCCAGAACTCGCATTTCTTCAACTTGGAATAAAGCTTATATTCAAGAAGCTTTTGGAGTATCAGCTTCAAGTGTTGCTCATGATCTTCACGGCTTTTGGAATAAATAAAGATGTCATCAATAAAGACGACCACAAAGTGATCCAAATAGTCCTTGAATACTCGGTTCATCATATCCATGAAGGCAGTAGGAGCATTAGTCAATCCAAAGGACATGACTAAGAATTCATAATACCCGTACCGAGTTCTGAAAGCCGTCTTTGGAATGTCATCGATTCTAATCTTTAATTAGTGATATCAAGAACGAAGATCAATCTTTGAAAAGAATTTGGCTCCTTACAACTGGTCAAACAGGTCATCAATACGTGGCAATGGGTACCTATTTTTGATGGTGACATGATTCAAGTCCCGATAATCAATACAAAGTAGCATACTCCCATCTTTCTTCTTCACGAATAGAACAGGAGCGCCCCAAAGAGAAGTACTAGGACGAATAAAGACAATGTCTAACAATTCCTGCAGTTAGGTCTTTAACTCCTGAAGTTCAATAGGAGCCATTCGATATGGGGCTTTGGAAATGGGTTTTGTATCGGGTTCAAGGTCGATACAAAATTCAATTTCACGCTCTGGGGGTAGGCCAGGAAGTTCTTCAGGGAATACGTCTGGAAATTTATTAACAATAGAAATATCATTCAAAACTGACGTATTTTTGTTTAGATCTGTGACATGAGCTAAGAAAGCTTGACATCTGTTTTTCAATAAACGAATAGCTTTATGGCTTGAGATGACAATGGTTGATTTTAATGGTTTGGTTGCTTGAATTCGCATAATAGGTTGGTTAGGAATATGAAAGCTAACAACCTAACGAAAACAAACAATTTTTGCATGATGAGTAGTAAACCAATCAATCCCTAGAATCACATCAAATACAAGTATTTTTAATGAAATAAGATTGACGGGTAATGTGGGGGTACCGATTTGAACCAAACAAGACTTATAAACAGTGGATGTAATGAAGGTTTCTCCCAACGGAGTTTCCACAGATAAGTCAAAGTGTAATTTCTCCGGAGTCAAATTTAATCGTTGAGCGCAAGTAGGAGAAATAAAAGAATGGGTAGAACCGGTGTCAAATAAGGTATAGACTTCGCTAGAGTTTATGATAATCTTACCCGTGATGACCTCGTTCGGGTTCCTTGCTTTCTGGGAGGTCACTACAAACGCTCTCCCTTGCACTACCGACTTTGACTTTTCTGGGACGGCCTTTGGTGCCTCCATCCTAGCTGAACTTGTCTTTGGTTAACGACAAAATCGGGCTAGGTGACTTTCTCTTCCACAATTATAACATGCTTTGGACGACATCGCGCAGTTTGGACTGATGTGTCCCTCCCCTCCGTATTTGAAGCATATGATAGGTGGTCGTTCTCCTTCCTTAACAACGGGTGCTGGTGCTGACGTCTTTCCATTATTGTTGAATCTCCTCTTCTTAAAATGTCCATTCTTATTGTTTTGGCCCTGATTACCACCGAAGTGGTTACCATTTCTGGCCTGTTGATTCCCTCCACGCTTGTTGTCACCGCTTCGATGACTGCTCTCACTGGTAATATCATTTTTTCGGCTGCTTTCTCTTAGTTGCGTTGACTCGTTATCGCGCTCCAATAATTGAGCCCTATTTACAACATCTGAATATAAACACAGTTTATGAGATATTAGATATTGACGTATCTTGGGTTTCAAACCTCTTAGAAACATCCGTGTCATTCTCTCCTTATTGTCAACCAAGTGAGACGTAAACCGGGACAACTCAGCAAACTTAGCTTCATACTGCGACACGGTCATATTGTTCTGTTCTAACTTGATGAACTCTACCTCTTTCATGTGACGAATACTTTCGGGAAAGTACTTGTCATTGAATAGTTCTTTGAACTTCTCCCAAGACATCTTCAGAGCGGCAGGTTGAGTACGCTTTACCCATTCCAACCAGTAATTTGCCTCTCCTCGCAACATAAAGGTGTTAAAGGGAACCTTTTGCTCCTCGGAGCATCCCAAGACATCAAATATCTTGGTGATCTGCTTTATCCATGTCTCCGCCTTAAGTGGTTTTGGTTCTCTAATAAACTCCGATGGTCCCAGCTCCTTGAACTGTTTAGCGGTGACCGTCCGAGAGTTGCCAGTGTTTCCACCTGCATTTTGGACTGGATTCTCTCTTACATGATGTTGTAAGAATTGAAGAAAGCTCCTAAACATTCCGTCGTTCGCCATTTGGTCGGTGTTATTGTTCACCTGAGGATTATTGCCTTCCTGATGCACATTATCCTTGTTGTTGATTTGTGGTGACTCAATGGTCTCCTGTGCTCCATTGATATTCTCAACATTCTTGGATGTCATTTTCAGATACTGCCACAAAACAAGGGTTAATTGACATGTAACATATTATCATTATACTCTGACCGACCAATTAAATACCAAATAAACTTAGGTAGGTCATACTAACGAAGGAATTCCCTGTCTCTCCCCTCCTAGTTCTAGCTCACATCTTAGCCAGAGATCATATCCCTAAGCTTTGATACCAACTGTGACACCCCCAAAATAGGATTGCATCACCCATCTTGAGTCGCCAAATACATGGTACACAATACAAATAAAAACTTAATTATACAACATGAGCTGTGAGTTTTAATACAAATAGTATCTTCTAGACAGTATACAAACTCATTGGGGTCCTCATTACATTTATTATCACATTATTTCATAGAATAGTGAGGACTACTAATGCTATCATCTGGACCGTCACTCCATTCCCCGACTAGTCCCTGCTACGTTCTCATTTCCTGAAGAGAACAATGAAATCAAAAGGGGTGAGCTCAACTAGCCCAGTAAGAAATATTATGACTAAGATAATGCGAGAATAAATTATCATTAGCCTTCAACATAGAAGTTAAACGATAAAATATAACAAACATCAAGTTTAACTGCAGCAGAATAAGCAATCCATTAGAAGAGTCAAGTAGAGAATAAAATCTACTATCTTCTATGATTTAAAAGGTTTTTCATTACTTTTATCGCTGAGACTCAGCTTAATAAATAATCCATATCATCCATGCACTACGACAAAGGATATTCATTAGTATCACGACCACAAATTATCCATGCACTACGGGCCAAAGATATTCGTGTATTCATCAATGGTCATGATCATGCCAACAACTCCATCCATCAATGCACTACGGGCAAATGAGGACTTTTTCCACATCATTTGTAACATTACGGTCATGATTACACCGAATAATCCCTGGTCATAATCATACCAAGTCCATCTATGCACTACAGGCCACAGATGACTTTCAACATAATATAATCATGAGGATGATGATAATGATATAAGAATTCAATAAAACAAGTTCATGAATTAATTTTTCCAAGAACTATTAACGTCCAAATTGTCAACATGATACTTCTTTGTGGAGTAAAATTCAAGAATGCTCAAAAGAATATTTTTCTGACGCCCCCAAAACAGGTATACATCACCCATCTTGAGTCGTCAGATACAAGGTACTGAATACAAATACAACTTAATTATACAACAGTCGTGTGAAATACGTCAAAACATAGGCTATGAGTTTTAATACAAATATTGTCATCTAGACAATATCCACACTCAATGGAGTCCTCATTACATTTAGTATCACACTATTTCACATAATAGTGAGGACTACTAATGCACCATCTAAGACCATCACTCTGTTCCCCGACTAGTCCCAGCTACGTTCTCATTTCCTGAAAAGAACAGTGAAAGAAAGGGTGAGCTCAACTAGCCCAGTAAGAAATATTATGACTAAGATAATGCAGAATAAATTATCATTAGCCTTCAATAATGTTAAACCGATAGAATAATATAATAGACAACAAGTTTAACTGCAGCGGATCAAGCAATCCATTAGAAGAGTCAAGTAAAGTATAAAATCTACTATCTTCTATGATTTAAAAAGTTTTTCATCAACTTTATCAATTGAGACTCAAATTTAATAAATAAAATCGAATCATCCCTGCTCCACGGCCAAGGATATTCATGTAATCATCAATGGTCATGACTATACTGAATAATCCCTGGTCATAATCATACCAACAATTATCCACCAATGAACTACAGGCCAATGAGAACTTTTACCACATCATTCGTCACATTACGATCATGATTATACCGAATAATCCCCGGTCATAATCATACCAAGTCCATCTATGCACGTAAGCCAAAGATAACTTTCAACATAATATAAGCATGGGGATGATGACAATTCAATAAAACAGGTTCAAGAATAAATTTTAATGATTTATAAGTTAATTTATCCTGAACTCAATACCGTCCAAATTGTCAACATGATACTACTTTGTGCAGTAAAATTCAAGAATGCTCAGAAGAATATTTCCATGAAAAGATATTGGATGAAGCGCAAATATCAAGGATATTCCACTAATTTCATGGAGTACAGAAGCCAAAGCTTTAACCAAATGAGTATAATATAATATATGAAACTGCAAATGGATTTTCATCCGCCATGCGGTAATCAACGTATACAGATCATTTCCATAATTTAATAAGGAATGAATACACAGGATCATTCCCCATGCATGTGGTATTCCACATAGACATGTTATTCCAACTGAATAATAAAGAATGGAATAACAGAAGGATTCACCATGCGTCGATAATAGACCGCATCGACAAAGTTATTCCCAACATAATAATAAATAATGGAACCAGTCCGTACAGTAACGCACGTATGTGGATATTCCGGCGTAATAATAAATAATGGAACCAGTCCGGCGAAAACGTCTGCATGTGATATTTCGACGAATAATAAATAATGGAACCAATCCGGCGTAAGAACGTAAGCCTGCATGTGATATTCCGGCGAATAATAAAGAAGCGGAATATTAGAAGAATTTCACCATGTATGCGGTATTGGCATAAAACAAAGTTATTCAACGAAATAATAAGAATGGAATAACAGAAGAATTTCACCAAGTATAGGGTATCCCGCGTATACAGGTTATTCCAATAGAATAATAAAGAATGGAATAACAAAAGTTCTCTTCATGAATAACAAAGAAAGAATAACCCTTATGAGTACAACAAATAATATTCCCTACCTTAGAAAAACTGAATACTGAAGTAGTGAAGTAGTAGAATACTTTTCTTCTTTCTCTCTATAGTTTCAGTGAATTCGTAAGAAATAATGAAGGAATGAACTTCTATTTATAGGAGAATGGACTGAATAGTAACTAATTCATGAACGATCCAGATTGATTTACGTTTAAAACTTTAAATCAGCGATCCATATTGATTTACTATTATACTTTCCACCAGCGGTCCATATTGATTTACTATTATATCTTCAACCAACGGTCTGAAAAATTAGCACATCTCCTCATGGAATAATATTGTACCCAAAAATGATTTGGACCGAACAGAAATATATCTTACGGTTGAATAGTACCCCGTGAATAGTAACTCATGAATAGTAACTCGTAAATAGTAACTCATGAATAATAACTCGTGAATAGTACTCCGACACGAAAAGTGTCTCGAATACCCAATTGAACAATATAACCTCCAGACATCAATTATAATAACACAAATAAGTCCAACACAATGGAACTATAAAATTCATCTTTAATCAACACAAACTTATTCATCATTAATATTATAATTCACAATATTTAACAACCAGGTCGTTCCCAGGAAAGAGGGGGCTTTCCGATAAGGATTTCTCCTTATTGGCGCGCAATTAGGTGACCAAACCTCTCCTTGATAGAACTTCTAGACATTGTCAATATTGCAAATAATAATATGAATAACTTTGCCGTCTCAATTATTGATTTAATAATATAACATATTAATGGAGATGATATCTTGTAATAATAATTGAATCAATAATATGAGAGATATGATGCAACAATTACTGTAGCAATAATTGAGTATAACTGAGTGACTTCTCACGTAAGCATCAATAATCAATAACGTGTGCTACTATGCAACCACGCGTATTATTGTACTTTTACTACCGGGTAGTTCAACAGTTTTAACGGTAACACCTCCACCGTTATTTTTATAGAAAGATATTTTTGTCATTTTTTAACTACGACACTACTTCCATTGTGGGGTCCACCAATGATTGTGCCGTCGTACGAATATTCCCTGTTAAAACGAATATTCCCCAACCAATCAAATATTATATAACCACTTGTTTACTTTGCAAAATTTGTAAATATTACCCAAAACTATAACATTATATCAAATCCACACCATAATATTCAAAAATATATTTCGAGAAAATTATTCTTTATTCATAAAAGTTGGGGTCTTATAATTTTCATGAAAAGATACTGGATGAAGCGCAAATATCAAGGATATTCCACTAATTTCATGGATTATAGAAGTCAAAACTTTAACCAACCGAGTATAATAAAGAATGGAATAACAAAAGAAATCATCAGGCATGCGATAGACCGCACAGATAGGTTATTCCAATAGAATAATAAATAATGAAATCAGGTCATGCGTAAAGCATAGACAGGATGTTCCAACAGAATAATAAACAACAAAACCAGGTCATACGTAAACGCACAGATAGGATGTTCCAATAGAATAATAAATAACGGAACCAGGTCATGCGTAAACGCACAGACAGGATGTTCCAACAAAATAATAAACAACGGAACTAGGTCATGCATAAAGCACAGACATGATGTTCCAACAGAATAATAAAGAATGGAATAACAAAAGAATTTCACCATGTATTCGGTACTTCACATAGACAGGTTATTCCAACATAATAATAAAGAATGGAATAACAGAAGTTCTCTTCATGAAGATGAAAGAAAGAAATAATACCCCTTACCGTAAAAGAAACTGGATATAGGAGTAGTGAAGTAGCAGAATACTTTTCTTCTTTCTCTCTATAATTTCTCTCTCTAGAGTTTTAGTGAATTCGTAAGAAATAATGAAGGAATGAGCTTCTATTTGTAGAAGAATGGACTGAATAGTAACTAATCCATGAACGGTCCAGATTGATTTACTTTTAATCGGACGGTCCATAAAATATTCTAATAAAACAAAACTTTTAAATAAAATATAATATATTATATATATAAAACATGTGTAGAGAAAAAAAATTCACGGGTGGAAACCCCGTGAATTGATCATCTTACTCCCTCTGTTCACTTTTCAAACTTCATATATATATATATACTCCCACTGAACACCATATTCTCCCAACCCCCACCAAAACCCACACACACACACTCCTACACACACGTAAACACACACACAATGTCAAATATATATATATATATATATATATATAATACACATGTATACATTATAACTTTTTGATTTTTTTTAAAATAAGTGGGGGGTCCAAATAATAAGCAAAATTTTCTCATAAATACATCATAAAAATCTCCTCAATATTTTTAACAACACTTATCATCATTATTATAATTCACAATATTAATCGATCAGGTCGTTCCCAGGAAAGAGAGGGCTTTTCAATAAGAATTTCTCCCTATTGGCGCGCAATTAAGTGACCAAACATCTCCTTGACAGAACTTCTAGACATCTTTAATATTGCAAAGAATAATATTAATAACCTTGTCGTCTCAATTATTGATTTAATAATATATAAAATATTGACAATAATTGAATCAAATAACGTGAGATACTATGCAGCAATTACTGTAGTAATAATTGAATAAAACTAAGGGACTTCTCACGTAAGCATCAATAATCAATATTGTGTGCTACTATGCAACCACACGTATTACTGTACTTTTAACACCGGGTGTTTCAACAGTTAACGGTAAAACATCCGCCGTTATTTTCATAAAGTATTTTTGTCGTCTTCTCAATCCGACAATAATTCCGTTGTGGGGTCCACCAATGATTGTGCCATTGTACGAATATTCCCTGTTAAAACGAATATTCCCCGACCAATCGAATATTATATAACAACTTGCGTACTTTGCAAAATTTATGAATATTACCCACAACTATAATATTATATCAAATTTACTCCATAATATTCAAAAATAATATTTATAAAAAATTCATCTTTATTTATAAAAGTTGGGGTCTTACAAATGAGGCATTGCACAGTCATGAGAAAAAGAAAATAAATCAATAAACATCGCGAGAAAGTGCAAAAATTGCCCTCGTGAGTAAAAATAAAGTAGAATAAACCCTTTGCTGAACCTTAGCTTGTACTGATGTGTTGGAGTAGTTGTTGTTTCATTTATATGCATAGTTCTTGATTTGAACCTTAGTTTTCTTTCTTAAGTAGTATAGCATGTGAAATCTTCAACTTTGTCAAGCTTATCTGTGAACACAACACACACACACACGACATCTTTATAGCAGGTTAGGATTGTCTAATTGTATGTCATTATGCATGTAGCTTAGTTTGATGCTTTGTTCTTAGATCTTGATATTTCTCTGAGGCATATCTTATTGGAATTCTTAACAAGGCTGGAAATCTGGGGATTCATTGTCATAGTAGCGTAGCTTGTATAGCATGTAGATTGCAGTATGTTATGTTGCTTGGGGACAAGCAACAGTTTAAGTTTGGGGGTATTTGATAAGTAGGTTTTATACCTACTTATCCAGTATCTATTACTTGAATTAGTTGCTTATACTCATGTTTCTTAGTTACTTTTCATGCATTTTGTGTTCATTTGGTAGATCATATGCTTGGGAACGATGTGAGCGACTATTAGAATGAAAACGCAAGAAAAAGCAATTCGGACATCGTTTGGGCTTTCGTGTTCATTTCATGTTCTTGGCTTGGAACTTGGAAAATGTTCTAGAGCATCTTCTTAGCTTTCTGGAACATCTTGAATCATTCCAATCGGAGTTTGGATGCAAGAGTTATGACCTTTGTACCAACGGACGTTGAACGTCACTGTTTTGGATGGCCATTTGCATAGCTGTCACTCCCAACCCAATTTCAGCCTTCATCCGTCCATCATTTCTCAATTGTCAAAGAATGAAAATTGTAGAGCTCGTCGAGAGCTTCAATTTGATAGGTGGAAGTCCCCGTAACTCTTCCCGGATCAAATGTTATGGCTGTTTTACCAGAGGACACCAGCGAGAGAAAAATCATTAAGCGGTAGCGCCATGATTTCTAGTGTAATTTGAGCGCTACCAAGACGAGTCCTTTGACCAAAAAACTTGTTCTCACTACTTGGCCTTGGCGCCGCCTAACTCGAGCCATTTCAGTAGCGGTCATTGTAACAATCCGAAAATTTAAATTGTAATTTTAAATATTTATGGAATTATATAAATATTTAATTAATGTGTTTATTGTAGAATAAATATTTGTTTAATTTGATTTGATTTCATTTGATTATTTAATTGTTGAATAAATAATTAACGAGCTAAGGAAATTGATCATCATGAGATAATATTTTAATATTTGGTTGATTAAATAAAATTATAATTATAAAGAAAATTATAATTATCAGATATCTATATTTCAAGGGAAAGAGGGTGTGCTTTAATTGTGGCTCGAAGGATCACATTGCACCAAAATGTTCAAGACCGAGGAAGGGAGCCTGCTTCACGTGTGGATCGAAGGAGCACTTGGCTCGAGGTTGCCCAATGAAAGCGGTAGGAAAAGCAAATGGAAGCAAAGGGGGCAGTAGCAAACTGGTTATTATAGTCAACTCCATCGTGTCGACCAACTGAACAATCATCCAACATGAAGATCCAGGACGCAATGCAAGGTATGGTTCCGATCAGATATCTAAAATGAGCATAACTGTTTCATACGAACTCCGATTGATGCGATTCAAGATGATCCGGAACGAGGACGAGTAGACCTATAACTTTTATTCTTTACGTTGTTCAATTTGAAATCGTTATGAAGTGTCAAAATAGCCATATTTAGGATTGTTGGGTTTTTGGAGGCAATCGGAGGGCATCGGGATGCGCGAATGCAAGTGCAATTCTTTGTGTGTTAGTATAACCTAATGATAACATGTTGGACATATAATAGGATGTTGTATCAAGTTGTTAATGTGTATGTGATGCAATGACATGATCACTTAAGTAGTTGTAATAAAGCTAAATAGTGATGTTCATGAAAAGATGTGATGTTGTTAGTGAGCTATATGAAACTAATATTAGTGAAACTAATATTAGTGTAACTAATGTGTATTGTCAATACATATGGTATGTGTAGGACTTATAGTGAACGTGAGTAGTGATTGTTTAACCTACGCACGAGACAAGTTCCATAACCTTTGCTACTTTATTATTCAGCAAGGTTACTTTTCACTGTCATGATATACTTTTTCAAGTTCTCTATTTCTAATCTCTTGTTGAGCAAGTTATTGTTATGCAAGTTCTTTAACTCTCATTTACTGTTGAGCAAGTTAATTAATCTTTATTTCTTTATTCCAAACGAGATTACTTTGGTTATTCAAAGTCTGTAATTTTGTTATAAGAAATGTGTTTATTCAGCTACTAATAACTGTTGTTTGACCTTCGTTCTTCAATGTCATTGTACTATCTTACATTATTGTACCGAACTCTAAGTTGCCTAGTGATTCTTTACCAATTCAACTAATCCTTAGTTGATGAATGTTCTAAACTCTAAATTACCCTTGAAGTTAACCCAAACCAAACTTCATTTGGTTTGCATATGTACTCACACAAATTTTGAAAGCATGTTGTCGATGATAACATTTGTTCAATTTAGAAATTGTTAATACTCTAGCTCTTATTGATTCATCGATATACCTTGTTCATGAAGATATTATAATCAAACTCTTGAATAGTTATTGGTCTCTATCTGATTCAACCAGTACTTTGTTGATCAGAATTCTAAAGATCTAGAATTCCTTTGAAGTTAATTCCCAACCAAACTTCCTTTGGTTCGGAACCTGATAATCTAAGTTGAGATGAACAACCCTATATTAGGGGATTATTTTAGAGCTATGCAATAGCGTTAAAATGTTTGCGCAATACATAGTACAAAGGGCTGATCACCTGGAGTACAGGATGACGGTCCATATAGTCGTTTAGACTGTTAAAGATTATAATAGAAACACCTGTTAACCTAGGACATAGATGATGATTATAGTCTTTTAGACTGTTAAAGGTTAAAATATAAATACTTGAAAACCTAGAGTATAGTTCGTGGTCTTGTGACCCTCAGTGTATTCTTTGATGTTGATTTCTATTGTTAACTTAAACGTTCATTATTCCTTTGAACTCATAGCTTTTTAATTAAAGTTTATTGTTCCGATAAGAGAATTTTACCATTGAAAGTTTAGTTATTGTCATTCATAAAATGTTATTGTATACTATTCTTCTTGTGAGCAATTGTTTGCTCACTCTTGCACCAAACAATGCAGATGAAGTTAAGAAGTTTGAAGAGCTTTCTTCAAGCTAGGGCAAGGACAAAGTGATTGATTAGACGACGATGTTTAATTTACCTTTTATTTATGAAGTTTATGTAATAGATTTTATTATGGCTATGTTTTAATTTTTCGTTGATGATTGTAATAAAGGTTAGATGACCTGGGATTTATCTTGAGATTATGTAACCCTTGATGGGAGATTTATTATTTAAGCTTTTGAGTTTAATTATATCTTTTGTTTATGGGTAGTTAGTTATAATTTATTTGGACAGTGAACACCAAATCTGTGGAATTGAAGTACCCGGATTTGGGGGTGTCACAAGTTGGTATCAATGCTTTAGGTTATGAACCTTAGGTGGGGAAACCTTAGGCTATAACCTTCTAGGAGATCGAAAAAATAGAGGTGATAAACTCTTATCGAGTTTTGAGGAATGAATTAAGGAAATTCATTGAAGATAATATGATAAAAGACTTTATGTGCTTATGTGTTAATGACTTATGTGCTCGTGAGTACTTAGGAGTAGCAAGTATTATACATATCAAGTTGTGGAGTTATTAAAACTTTGTTGTTAGAGAGATTGATGAAGGAAGATAGGGATTAGAAGCCCTGAGAAGTTATAAAGTTTGAGTATGGTTGGTATTGGGAAAGCCATACCCGTGGATTTTTGTTGTAGAACTTGGTTATGAACTTGAGTTTGATCCAGAAGATGAATTTTAGAAGGTAAATATGAAGTATAAGTAAGAAGAGTTAGGAAAGCCATAGAGCTAGCGTAAAATGATGATGCGACTCAAGACTTTACCGCACGACTTGCAGATGTAGAGTAGAGATTATCTCAGTTAAAGTATTAAAGAGGATAGTTATTAGTTATTAACAAGATTGTGCAGGAATGGCTAGGGAAAGGAGTCAGCAAAGCGGGCGAAAGTTGAGGACGCATGGATGGAGGCTTCTAAATGCATAGAATGTGTTGAAGACAAGTCAAAGAGTGCCAAGCGAATGATGGAACTTAGCATTTACTCTTCCACTCTTTTGATGATTCGTATCATGGAGCAAGAGCGAAATGAAGCTGTACAACGTGGACTGTTCTTGTAGATTGCAAGAAAAACAATAAGATGATATATAAAACATAATAAAAAAAAATTAATAGATGCAGATCCCGAATTTTGAAATAAATAGTGGGATATGATGAGGTAATCCTAGAATTTTATTATTTCGGGATAAATAATATAAATAGCAGCGAGGCTATTTTGTTATGTGTGGTATAATAAATGAATAAAGTAGTATCATTGTTTATTAAGATATATTATGTGTTATCTATAAGTGGTTAAGATAAGTTTGAAAATGTTAATGTATGGATGAATGATGATCTAATAGTTCAAGTTTTAAACAGTAAGATGTCGCCTAGAAGAAGACAACAAACATCCAACAGAGCCCCAAAAGAAAATGCATACAATAGGAAGCTAACGCAAATCTAGTGCCACAATTGGTGAATTTGGCCGGTGGGAGCACCAGCAAATCAATCAATTCTCTGGTCAGATAATCAAATCTCGATGTTCCAACCAAATTCGTTTACAACAGGGTTGGAGAGAACGATTGATGTAGACGGGGAAGGTAATACGTTTGCATACAATCAAGAGCAGAGGGGAAAGAAGAGTGAAGATGATAAGGTGGATGATAGTCATACCGGTAACGCTTGGAAAAGAAAGTGGGACAATAATATTAACGAAAATCAATGAGGAAGGAAAAGAAGAAGGTGGAGGCGTGTAAGAATCATGAAAAGAAATATGTAGGTGTTTATTTCAAGGGAAAGAGGGTGTGCTTTAATTGTGGCTCGAAGGATCACATTGCACCAAAATGTTCAAGACCGAGGAAGGGAGCCTGCTTCACGTGTGGATCGAAGGAGCACTTGGCTCGAGGTTGCCCAAAGAAAGTGGTAGGAAAAGCAAATGGAAGCAAAGGGGGCAGTAGCAAACTGGTTATTATAGTCAACTCCATCGTGTCGACCAACTGAACAATCATCCAACATGAAGATCCAGGACGCAATGCAAGGTATGGTTCCGCCACTTGTTAAGTTATGCCTGATGAATTCGTTTAGAAACTAGATTCGCTTCGGGAAGAGTTAGATTATTCCATAAATATAGAAAGTGTGAATAGTGATTCCTTTTAAGTTGATGGGTAGAATTATCGTGCTTGTATTAAAGGTCACGTAATGGATTTATTTCCGATTTGATTTATGAAACTCTGAAGTAGTTAAACCATGTGGTGATAAGTCATTGTTAAAGAAAGTGCTTAAACCTTAAGACTTTGAGGAAGTCAAAGGTAATATTTTGTTCTTTTAGTTAAAAGACGTCTATACGGTAAATTTACCTATCGATGTTGTAAATCAAGAAGTTATTAAGAAAATAGGTGGAATTTATTTGGCCAAGAAATTATGAAGTGAATTTTCAAGAATTGAAGAAAAGTTAAGTATGTCACATGTGTTATCTTTATCAGATAATACAGAAAACTTTGTATTGTATAGCGACGCATCATACAATGTACTAGGCTGTGTGTTTAGGTAGGACAACATGGTCATTTCATACGCATTGCGTTAGTTAAATTTTTTATGAGAAAGGGTGTCCAACTCACGATTCAGAGTAGAGGTATTAGTGGTTACTCAGCGGATTTAGAGGTGTTATATTTGGGTAGTAGTGTGAGATATAAATAGACTATAAGTGTCTAAAGTATATCCTCTCACAAAGATATTTAAGCATGTGTTTAAAGTGATAGTTGAAGTTGTTCAAGGATTATGACTACAAAATCCTAAACGAATGTGGTTGCCGACGTCTTAAGAAAAAGGTAGTAGTTATTTTTGTTAACTGTGCAAGATGGGTTCATAATAGAAATGACTAATCTGTGGTAGGAGGTAAGATATATGAAAAAGTCAGAGGAGAAGCTATTCAGATGGAAAACCATACAACTTTGCTAGACAGAGTAAAGGAAGAGTACATCCAAGATGAGGGTGTCAAATTCAAAATCGATACTGAAAGATAGTTAAAAGTAGAAGGAAGAAACTAGGTTTCGTTAATACAGGAGTTGAAAATGAAGTTTTGCATAAAATTTATATATTCAATCAACTAGGAAGCACGAAATTATATATTGCCTTCGATATTACTATTGGTGGCAAGATATGGTGATAGATTTTTGGTATGTCAAAGTTAGCATATTACATATTGAGCAGTGTGCGAAGTTATGTTTTAATGAAATTGTTTCAAGGCACGATGTTTCAGTGTCAATTGTGTCAAACCAAGATTCACGATTTACATCGGATTTTCAGAAAGGTTTACAAGTACGTGTGGAATGCAATTAGAAATAAGTATGTCATATCGTTTGCAAATCGATTCCCAAACTAAAAAGGCGTGTTAAGCGCACGAGAATTTTTTGATAATGTCATACGAAGAATCCGCATTGAGCAAGTTATGGACAAGTTAAAAATAATTTAAGAGTAAGGTAATGTTAGGTGGGATTTCAACTGAGGACTCATATGGTGACTAAGTCGTACAAACCTTTGTATGGGCAGAGGTTTTGTGCATATACTTGGTTTATCACGTTGATAATCATTGGAATATCGGTATCGCGCTATCAATGTATGTGTGGTGAAAAGGTGATTCTTTTCTCATGTATATATTTGATAGTTAGAGGTTGTTAAGATTAGGTTAGATGATATTAAGGTTAGGTTCGGTTCTTAAAACTAAAGCATATGGTAAGTACATGACTCATAATCATATGGTATGTGTTGAACCCCTCAACGAATGGACGCCTATGGTCTGACTAGGATAAGTTCCTAAACTCATATGATTATGGCAAGTTCCTGAATTTTCAAAGTGTAGTAAGTTTGATGAACTATATTGGGTATAAAACGGTTATGGTATAAGGAGCATTGATAAAGTTTAAAAGATGGTTATGAGGTATCCTTACCTCTACAGTTAGAGCGCATTCGCAATGTTTTTTTTATGTTTCGGTGATATGATCGAACAAGCCCGACTGTAAGCATGTGATCAAGTACGAATTGTTATAGTTGTCCTATTAGGAAATTACTATCCAGATAGTTGACAGAAAAGAACAAGTGCTCAGGGATGAGGTGATACCTTATGTGAAGGTGATATGGAGGAACAATAATGTCAAAGAGGCTACGTGGAAACTCGAAGCTGAAATGCTAAAGAAATACCCTGAGTTATTTGTTTAATCTGTGTCTTCGATTCTAGGGACAGAATCTTTGTAAGGAGGGAAGAATGTGACGAACGAATTGCTTGAGTTGTGATTCTGGGGACAGAATCCTTGTAAGGAGGGAAGGATGTAACAATCCGAAAATTTAAATTGTAATTTTAAATATTTATGAAATTATATAAATATTTAATTAATGTGTTTATTGTAGAATAAATATTTGTTTAATTTGATTTGATTTGATTATTTATTTGTTGAATAAATAATTAACGAGTTAAGGAAATTGATGATCATGAGATAATATTTTAATATTTGGTTTATTAAATAAAATTATATTTATAAAGAAAATTATAATTATGTCGTCTTGATTTATGTGGTGAATTAATTTAATAAATTGTTATTAGAATTAATTAAAATAAATATTAAAATTTAATTAATTAAAGTGTGACCATAAACTATATTATAAAGGAGTTATTAAAATAAGTTAAGGGTGGTTAATTCAGTTTTTGCCAAACAAGGCTTAATGAATGTTAAGTCTTTAATTTAAATTTGTTTTACCAAACAAGGTGTAAGATTTAATGGGTTAATTTTTAGTTAGTTAGCCAAACAAGCCTTATGACTTTTGAGTTTAAAAAAAACTGATGTCAGTTAAAGTTATAATTATATTATATACTTAATACATATATTATTACCTATACGTTATATTGGGGTTAATACGTAAGTTAAAGTTTAGAATTGGGAGAAAGACTCAGAGGAAGAAAAAAGAAGAGAATAAGAAAATTACAGAGAAAAATAAAAGAGAATTGGTAGAAGTTTAGAGAGAGGAATTGGGGAAAAAGAAATGTTCATAATCAAAAGAATAGCCATCATCTTCTAAAATTAAGGTATCCTCTTGCTTGTATTTTTCAAAAAGTTGTAGTTATATTATCTTCTAAAATTCTCTGTAAAAACTTTGTGAAGGTTGAATTGTTTGTTGTATATAGCTTTATATGATAAATTGTTTCTTATAAAATTGTTTTCATAAGTTTATATATGAGTATAGTGAATGAATTCATGTTAAGTATGTATTTTGTGAAGGAAATCATATTAAAGTGAATTGGTATGAACATATATGAATATGGCTTAGTTTAAAGTAAAATTAAGGTTTAATTAGTTGTATAATATATATAAATTGACTATTGAATTCGAAAGAGGATGAATAAACATAAGCATAGTATGTTGAATTAATTGTTTTGGTAGAAAAACAAAAGCACAGTGATGATTTTCACTGAACCTTTCAAAAAGTGAAGTTTTAGCAAAAATAGTGACAATTAATGGTTGTAATTTGGATGTTTATGTTGTTTAGATGGCTAGAAACGCGTGACTGTAAACATATTATACCTTAGATAGGTTGGTATGGTTGTTAGAAAGGAGTTTGGAGGCCTAATTTGGCTCTTCGTAGTGTTACAGAGCATAAAATTGCAAAACGCTGAAGGGATCCCCACCCCGGTGGGCCCCCTAGTGCAAAAATCCCCGCCCCGGAAGGGGGGTAGTCTGCTAAGCCGATTTTGGAAAAACAAAACTAACAGAACATAGTTTACTAAAATGAGCATAACTGTTTCATACGAACTCCGATTGATACGATTTAAGATGATCCGGAACGAGGACGAGTAGACCTATAACTTTTATTCTTTACATTGTTCAATTTGAAATCGTTATAAAGGGTCAAAATAGCCATCTTTAGGACTGTTGGGTTTTTGGAGGCAATCGGAGGGCATCGGGATGCGCGAATGCAAGTGCAATTCTTTGTGTGTTAGTATATCCTAATGATAACATGTTGGACATGTAATAGGATGTTATATCAAGTTTTTAATGTGTATGTGATGCAATGACATGATCACTTAAGTAGTTGTAATAAAGCTAAATAGTGATGTTCATGAAAAGATGTGATGTTGTTAGTGAGCTATATGAAACTGATATTAGTGTAACTAATGTGTATTGTCAATACATATGGTATGTGTAGGACTTGTGGTGAACGTGAGTAGTGATTGTTTAACCTACGCACGAGGAAAGTTCCATAACCTTTGCTACTTTATTATTCAGCAAGGTTACTTTTCATTGTCATGATATACTTTTGCAAGTTCTCTATTTCTAATCTCTTGTTGAGCAATTTATTGTTATGCAAGTTCTTTAACTCTCATTTACTGTTGAGCAAGTTAATTAATCTTTATTTCTTTATTCCAAACGAGATTACTTTGGTTATTCAAAGTCTGTAATTTTGTTATAAGAAATGTGTTTATTCAGCTACTAATAACTGTTGTTTGACCTTCGTTCTTTAATGTCATTGTACTATCTTACATTATTATACCAAACTCTAAGTTTCCTAGCGATTCTTTACCAATTCAACTAATCCTTAGTTGATGAATGTTCTAAACTCTAAATTACCCTTGAAGTCAACCCAAACCAAACTTCATTTGGTTTGCATATGTACTCACACAAATTTTGAAAGCATGTTGTCGATGATAACATTTGTTCAATTTAGAAATTGTTAATACTCTAGCTCTTATTGATTCATCGATATACCTTGTTCATGAAGATATTATAATCAAACTCTTGAATAGTTATTGGTCTCTATCTGATTCAACCAGTACTTGGTTGATGAGAATTCTAAAGATCTAGAATTCCTTTGAAGTTAATTCCCAACCAAACTTCTTTGGTTCGGAACTTGATAATCTAAGCTGATATGAACAACCCTATATTAGGGGATTATTTTAGAGCTACGCAATAGCGTTAAAATGTTTGCGCAATATATAGTACAAAGGGCTGATCACCTGGAGTACGGGATGATGGTCCATATAGTCGTTTAGACTGTTAATGGTTATAGTAAAAACACCTGTTAACCTAGGACATAGATGATGATTATAGTCTTTTAGACTGTTAAAGGTTAAAGTAGAAATACTTGAAAACCAATAGTATAGTTCGTGGTCTTGTGACCCTCAGTGTATTCTTTGCTGTTGATATCTATTGTTAACTTAAACGTTCATTATTCCTTTGAACTCGTAGCTTTTTAATTAAAGTTTATTGTTCCGATAAGAGAATTTTACCATTGAAAGTTTAGTTATTGTCATTCATAAAATGTTATTGTATACTATTCTTCTTGTGAGCAATTGTTTGCTCACTCTTGCACCAAACAATCCAGATGAAGTTAAGAAGTTTGAAGAGCTTTCTTCAAGCAAGGGCAAGGACAAAGTGATTGATTAGACGACGATGTTTAATTTACCTTTTATTTATGAAGTTTATGTAATAGATTATTGTGGCTATGTTTTAATTTTCCGTTGATGATTGTAATAAAGGTTAGATGACCTGGGATTTATCTTGAGATTATGTAACCCTTGATGGGAGATTTATTATTTAAGCTTTTGAGTTTAATTATATCTTTTGTTTATGGGTAGTTAGTTATAATTTATTTGGACAGTGAACTGATAAGTAGGTTTTATACCCACTTATCTGGTATCTGTTACTTGAATTAGTTGCTTATATTCATGTTCTTAGTTACTTTTCATACATTTTATGTTATTTTGTAGGCTATGACATGACATTGGCATGAAGAAGCAAGGGAAAGCAATTCGGACATCTTTTGGACTAAAATACACAAGCAAGTGCAAGAAGGGAATATTGAAGGACTTTTAACACCAAGTTGGATGCATGTTCTTGGCTTGTAACTTGGATTTTATGGTAACGCTACTTTTTAGCTTCCCGGAACATCTTGAATTATCTCAATCGGAGCTCGGATGTGAGAGTTATGTCCTTTTTATCAACAAAGATCAAAGCTAAGAGTTGTCATGTTTGCCATTTACATAACGTCTACTTCAAGACCGATTTCTGCCTTTATCCAATCCGAATCTGTTATCCTCAAAGAATGAAAGTTGTAGATCTCGTCGCTATCTTCGATTTGATAGGTGGCAGGCCCCGTAACTCCAAGCGGATCAAAAGTTATGACTGTTTTACCAAAGGACGTCGCAACAGAAAACAGACTAGCGCGGACCGCGCTGGCGCCGCGATCTTGATATACTTACTACATCGATATTCTAAGCCAACAAAGCGCACAAACGGCAATGACCGCGCCACCAATGAGTACCGACTATGCTAGAAGGCGGAATTGAGTCAAATTAGGTTATTTGATGTCCAAATTGAGCTAGAATAGGATTCTTAGTGGCCTAACATGCTAGGATACCTATTAGAACTATAATTACTTGAGTTTAACTTGGATTGGGAGGCTAATTCTAAGATTTTATTAAATCCCTCTTGGGATATATTTCAATAAGGGAATTCTTTACTTTCTTTCTTAGATTAGGAACCCTAGATTAGATGAGATTGGGAGATTGAAGCAGCTTGGAGACCATTGAAGAGCAAGAGCAAGAGCTTGAGGAAGATGGAGATTTGCTGACAACTGATTTATTCTTTACTCTACTCTTATTCTTATCCTTTAATGTTATTTCAAGTGTGGATTCTTAGTTTTAATTCAATGAACTAATTCTTTGTTTGAGATTACAATGGATCTTATTGTGTAGTTTATTTTAATATGCTTCGTTATCAACTATTATGTTCTATTGTGAGGATTGTCTATTATGATTTGGACTTAATTGTTTAATTGATTGGCCATCAATTACCGTGATAATCTATATGAACTCGAGAGATGAAGTTTAGATTTAGATCTAATCATGATAGCATGTGTTCTGGATTTTGTTAGTAGCTTAAACTTGATGTATGTTAAGGTAGAGATATGCTTTACATCACATGTAATCGGATAGAGAACTTGCTCTTAAACCTTCTTCAATTGTAATTCACATAGAGATATAGTGGGTTAGTTGATTAAGGTGTTTAACGAATTTCTTTCTTAATTGTGGATTAACGTTAATACAGTATTAGTGCATCGAGAAGTGGTTAATACTATTTTAGTGTTCTTGATTAACAATTCAGGATAGAGAATAATTGATGAGAAGTGTGTTAACTTAAATGAAGCAATGAGTGAAGTTGTGATCTTAAATCTCCGTTATCTTAATTTAACTAGTGGAAGTTAATAGTAGTTTAATTTATATAATTTGAAATTCATTCGTTTAAATAAGATTGAGTTGGTTACGGGTTAGTCTTTGGTGATTATTATTAAATAATTCTCTGTGGGAACGATACTCAACTTATCACTTTATTACTTGTTGACCACGTATACTTGCGTGTTGTGCGTAATTAGATTTTACCCGACATGAACACCAAATTTGTGGAATTGAAGTACCCGGATTTTGGGGGTGTCACAGCCGCGCCACTTCAAAAGTTGACCAGAGCTGACTTTTTCACTAAACATGCAATTGGAGCGTAACTTGGAGAGGGGTTCAATTAGGGCCTATATAATTAGACTTATTATCAGATGTAAGAGGGGATTCCACCCCTTGGGGGATCACGTAGCTAATATTACTTTCTTCTCTTTAATTTCCAGATTAGAATAGAGTAGGGTAAAGTAGTTAATCTCTAGAATTAATTAGGACTGAAGATTGAAGCAATTGAAGAGCATAGGAAATTCAGAATTGGAGCAAGAGAGATCAGATTTTCATTCCCAAATCCCTAACTTCTCTTTACTTCTATATTTATTTCTCAATGTATAATCAATTGTGGATTATTGATTTTGATTATATGATGAGTTAAACTTTATTTTGAGATTGTAATGGATTCTATTGCTTAGTTTAATCTGCTATACTTCACTGTTAACCTTATTGATTGCTATGGGATTGTCTATTAAGATTCATGCTTATTTGCTAAGTTGATTGGCCATCAATTACTGTGATAACTCATATGAACTTGAAAGACGAAGTATGGGTTTAGATTATATCTTGATAGCTTTTGTTTGTATGTTCTACATGATGATTGAATGTATGATTCGTGCTTAGGATAGACATATACCGAGGCATCGCTTGTAGTCATTTGAGAATTTGGGCTTAAACCCTAATTATCTATAAATCACATAGACATATAGTGGTTTAGGTAATATGGGTGTTCATGTGTATTCGATCAATTGTGGATTATATGTGATATGAGTATGGTACATTGAGATATGGCTGTACTTTACTTTCATGTTCTCGACTAGCAATCCAGTGCAAGTAATTTGGCTTAACAGGGAGTGCGTTGAGTTAAATGATTCAATAGATGAAATTGTAATCTCAGGTTTTCATTATCTAGTCTCACTCTAGGAATAATTAGATTTATTTACTTTCATAGTGAAATTTATAAATATTAAATCATTCGTTTAAATAAGGCTAAAATGGTTATGGGCTAGTGCTTGGTGAACTTTATTAGTTAATTCTCCGTGGGAACGATACTTTACTTACTCTTTATTACTTGTTGATCGTGTATACTTGCACGCATATATTGATCGGTAAAATAACCAACAGTAGGTGCTTATTGGAGAATAAGTACACTGAATGTTGCTTGCTAAGGAATACCTAATGGAGTTTTACTTACCTGTCAATAGGAATTACTGTAGTGATAGTAGTACAAGTGATCCTTGGACTTGAGATCATCATAGTATCTTGTGTATGATGAGTTATACTTTGACTTATTCTTTAAGACCCTTAGGGTATATCAAAGGGTATGCTTGGGTATAATAAGTTGTACATAGAGATAATATAGGATTAATAAAGAATCTACCGCTTCTAGTAAAAGAAGAGAAATGTCCTATGTGATTCGATTAATGACAACCTAGTAGTCCTTAGCCAAGGCAGAATGAAATTAGAAAGGAGTTTCTAATTTGTATTATATGATGTTGTGCATTTAAAAGTTGAAATACATATAATTAAATAAAATAAAACTATGACAGTAATTCCACGTCTTATATTTAATTAGGACATTGTATGGTGAAAGGATTAAATTGTACGGTAACTATTTACTCTAAGGTTCTTTTATGATTAATGTTAAAATCTATATTATCTGAAAAGTCATTAATCGCTAGGGAGGATTATCCCTATTGTAGAATAAATATTATTTATTTAAATAAATTAATATCTTAATTTATTTATTTAAATAAGATTAGAATTGTTCTAATTGATTTATTCACAACCGGTTTAATATGGAGAACCTAAAGGGTCACACAATAAAAGGAAGAATAATTATTTAAGAAGCAAATGGCATAATCGTAATAATAAGTTAAGTATATTCAATTTAATCTATGGTGATAGAATAAATTAAATAACTTAATATTTATTATTTAATATTTTGGAAATATTAAATATAAATTAATAAGAGGAGTCTTTTTATTATTATTACTATTATTATTATTATTATTATTTAATTCTTAAAGGAGTTTGAAAATTAATTAATAAAAGTACTCTCATATATTCCTAATAATATTAGAAGACTAATTAATTAAAAAAGTTTAATTAATTATTCCTAATAAGATTAGGAGCCTAATTAATTAAAGGAGTTTAATTAATTAAAATAAAACTCAATTCCTTAATTGTTAAGGAGGGTTACCTACATCTATAAATAAGATGAGTCTTATTATGGATGTGGAGGTTGACACTTTCACAACACACGTATTCACGTAATTCTAATAGTTGGGAGAGTACACCATTTTCTATGAGAGATAGAAAAACTAGGTTTTTGCCAAACACCCATCTTCTTGAATCTTTTTTCTTCTTTGGTGGATCACCTCTAGAGGTCAAACACTTGGGTGGCTAACGTTAATCAAAGGAAGGAACCAAACCCGGTGGATTCAAGTTAAACGCGAAAAAGATTGGAGGTGAACTTGTACCTGAGGAAGCTCGAATCTTCAAGGGTATGATTCTTGTTCTTCATATTTTTGTTTAATTAATAATTGTGCATAAAGGGTGATCCGGTATGTGACGCCCCCAAAACAGGTATACATCACCCATCTTGAGTCGCCAGATACATGGTACATAAATTCAAATACAACTTAATTATACAATTGTCATGTAAAAATACGACAAAACATAGCTGAGTTTTTAAAACGAATATTGTCTTCTAGACAATATCCACACTCAATGAAGACCTCATTACAATTATTATCACACTATTTCACATAATAGTGAGTACTACTAAAGCCACTTATCCTGGACCATCACCCCATTTCCTGACTCGTCCCAGCTATATTCTCATTTCCTGAAGAGAACAATGAAAGAAAGGGTGAGCTCAACTAGCCCAGTAAGAAATATTATAACTAAGATAATGCAGAATAAATTATCTTTAGCCTTCAACAGTATAACAACTGATAGAATACAATAGACAACAAGTTTTTGATCAACAACTGCAGCGAAAATAAGTAATCCATTAGAAGAGTCAAGTAGAGCATAAAATCTACTATCTTCTTTGATTTAAAAAGTTTTTCATCAACTTTATCGCTGAGACTCAACTTAATAAATAAACCACATCATCGAATCATCCTTGCACCACGACCAAGGATATTCATGTAATCATCAATGGTCATGATTATACCGAATAATCCCTGATCATAATCATACCAACAACTATCCATCAATGAACTACAGGCCAATGAGGACTTTTACCACATCATTCGTTACATTATGGTCATGATTATACCGAATAATCCCTGGTCATAATCATACCAAGTCCATCTATGCACGTAAGCCAAAGATGACTTTCATCACAATATAAGCATGTGGATGATGACAACGAAATAATAATTCAATAAAACAAGTTCAAGATAAATTTTAAAGATTTATAATTTAATTTATCCATAAATCAATAACGTCCAAATTGTCAACATGATACTGCTTTGTAGGGTAAAATTCAAGAATAATATTCATGTACCAAAAATAATTTGGACAGAAAAGAAATATATTTTTTGGGTGAATAGTTCCCCATGAATAGTACTTCAGGAATAGTACCCCGACACGAAAAGTGTCCCGAATACCCGAGTGAATGATACTAGAGTGAATAGTAATCGGGTGAATAGTAACCCATGAATAGTAACTCTTGAATTGTACTCCGGCACGAAAAGTGCCCCGAATACCCGAGTAAATAATACTAGAGTAAATAGTAATCGGGTGAATAGTAACCCGTGAATAGTAACTCGTAAAAGAAAAAATACCAAAGAAAATGATATTTCACGACGAGTACAAAAGAAATGATATCTCATACAAGTATAATAGAATATACGAAACTGCAAATGGATTTTCACCCGCCATGCGGTAATCCATGTAGACAGATCATTTCCACAATTTAATAAATAATGAATACGAAGGATCATTCACCATGCATGCGGTAATCCACATAGACATGTTATTTCAACATAATAATAAAGAATGGAACCAAGTCATGCGTAATCGCATGCATGTGATATTCCAATAGAATAATAAGAACGAAACGGAACCAGTCATGCGTAATCCGATGCAGACGGGATATTCTAACAGAATAATAATGAATGGAATAACAACAAGAATTCACCGGGCATGCGATAGACCGCAAGAAAGGGTTATTCCAACAGAATAATAAAGAATGGAATAATATAAGAATTTCACCATATGTGCGGTACTTCGCATAGACAGGTTATTCAAACATAATAATAAAGAATGGAATAACAACCCTTATGAGTATTGAAAGAAAATAACTCTCTTCATGAATACGAAAGAATAATACCCCTTACCTCAAAAAAGACTGGATACTGGAATAGTGAGGTAACAAACTTCTCTTCTTCTTTCTCTTTATAATTTTTCTCTATAATAATTGCTCTATAGCTTTAGTGAATTGTTGAGAAATGAAGGAAGAATGAGCTTCTATTTATAGAAAAATATAGTTTCGATAATTACACGTTTTGGGGCTCAAAATATTACAGTATAATACCTTCCTCTTTTCCTTTATTTTTAATTTAGTCCTGCAAGTATTATCAAACTTGCACCACCTCCCCTAATAGTAAATCATGTGAATTAATAGTAAATCATGTGACTCAATTGTTCTAAACATGTGAAAAAAATAATTACAGTATAGTACTTTCATCTATACCTCTATTTTTAACTTAGTCATGCAAGTATTATCAATCTTGCACCAACTCCCCTAATAGTAAATGAATGTGAATCAATAGAACACACATGTGAATAAATAGTTATAATTATGTGAATCAATAGCAATTAATTGCTCATTTATCCGGTTAATTACTCGATTGGTCAATATAACCTCCAGACATCAATTATTATCGAAATAAATGTCGATTTTCACTAACCTTAATAATTCCAACACAGTGGAACTATCAATTTCATCTTTAATCAACACGAACTTATTCATCATTAATATTATAATTCACAATATTTAACTACCAGGTCGTTCCCAGGAAAGAGTGAGCTTTCCGATAATGATTTCTCCTTATTGGCACGCAATCAGGTGACCAAACCTCTCCTTGACAGAACTTCTAGACATTGTCAATATTGCAAATAATAATATGAATAACTTTGTCGTCTCAATTATTGATTTAATAATATAACATATTATACAGATGATACTGTGATAATAATTGAATCAATAATATGAGAGATATGATGCAGCAATTACTGTAGTAATAATTGAGTATAACTGAGTGACTTCTTACGTAAGCATCAATAATTAATATCGTGTGCTACTATGCAACCATGCGTATTACTTTACTTTTCTACCGGGTAGTTCAACAGTTTTAACGGTAACACTTTCGCCGTTATTTTTATAAAAAGATAATTCGGTCGTTTTCTAAATACGACAATACTTCCGTTGTGGGGTCCACCAATGATTGTGTCGTCGTACGAATATTTCCTGTTAAAATGAATATTCCCCGACACAACGAATATTTTATATCAACATGCTTTCTTTGCAAAACTTTCAAATATCACCCTTAACCTTAACCTTTTATCAATTTAACCATTTACTAAATAGAATAATAATTATAGGAAAATTGAATACTTTCATTTCATAAAATTCGGAGTCTTACAATCTCCCCTCCTTATGAAATTTTACCCTCAAAATTTATGTACCTGGTAGTTCGAAGAGATTAGAATACCTTGTTTTCCTTTCAGATTGTACCTTCCCGGTTATATCCTCTCTATCATGATTTTCCTATTTCTCATCTCCTGTATTTTAGATATCATTCTAGAATATATTTTCAAAATAAGGGTTAATTGACATGCCAAATATTATCCATATACTCTGATCACCGACCAATTAAATAACAAATAAACTTAGGCAGGTCATACTAGCGAAGGAATTACCCGTCTCTCCCTTCCTAGTTCTAGTCTCACACCTCAGCCAGGGATCATATCCCTAAGCTTTGATACCAACTGTGACGCCCCCAAAACAGGTATACATCACCCATCTTGAGTCGTCAGATACATGGTACATAAATTCAAATACAACTTAATTATACAACTGTCGTGTAAAAATACGACAAAACATAGCTGAGTTTTTAAAACGAATATTGTCTTCTAGGCAATATCCACACTCAATGAAGTCCTTAATACAATTATTATCACACTATTCACAGAATAGTGAGGACTACTAAAGCCACTTATCCTAGACCATCACGCCATTTCCCGACTCGTCTCAGCTATATTCCCATTTCTTGAAGAGAACAATGAAATAAAGGGTGAGCTCAACTAGCCCAGTAAGAAATATTATAACTAAGATATTGCAGAATAAATTATCTTTAGCCTTCAACAGTATAACAACTGATAGAATACAATAGACAACAAGTTTTAGATCAACAACTGCAGCGGAAATAAGCAATCCATTAGAAGAGTCAAGTAGAGCATAAAATGTACTATCTTCTATGATTTAAAAAGTTTTTCATCAACTTCATCGCTGAGACTCAGCTTAATAAATAAACCACATCATCGAATCATCCCTGCACCATGGCCAAGGATATTCATGTAATCATACCAACAACTGTCTATCAATGAACTATAGGCCAATGAGGACTTTTACCACATCATTCGTTAAATTACGGTCATGATTATACCGAATAATCCTTGGTCATAATCATACCAAGTCCATCTATGCACGTAAGCCAAAGATGACTTTCATCACAATATAAGCATGAAGATGATAACAATGAAATAATAATTCAATAAAAACAAGTTCAAGATAAATTTTAAAGATTTATAATTTAATTTATCCATAAATCAATAACGTCCAAATTGTCAACATGATACTACTTTGTAGGGTAAAATTCAAGAATAATATTCATGTACCAAAAATAATTTGGACATAAAAGAAATATATTTTTTGGGTGAATAGTACCTGTCGACTTCGGGATTTTTAGATGTCCCTTTCCGTTACTTGTTCTTTGGTGTCCTCAATTTAGGTGAGATTTGTTTGAAAAAACAAGTGAAAAAGGTCCGACATGTATAATGTCGACGATGGACTGTTAAGAGTTACCAGTTGGTTTTTTAAATGGTTGTACCTACACAACCGAGAAAAGGTTTGCACATTGACCCAAAGGATGTGACAATCGCTAAACGGCCTGCGAAATCAAGATTCATTAGGGTCCGGGGACTTGGTTATGCGGAGGGAAGGTGTTAGGCACCCCCCGACATCCGTGTTACCACGGTGACCGCCTCTTTTCAAGAAACTATTATCTGAATGTGTGTGTGTGTGGGTCAATGTGCTGTTATTTGAAAGTAGTGCGAGGCCTCGTTCGCACCTATATACACGGTTTGAATTTATATAAAAATTCAATTTTAAGCAAGATATGGCAGTGATTTTTTATAAAAGAGGTTTTTCAAACCCTGATGCTCAATAGTAATTGAGACCTTTTACACTCCCATTTTATTAAGTGTACATCTTGATTGATTTTATTTTACAGATGCGAGGCATCCGTACGAAAATAATGTACAAAATAATGCCGACTTCCTCATGGGTATGGAAACCATCTGAGGAAATTCAGACACCGTAGAATAATTTACAAGCTGCTTACAGCTGAAAATGTCCATCACGGGAACCGAATCTAGATCCAATAGGCTGAATCTGTGATCACATGATTCCTAGGCACACAAGATACTGCAATTTGTATGAAAGCAGTAAGTAGGTATATATATAAAAGCTATAAATATATATATACAGACAGGATCACCAACCACGAAGCACCTCCATGGGGGATCAGAAATGTAAATAAAGCTGTAAAAGCAATCAACCGTCACGTAGGAAACTCCAGGCAGGACGAAATGTAAATAAAGTTGTAAATACGGTCAACCGCCACGAAGGAAACTCCAGGCGGGACGAAATGTAAATAAAGCTATCAAAGCGATCAACTGCCACGAAGGAAACTCTAGGCAGGACGAAAATATATATATATACACAAAAGGAATAAACGCACCGGATGTAAAATCCAGGCTCATCGAACAGAGTTCGACAACAGTTCATATATATAAATGTATATATATATACAAAAGCAGAGTAAACGCACCGGATGTAAAATCCAGGCCCATCGAACAGAGTCCGACTACAGTTCATATATATATATATATATATATAAGCGAGTAAATGCTCCAGACCGAAGTCTAGGCTCATCAAACAAAGTTCGACACACAGTTAATATATATAAATGTATATATATATATATATATATATAAGAAAATAAACGCTCCAGACCGAAGTCTAGGCTCATCGAACAAAGTTCGACACACAGTTAATATATATAAATGTATATATATATATTAAAGAAAATAAACGCTTCAGACCGAAGTCTAGGCTCAATCGAGGCATAACTCAATAATGTTAGTCAATATATATATATAAATATATATAATACATATATAAATATATATAAGCTGAAACAAAACCATGGACCAAAGTTCGGGCAAATGCGCACAACACGACTCTCAACATGAAGAAGGGTGTGTTCAAAGATGAAGAGAAAGACTCTAAAGTGTATGAGAAGGCTTACAGTTGACTCCCAAAGAAGACTTCTATATCTTTAGAGTGGGTAAACACTGGCTTTTGTAGATACAAAAGGGCTATATATGAGCTCACATATGTTTAAAATGAGAAAGTACACTGCATGGAGTGAGTGCAGAGTAAATTGGGTAAGGCTTCCTCGCCGTTTTCTCTTGCAAAATGGGTAGCCCAAACCCTCTATTTATAGACGATTTAGCCGCAGGTGTACCTGCGGCTGAGCCGCAGGTGTACCAGAGGCAACCCGGGTGGGCCTAGGTTTTTTGGGTAGGGTCGTCTCGAAGTACGTGCACTCAGGCACTGTAATGTCCACTCGAACTTTAATAAGTGCAATCCAGGCATCCGTTTGAGGTATACAAGACCTATTTCGGACCGCCGTTGTCGAGAGTTGTACGATGGCATGGGATTAAAGTTTGTACGAAGTCATTGAAGATGGGACGATGCCCTCCGGTCTTCAAGCTTCAACTTTCATCCGTTACCCTGCACAATAATCACTCGGGATTGGTTAGTCTTGTGGGACATTGTTGCGTAGAGATGTTGAGACGACGTGGCATGGCATCGCGTTGGCGAGATGACGATATTGCCCATCACCGGTGTTATCGCGGATCAAAATTTGATAAAGTAGACGTTACTCGTGCTTCACGAGATTGACTCTTGTAATTGTTGAAGGTCCTCATTGTCATCTTTGAGGTGTGCCTGTCTTCCCAATGTTATTGCCGGGTTGGTACAGTGTATCTCGTTGTGAGCGCCGAGATTGAAGTTAGTCGCATTTGAAACAAGCATTTCCGGGGTTATCGTCGAAACTGCATTCATTGGGGTTATCAACAAGGTTGGTGGCTATTCCTATGGTTGGGACTAAGACTGGATACCTCGGGGTTATCTCCGAGATTAATCGGTCTTCTCCGGTTTGTGTTCCGGTATTGGATCTACATGCCTTAGGGTTACATCCGAGGTTGGAATTGTTACTCCCAGAGTGAGCTCCGGGGTTGATGCTGAGGTTCCGGTAGTATCCGGTATGGATATGGATTGTCTTTCAGGGTTCCCTCTTAAAAGACGAATATGTCCTCCTTCAATGTTAGTGACATGTATACAGAAAATTTCGAGTGTCTACAGATGCCCCTCTTTATCATACTCATGCATGGTGATGCATGGGTAGGATAAAGAATCCTAGACACTTGAAACACAACAAGACAAACATGGTATTATGGGTAGCAAAATGATGTAAATGTATGATGCATGTGTACGGGGTTGTAGCCCAACATGCTGGGGATGATTGTTGGATCCCTGTTGCTTCAACTGGGGATTGTCAATGCTGACCAGATTTGATGTGTAAGCCGAATCTGTTAGGATGTTGATGTTGGAGTTATCACCAAATTCCTGTGTTCTTGATAACAACTTGATCCTGAAGAGGTACCTCTTATGTGCAAGAGATCTGTGGGGATAAAGCTTGGTCTGTTTGAGGATGTGTATAACATATTCCATCATTTATCCTCTTTGATAACATTGACCTTTCCTGGTCGGTATTGCTAGGACATGTCAAGATTCTGCTTGGATTCTATCGCCAACGAAGAAATCTTTGTCGAGGATGCGACCTTCGTTGGCGATGTACTTCACCGACATGTGAATCAACAATTTGAAAAATCTCGTGGGATATCTTTATCAAGGTCGCTTGACCTTCGCTAACGTGTGAATCAACGGCTGAGACTCTGTAAGTAGATCGTCAAGGTTTCTTGACCTTCGCTAACGTGTGAATCAACGGAACATTACGTTGTGACCCCCGCCAGGGATCTGCTGGGAAATATGAGTAATCGAGCATGAAATTCTCGAATAACTCTAGATCTTCGATAGGTTTAATCGCTATCGGTTGAGATAACGTCAAGGCTGCTTGACCTTCGCTGATATGTGTGTCAATGAATGAGCATGCGTTGTAACCCCCGTCGGGGACTCACATTGTAACCCGTCGAGACTCATGTTAGAACCCGTCGAGACTCACTTAGGTAATGACCCGAGTCATGGCAACATCGGACTGTACAAGGTATTGCCGGATGTGGTTTGTAACAAATGAGATCATTGGCAGAGTATACCTCGTGTTCGAGTGACTACCAATGAGTGATGTGCAGACTCAAGGTTTTACCTGAGGAGGCCAGGATAGTATGCTGTTTTGCTCAATTGCGTGGCATTTTTATTCTCGATTTGACCTTTCTAGTCCGCAAGAACTCCTTTGTAACACGAACTAAACTTTGCTGGAGGGGTGGGACCCACATAGGGGTGCCATAGGTGCACTAGTTGCAGCTGCAAGTGAGCCTGCGACCAACCGTGGATGATAAAATCTAGCAGGTTGGTCTCACAAGTCATTTTCAGCTTTGCACACAAAGGGAAATCTGTGAGCCTCGTTCAGATCTGCTGAGTTCGGGCTATTTTCTGCAAATTCTGTCACCGTACAAGTGTTCTACACTATCCTGGTAACGTATGCATGTATTTTTTCTAGTTTTTATCCTTTGGATTTCGAGTTATAGCATGAAATGCATCTAAACACATAGTAGTGATTATATATGCACAAATGACTTGATAAAAAATATTCAACATAGTAAATATTAGTATTAAACCATGCTGAACATAATGATGTGAAAAAAATTTGACTTTTGAGACAGTCAAATTGGCACCTTTTTCTGCTATTTTTTGTCCTATATGAGGTCCAATGAGCAAAGGTATAAAGGCAAAGTAGTCCTGATATTGAGGTTAACCTTATGCATGTATGATTTTGATTTTTAATGCATATATTATGTACATGACTTTGGGGCAGGTGTGCTACTGAATGGCCATCTAGACATGTCTATGTGCATGTGGATAGTCCTCTTTTCAAAGGGGACTATGGCAAATTTTTTCAAAATGTAGGCATTGGGTAGTCATGCATTTTAACTCTTTTGTATGTTAAAGTAAATGCATGCATGCATATAGTCATAAAATGCATTCTATAAAACTCCAGGTAAGGAAATATCACACCCTTTTTGAGGTGATTTGGAGACTTGTTGTCCAGATATTATGGATCCGGATCAGGCGAGCAGTTCCCACAGGACCACTTCTAGTGTACGATGGAGGGCTTCTGAAGTGCCTCGTCTCTGTTCTGTCAGACTGCCTCGTCGGTTGGTGGAGGCCGTGATTCGTCCTGTCCGGTTAGATGTGCCAAACGTCGAGGACGAGGAGGCGGATATTCCGATTGAGGATCCCACTCCTGCTGCACATGTCCCTCGTAGGGAGATCCCGAGTATTCAGGTGGCAAACTTAGAGTTGTTGGGTGATTTGAGCAGACATCCATTGATGTATTTGCATGCTAACGAGGTATGGCGTTAGACTTTGATCTTCCTACTTTCTTATTGATGAGGAGCAAAGGGTTTTGATGTTGATCCGCATTTCATGTAGGTTCCGGGTTTTACACAGCCTCGAGGGAACTGGTTCAGCATTCACTCCATGTATCAGGAGTTTCATCCTGACTATAGAGCGGTAGTGCATGAGTGGGGATTCGGGGCATTCTTCTCCATCCTTCCCTGTCATTGTCCTTGGGGTTACCTCAGGGCATTGTCTGAGCAATGGTTTCATCAAACTCAGTCACTCCATCTGCTGGATTGCGAGGTTATGATGACGCTGATCGATTGGCGATTTATCATAGGTATGGAGTTTGGAGGGGAGCCAGTGCCTTGCATGGCGAATATTACCCCATCTGCCGTCAGATCCTTGTTAGGAGTTCTGGCGGAGGCGCTGCCAGGGGATGATCGTCTGCTCGGGTCCTTTGAGCGTAAATGCTATGAGCGGGCTTTTGAGTGAGCCCATGCCTGATGATGTCAGAATCAGGGATCGCGTTCTGCGACGATTGTTCCTGATGATCATTCGAGGCTGCTTCATAGCAGATAACTCTTCTACGGTGTCTTTCGCTTTGATTAGTGCCACACGTGATGTGGACCGTATTGGAGAGTATGATTGGGGCTCCTATACCTTTACCTATTTCCTCTAGGGCATGCGCATCCGCTCACAGGGTTTGACCGAGGCTTGGCTAGGCTTTTACCCATTTCTGCTGGTGAGTATTTCTCTTGTCATTTCACATTTAGAGATTAAGAATGTTTACTGATAGCAGATATTTTGCCATTGTGTTGGCAGTTTTGGGCCTATTAGAGGCTCCCATACTTGCGTCATGTGAGTGTGTTAGGTTTAGATACCTATCCCCGAGGACGACGATCGCACCATTCTATTTTGTCGAGGGTCCACCAGAATGAGGGGCTTCACTCACTTTGTAGATGCAATGGAGTTGCCGACAAATTGACACCATCACATGGATTCCCTATTCAGGGGAACACTTGACCATCGGCTTTGAGGATGGGTACCCGACTAGAGTCGAGTACCTGATTTCCACCAGGAGAGTTCCTCTCTTCATAGATGGAGGCTGGGAGCTCTATTTAGGAGAGCGTGCTATTAGGAGCACCACATGGGAGATCCGTATGCCGATCTTGCCTCCTGCCAGGCGTTATTGGACTGTATCACAGTCACCCGTCACTGAAATCCCATTGTTGGGGGTTGATGGTTTTGCATTGTCAAAGGGTCCATGTACCCAGGAGACGTTCTAGCGGTGGTGGTCTCATCGCACCATTGGAGCTCAGTCCTGTGCCACTTAGTTTATGGGGGGATATGGTTCCAGGATCCTTGATGATAATGGATTGGATAGCTTGTGTCTGAGATCCGACTCATATGACTCAGATTGATAGTTTGACCCGAAAGTTAGACCAGGAACATATATTTATTCGGTATTTGGGCAGAGATCCAGCAGAGGCAGCTTCATTTATTCCTTCCAGCTTCATTTGGTCTTATGACACGGCCCACGCATATGTCTTCTTTGATAGTTAGCCGTATAGATCATACCCCACCATCATTGGTGGCATTGGGTATGCGATCGTGGTATGATAGCATGTCACCACTAGACAGGGTGACTATAGATCATTTGTTGCAGCATACCATGACTTTATTGATGCTTTAAGTTCCCGTAGGATTTGTAGATGAGATGCTAGAGCATTGGATACCGGATAGGTAGGTTTTCTGATTCGGGACCCACGAGTTGACTCCTACTCTGTAGGAGTATGCACGATTGACGATGCTGCCTTTAGACAGACCTTGTGTGCACCTGGCTTTGGGAGACATGAGTAGACGATTCATGACTCTCACTAGATTGCAGTATGAGTGTAATGCTGAGATGAGTGACATCTAGCCACGTGATATCCCAATTTTTCATCTGACGATTTGGCTCGGAGGATAGCTATTCACGATATTCCGGGGATTTTACGGCACCGGAGGATCATTGGCGCTTAGCCAGGGTTGATGTACTGCTGTTATGAATATTATCGTATGTCTATATGCCACGATACATGGATGAGATAGACATTGGTGTCATCATGGCTGTGAGAGCTCTTAGAGAGGGTCGTACCATTGTACCTATGATTGTAGCAGAGACCCTGCAGTCAGCATCCTACTGCTGCACTTATCCGATAGGAGTGTTCACGGGTAGTTCGGTCATGCTGTATGTGTGGTTTATGTCACACTTGAGACCGATTGGTACCCTTAGACGGCATGGATATTACTTCACCCATGATGTAGCTATGTCATACTCCTTTCAGCCATTGGAGTGTATAGATGCTCTGTCCTGGTCCACATTTTTGGCAGATATCAGAGATCCTTTTAGTATATTGTCGTGTTCGGGGCTTAGCTCACCATACAGCTTCATTACTCACACTCTGGGCATGGACTACCTCCCTCTGGCTGGCTTGAGGGGCGTGACTACTTATCACCCACTGTCCGTGATGTCACAGTTTGACCAGTTCCAGGATTTTCATCCTTTCGAGGGGGCGATAGGTCAGCGTTCAGCTTCTTGATATCTCTCATTAGAGGACCGATCCTGCGTGTATGCTTGTTGGGATCAGCGTGAGATAGCTTCTTTCTCTGTCAGTCATCCAGGTTGTTCTGTAGAGTATTCCGCATGGATGGAGACAGAGATTTTATCGGCTGCGGTAGTGTCCATAGTACCGGATAGTGAGTCAGATGATGTAGAGCCCATCACTTCATACATTGAGGAGGAGCCTGCTGCTGGGTTGCCAGCATTTCCTTCGGATTCTCCCAAGATGCCAAGATCTTGTTGATTCATTGACCTTTCGACACGATTACCTAGAGTAGAGTCTTCATCATCGATGACCTTTGAGAGAGATCAGGTTTGATCTATGATGTTGACTGCCCTTGATGGGAGGGACGCAGCTCTATTAGAGAGAGACGAGGCATTAGCTCGCAGAGATGCCGCTGTTGAGCGGGATGAGGCCATATCAGCCAGAGACGCAGTGATAGTCGAGCGGGATAGTGTTATATCTACCCGGGATGTGGCCGTCACAGATAGTACTGCCGTGAGGTCCCTTACCATTGGCATGATCGCAGAGATGAGCACATATATTGATGATCATATGGTCACCATGCAAATGGCTGCAGATCTGTTGGGTCATGTGGATATTCTCGTACAGGAGACCATAGCTTCACCTTCATCCTCTGAGAGGGACGCCATGTTGGGCTTGTTAGCTCGCATATACCCTGACTTGTAGATGAGCTTGTATTTTCCTACACAGACTAGCTTAGCCATTTTGTCATGTACATTTTACATTGTATACATCAAATAATATTATATATATGACAGAGAAATATATTTTTGGATCACTTCCCTTTTAGATATGCCTTGTTATTTGCTTGATATTTTGCATGTTGCTTCAGGGCTTGTGGTCTTGATGTATTCTCAATTCCTCCGGTGGATGGACATTGAGTTGTCTCTGGATAGTTCGAATGGATCATCGATCTCGTATATCCCTACCATCTTTGGTGTCATGGGACCGGTTTCGGATGAAAATGTGGAGAGGAGTGTGGCTTTCCTCTTTTTGAATTGACCGCACTACGATGGTCGCCAAGATTTCTTCTATTTAGGAGAAGCCTAGTTAATTCCATCTCTTATGGATTGGTGTTGCTCTTCAAGTATGACCATGCAGCTAGATGGTTGCCAAATCTCCTATTTGGGAGGAGTTCGAGTAATTCCATCCCTTTGATGCAAAGCCAATGAAATGTAGTGGATTGAAGGATGATCCCAATACCAATTGACAAGGGTTTATGTTTTGGTAGGGGGTGAGACCGCACTATGAATGGTCAGCTATGTACTCCTATTGAAGAGGAGATCTGAGTGCATGAGTTCGAACTCGTATACGAGGTTCAACGTCAGTATATGGTACAAAGGGTGTAGGAATGTTTTTGGTTGTTTTTGTTTTTGTAAGGGTAGAAATGTTTTTGTTGTTTTTGTTTTATTGCGACCGGGCCATGTGAAATGGTTGCCTACGTACTCCTATTGAAGAGAAGATCAGGTCGACGTAGTTTGCCCCTCAGGGCAAGACCAAAAGCGTAATCCCATGTGCAGGTCAGAGTGCGGGGAGGAGAAAGGTTAATCCTAGGTTGAGGATAAACTGCAGGTATGAAAAGCTTGATCCCATGTATGGGTAGCCAAACTACAAGTGCGAGAGGTTCAATCCGTGGTGGGATGACCTAAGTCATAGGAGCGCAGAAGGAGAGCCAGTGCATTGCTTGAAATGTATGTTTCCTAAAAGGGCAAATCAGAGAAAAGTTGTAGGTGGTAAAGGGTTAAAGGACCGGAATGACTGGTGATCCGATGGTTCCGCACCAGGATGTTTGCGAATTACTTCAGACATAGTACCGTTTCACGACGTCTGAGTTAATGAGTTGTGGAAATTCATCGCCGTCCATTTCTTATAATTTGAGAGCGCCCCCTGTCAATACTTCTATGACAATAAACGGGCCTTCCCAGTTAGGAGCGAATTTTCCCTTAGATTGATCTTGGTTGTCAAGAATCTTCTTCAAAACCAAGTCATGTTGTTTAAACTGCCGTAGCTGGATTTTTTTGTTGTAGGATCTGGCGATCCTTTGTTAATATAACTAACCATGGAAGATAGCCGCGGTTCGCCTTTCGTCTATTAGAGACAATTGGTGATACTTGTCTTGTACCCATTGGTCTTCATCCAGCTGAGCGTCTATCAACACTATGAGGGATTCTATTTTAACTTCTATGGGGAGTACTGCTTCCATCCTATAGGTTAATGCGTAGGGGGTTGCCCTAGTGGAAGTGCGCATTGAGGTTCTGTAGGCTAACAGAGTAAGAGGCAATAGGTCAGGTCAATCTTTGTGGTTGGCGGATATCTTTTGCATAATCTTCTTGATGTTTTTGTTAGCCACTTCAACAAAGAGGCAAAGGGTATTATTTCTACAAACCTTCTGAGAACAAAGTGGTTGTTGCTCGAACTGGTATTTTTCTAGAAAGAGAATTTGTCTCTAAAGGAAACAGTAGGAGGAAAGTAGAACTCGAAGAAATTCGAGAACCACAAAATATCATTGAACCTGAGTTGGAACGTGAGCAGGAACCACAAGAAATTGTGGAAAGTGAACCTGCTCAAATTACACAAGTCATTCTTAGATCTGGTAGGACATGCCAAGAGCCTGAGAGATATTATGGATATCTTGTGACTCAAAACGGCGATGTGATGCTCATAGATCAAGATGAGCCCTTTCCTACCAAGAAGCTATGAATGGACCAGATTAGAAATGGCTTGAAGCCATGAAATCGAGATGGACTCCATTTATACTAACCAAGTATGGACTCGGTTGATCCACCAAGGGTAAAACCAATCGGGTGCAAGTGGGTTTTCAAGAAGAAAACCGATATGGATGGTAATGTACAAACCTATAAAGGCCGACTGGTAGCAAAAGGTTTCAAACAAATTCAAGGAGTTAACTGTGATGAAACCTTCTCTCCGGTGGGCAATGGTTAAATCCATCGATCTTACTTGTTATTACGACTTTTTTATGATTACGAAATCGCGGATGGATGTCAAAACTGCTTTTCCTTAACGGAAATCTCCTTGAGGATGTGTATATGACACAACCCGAGGATTTTGTCACTCAAAGGATCTTTGAAAGGTATGTAAGTCGCAATGATCCATTTATGGATTGAAGCAAGCCTCTCGGAGTTGGAATCTTCGATTTGATAAAGCAGTCAAAGAATTTGGCTTTATTAAAAAAGAAGATGAACCTTGTGTATATAAGAAGGTTAGTGGGAGTCACATTGTATTCCTAGTATTATATGTTGATGACATATTAATTATTGGGAATGAAATTCCTTCCTTACAGGCTGTAAAAACATGGTTAGGAAAATGTTTCTCCATGAAAGATTTGGGCGATGCTGCCTACATTTTAGGTATCCGGATCTATAGAGATAGATCGAGAAAAATGCTTGGCCTAAGTCAAAGTACATATATTGATAAAGTGTTGAAACGGTTCAGCATGCAAGAGGCAAAAAGGGGAAACTTACCCGTGACTTATGGTGTAAAGATCTCTAAGGCCCAATGTCCTAAATCACAAGATGATGAGGAGCGTATGAGAAAGATCCCTTATGCTTCGGCAATTGGATCTATCATGTATGCAATGATATGTACTCATCCGGATGTCTTGTATACTTTGAGCATGATAAGCATATACCAGTCGAATCCAGGTGAAGGTCACTGGACAGAAGTCAAGAATATCCTCAAGTACCTAAAAAGGACTAAGGATTCATTCTTGGTATATGGATGTGAACACGAACTGGCAGTAAAGGGTTACACAGATGCTAGTTTCCAGACTGACAATGATGACTATAAGTCTCAGTCAGGTTTTGTGTTTTGCCTTAATGGTGGTGTTGTTAGCTGGAAAAGTTCGAAGCAAGAGACAGTAGCTAATTCTACAACAGAGGCTGAGTATATTGCTGCTTCTAGTGCAGCCAAGGAGGCTGTATGGATTAAAAAGTTCATCACTGAACTTGGTGTTGTTCCAACCATTGTTGATCCGGTTGCTCTATACTGTGATACTAATGGAGCCATTGCACAGGCTAAGGAACCCAGATCTCACCAACGATCCAAGCATATACTTAGGTGGTACCATCTCATCCGTGAAATCATTGATAGAGGAGATGTACATATAGGAAGAGTGCCAACAGATGATAATGTTGCAGATCCACTAACCAAGGCTTTGTCGCATGAGGAAGCATGACCGCTCACACTAGTTCCATGGGTATTAGATACATGAGTGATTGGCTCTAGTGCAAGTGGGAGATGTTAGAGTTTACGCTTGAGAGGCCAATTATTTGATATAATTGCTTAACGTTTTGATATTATATTTGATTGAATAAATATATGATTTTATTATGGTTTTATTTATCGTAATATAATTGTTAAAGTAATAAAATTCCTTAGAATAGTGATACAAATTATATAGTTTTAAGTATGTGACTTGAACATGAGATTATATAATTACAATTAGTATTATTGTTCTTAAATGTCCTTTAATCGAGAGTATCATTGTTGATGGGACAACAATGATGCATTGAGACTAATATGTGGATCGATTGATGACCAAATCTCATTGGTCATAAATATATGAGATATTAAGTCAATACAAAGGTACATGTTAGAGAACGATGTACTTCGGATGACCCACCATGAGAATTCTATATGGAGCATTATGCGAAGTGTCATTAGCAATTCTCATAGTGATAATGATGTAATGGTCCTCCCGACCACAAATCGCTATATTACTACTACGAGAATTTATGTACTTTGATATCATCAAATGTCACCTTTAATAGGGTGGACTATAAAGGTGATTATTGGGTTCATCATGAATCGTGTGAGAAATATGAGTGATCTAGATGGAATTTAACCATCCTATATATTATGGGTGATATCCATAGGCCTCTTGATTGAGTAGGACTATGAAATGCATGGTCATTCTCAAATAGTGATTTGTTTCATATAGTCTACTCATTGATCAAGAAAACTCAAATTAAATTATGAAGAGTATGACACATTCCATGACTCGAGTTTAATCTAGGATATTAAGGTTAAAAGGATTAAATTACATTGAAACATTGGTCACGAAAAGGTTGCATCGAATCATCGATCTTATTATTACTTGGGTAGCAGTGATGCATTACTAGATGCCGCTCACTGTTTATAATTTTATAATATGTTTATAAAATTATTGCCAACGTAATAATAACCTATAGGGTCACACACAAAGAACGTTATTAAAAGGGAATTAATTTAAATTGTAAGGATTTAAATATATCATTATGATTGATAGTATTTAAATCACGAATTTAAATTAAAAAGATGCTTTGTATATGTATATATATTAATTAAGTAAGACTTAATTAAGATATAATATATATATTCGGATTTTATTTTAATTAGATTAGGGTTTTTGATTAATTTCGATTTAATGCTATATATATGATATATCAGCGCTTTTTGAAAATAATCAAAAACAAAAACCCTAGCCGCTCTTAGAGAGAGACTAGAGAAAATAGTTTCGAAAATCCTCATCCTTGGTGGCTAGTACCGCGATTCCTTCTTCTGCAGATCGTAGGACGATTCGTGGAGCATTCGTGTGGATACCGTAGAGACGCAGTTCGTTCGAAAGGCATTGGAGATTCGACCGCATCGTTTAATCGCTTTCTTAATCGGTATAATTTCTAACCACTGAGTTAACTGTTTTTCGCATGGATCCTATTTAGGGTTTCGAATTTGGTTTAAATTCTTCTATTTTCGCTGTGCGTTTCTGTGTCGAAACCCAACAATGGTTTATAAAAGAGGTTTTTCAAACCCTGATGCTCAATAGTAATTGAGACCGTTTACACTCCCATTTTATTAAGTGTTTGGCTTGATTGATTTTATTTTACAAATGCGAGGCATCCGTACGAAAATAATGTACAAAATAATGCCGACTTCCTCATGGGTATGGAAACCATCTGAGGAAATTCAGACACCGTAGAATAATTTACAAGTTGCTTACAGCTGAAAATGTCCATCACGGGAACCGAATCTAGATCCAATAGGCTGAATCTGTGATCACATGATTCCTAGGTGCACAAGATACTGCAATTTGTATGAAAGCAGTAAGTAGGTATATAAATAAAAGTTGTAAATATATATATACAGACAGGATCACCAACCACGAAGCACCTCCATGGGGGATCAGAAATGTAAATAAAGCTATAAAAGCTATCAACCGTCACGGAGGAAACTCCAGGCGGGACAAAATGTAAATGAAGCTATAAATACGGTCAACTGCCACGAAGGAAACTCCAAAGTGACGAAATATAAATAAAGTCATAAGCGATCAATCTGCCAGAAGAAAACTCCGAGCAAGACGAATATATATATATATATATATATATATATATATATATATATATATAAAAAGCAATAAACGCATGCCGGATGTAAAATCCGAGCTCATCGAATGAGTTCGACAAACAGTTTTATATATATAAATATATATATATATATATATATATATATACAAAAAAGTAGAGTAAACGCATTAGGGTGTAAAATCTGTGCTCATCGAATGTAGTCCCACCACGGTTCATATATATAAATATATATATATATATATATATATATATAGCGAAATAACGCTCGCATCAAATTCAGGCTCATCGAACAAAGTTCGACACACGATTAATATATATAAATGTATATATATATATATTAAAGAAAATAAACGCTCCAGACCGAAGTCTAGGCTCAATCGAGGCATAACTCGATAATGTTAGTCAATATATATATATATATATACAACCTGAAACAAAACCACGGACCAAAATTCAAAGTCCGGCAAATCTGTATAACCACGACTCTCAACGTGAAGAAGGGTGTGTGCAGAGATGAAGAGAAAGACTCTGAAGTGTGTAAGAAGGCTTACAGTTGACTGCCAAAGAAGACTTCTATATCTTTAGAGTGGGTAAACATTGGCTTTTATAGATATAAAAGGGATATATATGAGCTAACAAGTGTTTAAAATGAGAAAGTACACTGCATGGGGTGAGTGCAGGGCTTCCTCGTCGTTTTCTCTTGCAAAATGGGCAGCCCAAGCCCTCTACTTATAGATGATTTAGCCGCAGGTGTACTAGAGGCAACCTGGGTGGGCCCAAATTTTTTGGGTCAGGTCATCTCGAAGTACGTGTAGTCAGGCACTGTAATGTCCACTCGAACTTTAAGAAGTGCAATCTGGGCATCCGTTTGAGGTATATAGGACCTATTTTGGACCGCCGTTGTCGAGAGTTGTACGATGACATAGGATTAGAGTTTGTACGAAGTCATTTAAGATGGGACGATGCCCTCCGGTCTTCAAGCTTCAACTTTCATCCATTATCCCATACAATAGTCACTCGGGATTGGTTAGTCTTGTGGGACATCGTTGCGTAGAGATGTTGAGACGACGTGGCGTGGCATCGCGTTGGCGAGATGACAATATTACCCCTCACCAGTGTTATCACCGGATTGGGCTGATAAAGCAGACGTTGCTCAAGCTGCGCTGAGATTGGACTGTTGCAATTGTTGAAGGTCCTCATTGTCATCTTTGAGGTGTGTCTGTCTTCCCGATGTTATCGCCGGGTTGGTACAGTGTATCTCGTTGTGAGCGCCGATATTGAACCTGGTTGCATTTGAAACAAGCATTTTCGGGGTTATCGCCGAAACTGCATTCCTTGGGGTTATCACCAAGGTTGGTGGCTATTCCCATGGTTGGGACTGAGACTAGATACATCGGGGTTATCTCCCAGATTAATCGATCTTCTCCGGTGTGTGTTCCGTTATTGGATCTGCATGCCTCGGGGTTACATCCGAGGTTGGAATTGTTACTCCCAGAGTGGGCTCCGGGGTTGATGCTGAGCTTCCGGTAGTATCCGATATGGATATGGATTGTCTTTCAGGGTTCCCTCTTAAAAGACGAATCTATCCTCCTGCAATGTTAGTGACAGGTATACAGAAAATTTCGAGTGTCTGCAGTACCCCATGAATAGTACTTCAGGAATAGTACCCCATGAATAGTACCCCGACACGAAAAGTGTCCCGAATACCCGAGTGAATGATACTAGAGTGAATAGTAATCGGGTGAATAGTAACTCGTGAATAGTACTCCGGCACGAAAAGTGTCCCGAATATCCGAGTAAATAATACTAGAGTGAATAGTAATTGGGTGAATAGTAAATCGTGAATAGTAACTCATAAAAGAAAAATACCAAAGAAAATAATATTTCATGACGAGTACAAAAGAAATGATATCTCATACAAGTATAATAGAATATACGAAACTGCAAATGGATTTTCACCCGCCATGCGTTAATCCACGTAGACAGATCATTTCCATAATTTAATAAAGAATGAATACGAAGGATCATTCACCATGCATGCGGTAATCCACATAGATAGGTTATTCCAACAGAATAATAGAGAATGGAACCAGGTCAAGCATAATCCGCACAGACAGGATATTCCTACAGAATATTAACGAACGGAACCAGGTCATGCGTAATCCGCACAGACAGGATATTCCAACAAAATAATAAAAAATAGAATAACAACAGAATTCACCGGGCATGCGATAGGCCGCACAGACAGGTTATTCCAACAGAATAATAAAGAATGGAATAAAGAAGAATTTTACCATGTATGTGGTACTTCGCATAGACATGTTATTCCAACATAATAATAAAGAATGGAATAACAACCCTTACGAGTATCGAAAGAAAATAAATCTCTTCATGAATACGAAAGAATAATACCCCTTACCTCAAAAAAAGACTGGATACTTGAATAGTGAGATAGCAGACTTCTCTTCTTCTTTCTCTCTATAATTTCTCTCTATAATAATTGCTCTATAGCTTTAGTGAATTGGTGAGAAATGAAGGAAGAATGAGCTTCTATTTATAGGAAAATATAGTTTCGATAATTGCACGTTTTGGGGCTCGAAATATTACAGTATAATACCTTCCTCTTTTCCTTCATTTTTAATTTAGTCATGCAAGTATTATCAAACTTGCACCACCTCCCCTAAATATATTTCACATTCTCCTTAATTTTATTTAGCATATTTTTGGATTTTTTATTTTATAAATTGTGACGCCCCCAAAATAGGTATACATCACCCATCTTGAGTCGCCAAATATATGGTACAAAATTCAAATATAACTTAATTATACAATAGTCGTGTAAAATACGACAAAACATAATCTAAGAGATTTTAATAAGAATATTGTCATCTAGACAATATCCACACTCAATGGAGTCCTCATTACATTTATTGTCACACTATTTTATAGAATAGTGAGGACTACTAAAACAATCATCTGGACCGTCAATCCGTTCTCCGACTCGTCCCATCTATATTCTCATTTCCTGAAGAGAACAGTGAAAGAAAGGGTGAGCTCAACAAGCCCAGTAAGAAATATTATGACTAAGATAATGCAGAATAAATTATCATTAGCCTTCAACAGTATAACAACTGATAGAATATAATAGACAACAAGTTTTAGATCAACAACTGCAGCGGAATAAATAAACCATTAGAAGAGTCAAGTTGAGCATAAAATCTACTATCTTCTATGATTTAAAAAGTTTTTCATCAACTTTATCGCTGAGACTCAGCTTAATAAATAAAATCGAATCATCCCTGCATCACGGCCAAGGATATTCATGTAATCATCAACGGTCATGATTATACCGAATAATCCCTGGTCATAATCATACCAATAATTGTCCATCAATGAACTACAGGCCAATGAGGACTTTCACCACATCATTCGTCACATTACAGTCATGATTATACCGAATAATCCCTGGTTATAATCATACCAAGTCCATCTATGCACGTAGGCCAAAGATGACTTTCATCACAATATAAGCATGAGGATGATGACAATGGCATAATATATCAATAAAACAAGTTCAAGATAAATTTTAAAGGTTTATAATTTAATTTATCCAGAAATCAATAACGTCCAAATTGTCAACATGATACTGCTTTGTGGAGTAAAATTCAAGAATGCTCAGAAGAATATTGCCATGAAAAGATACTGGATGAAGCACAAATATCAAGGATATTCTACTAATTTCATGGAGTATAGAAGCCAAAACTTTAACCAAATGAGTATAATAGAATATATGAAACTACAAATGGATTTTCCCCCATGCAAAGAATCCACGTGAATGATCATTTCCACAATTTAATAAGGAATGAATACGAAGGATCATTCACCATGCATGCGGTAGTCCACATAGACAGGTTATTCCAACAGAATAATAAAGAATGGAATAACAAAAGAATTCACCAGGCATGCGTAATCCGCACAGACAGGTTATTCCAACAGAATAATAAAGAATGTAATAACAGAAGAATTCACCATGCATGCGTAATCCGCACAGACAGGTTATTCTAACAAAATAATAATGAAATGGAATAACAGAAGAATTCACCAGGCATGCGATAGACCGCACAGACAGGTTATCCCAACAGAATAATAAAGAATAGAATAACAGAAGAATTCACCAGGCATGCGATAGACCGCACGGACAAGTTATCCCAACCGAATAATAAAGAATAGAATAACAACCCTTACGAGTATTAAAAGAAATAACTCTCTTCATGAATACAAAAGAAATAATACCTCTTACCTTAGAAGAAACTGGATACTGGAATAGTGAGGTAGCAGACTTCTCTTCTTCTTTCTCTCTATAATTTCTCTCTATAATAATTGCTCTTGTGAGACTTAGTGAATTTGTGAGAATGAAAGAAGAATGAGCTTCTATTTATAGGAAAATATAGTTTCAATAATTGCACATTGTGGGGCTCAAAATATTACAGTATAATACCTTCCTCTTTTTTTTATTTTTAATTTAGTCGTGCAAGTATTATCAAACTTGCACCACCTCCCCTAATAGTAAATCATGTGAATCAATAGTAAATCATGTGACTCAATAGTTCTAAACATGTGAAAAAATTAATTATAGTATAGTACCTTCATCTATACCTCCATTTTTAATTTAGTCATGCAAGTATTATCAATCTTGCACCAATTCCCCTAATAGTAAATCATGTGAATCAATAGTACACACATGTGAACACATAGTTATAAGCATGTGAATTAATAGCAATTAATTGCTCATTTATTCGATTAATTACCCGATTGATCAATATAACCTCCAGACATCCATTATTATCGAAATAGATGTCGATTTCTACTAACACTAATAATTCCCACACAATGGAACTATCAATTTCATCTTTAATCAACACAAACGTATTCATCATTAATATTATAACACACAATATTTAACAATCAGGTCGTTCCCAAGAAAGAGGGGGCTTTCCAATAAGGATTTCTCCCTATTGGCGCGCAATTAGATTATCTATCCTCTCCTTGATAGAACTTCTAGATATTGTCAATATTGTAAATAATAATATGAATAACTTTGCCGTCTCAATTATTGATTTAATAATATAACATATTATAATGGATGATCTTTGTGACAATAATTGAATCAATAATATGAGAGATATGATGCAAAGAATTCTTGTAGCAATAATTGAGTATAACTGAGTGACTTCTTACGTAAGCATCAATAATCAATACCGTGTATACTACTATGCAACCACAGCATATTCTTCATACTTTTACTATCGGGTAGTTCAACAGTTTTAACGGTAACACTTTCGCCGTTTTTTTTATA